>OX376066.1:2400000-3000000 GCA_947361185.1 Charanyca ferruginea | reverse complement strand
CGGATTTTGATGCGGATTTGATAGATAAAGTTATTCAAGAGGAAGTTTTTTAGTATATTATTTGTCAAGCGGGCGAAGTCATGGGCATCAGCTAGTAGTATATAAACTGTTTTGTGACTACTGTCTCAATTTTTAATTATATCGGTTGAAGTTCCACGGTCTCGAACCAAGCGCTTTACTTCCACATTTATTGTGCGAACTGCCAGGCTGTGGAATTCACTGCCCGCCTCTCTATTCCCCGATACATATAATCTGGGTATCTTCAAGGCACGAGTGAACCGGTTTATTCTAGGCAAGCGTGCTCCATCTTAGGCCGCATCATCACTTAAGATCAGGTGAGTTGCGGTCAAACGCAAGCCTATAACAATATAAACAATATAAAAAATAAAAAAAATAAAAAAAAATATCGGAATTTTATTTTGGGTACATCTAAAAACTGTGTAGTATAGTTACCAGTGAGTTAAGGGCGCGTATTCGTTTTAACGCAACTCAAAATCAAGACTGCTTTAAATGATTGCTAAAACATCGTAGCAGCATTGACGCATTTTTAGTACAATACAATGTTCTGTTTTTGTGCGTAAACGCGGAAGTATGAGCATGAATCATTGAAATTGATCGACAAACGATTGAGAGCAAGGTTTTATAGTGTTTTTTTTTTTAAATTGTCTAAAATAAATGGGTTCGTATAACGAACTGAAAAATATTCTGTATATTAAACATAACATAAAATAAATATATCAGTTATGTTTTTATTCCAATCCTGGTGAAAAAAAATTGTCAACGTGAACCGATTTTGTACTTTTTTAACACTGTTTTTTAATACATAATAGTAATAATTTCGTAATTTTGGGCTCTGTAGTATACTTTAAGACTATTATTGGCTCTGTAGTATATCCTGTTGGAAAAACGCATAAAACATAGTATTTTGGCATACAGTAATGGTTGTATATGTCCTAAAAGTTAACTCGTCTATTTTCGTAAAACGCTTTGAAGGGATTGTCTTCGCTTTAAAAAACCATAATTAAAAATTATACTTTTACTCTGTAGCAGTCTAAATCAAGACTTAATCTTTCTAAAGCCGTAATTTTCTTCTACTAATCTGGGCCTCAAGTCTGCTATTTCAATAGTGTCAGAATGGTCTATCATTGATTTTCATAATGACGCCATTATATTAGTAGATTACCAAACTTGTACAAAATCAACAAGTATGAAATCAATGATAGACCATTCTGACACTTTTTTAATAGCAGACTTGAGGCCCTGGTCATAACATTACGATATTGCTCTGGGAAAAACGCGAAAACATGAAGATTTCGTCACGAATCGAATACACGCTCTTAACTACTTTTCATATCTACCTACCATTCAGGAAATAGATACATAAAATATATATGACACGTTTTCGTTAATACAATTTCTTATAAAAACAATGTGCTAACCCTAACTTTTGAAATATGTACTACCATTTCCATAATACATATTTGTGTTGAAGATAATTATTATGACAGTGAATGATGGGAAACCCTGCTGGATTATAAATTAAGGTAACCGTTGATGTAATTTGTAATCGCTAGTTAATTAAGGTCAACCAACAGGATAACAGATCTGTTATTTAAGACTGCACACTACCTACGTTAATTAATAATTTATCATGTTTATGATAATAACAAGTTACGTATCAAATACAGACTGACTTGTAAATTAATACCGATGGTTCAGGGGTCAATATGAACCACTTTTACTGTCGGAACAACTCTCAACTCTATATACATTTTCTACGCCTATTTAGCAGGTCGATATTTGATTAAACAACACTATTTAAAGTGTCAAGCGATGTTATTCCATGTTGAGGAACAGGTTATTTAATATTAAATGTAACCTTTATTTGCCCTGAACAAAATCTGTCCTGTAAATTATCAAGTTGGTGATTTTAATCGCAGATTTTCTCACTTTTATCTTTATATATATTTTTTTTTTTTTAATAAAAATAATATTGTTATTAATTATTCTTCTGTGCGTGTGTATATCACTGAACTCCTCCTAAACGGTTAAACCGATTTTGATGGTTTTTTTTGTGTGTGTTCCAGTGGATTTGGGAATAGTTTCGATTCACAATTGGACACGGTAGGTGGCGATGTAGTCGAGTTTTTTTTAATTTAAGGGCAGGACAAACTCTGCCTAGCATGCTAGTTAACTTATAAAGTCATTGAAAAGCTAGTAGTAAAAAACCAGATATATTTAATCAGGATTTTGTTGTCAGTTTGTCTGTGGTGTAATGCAAGTGTTTAGACAACACTAACAAATAAGTCCCGTAGTGCTATTCTGTTACAATCTCCCTCGGTGAACACCTAAGTGAAGTGAGCTGTCATCAGTCTCGATGCTAGGGATTGACAAAGCAGACGGACGGATGACAGCTCCCTTCACCTAGGTGTTCACCGAGGGAGATTGCAACAGAATAGACATGCCGGAGACAACTTGTCTAACAAAACATTTTCTTTTAGACCCCGAAACTCGATTAATTTTCTTTCAACAGTCAAATTTGATTTTTTGTTGCTTTGTTGTCAATTGGAAACAAGGAACGTCATAGCAACCTATTGTCGTAGAAAATCTACAAGGGGGTATCTTTGTGTCTTGACAGCTCAAATATCCATATAACCTTGAGTAACTTTATTTGATGACTACATCTACATTAATAGCTCAAAGGTACTTTCGTCAGATGAATGTGCACCTGTGCTACGGTCCCATTAGAGCAATGTTCAAGGGTTTTCTAATACAATTTATTTTCAAAGCACTTACACTTAAAGGTTTCATAATATATCGCTACTTTTTTTTGTTTTATTTTGTTTATACTAATGGACTTTTCATTTTAATGGACTGGAATCCCAGAGCTAGACGTATAGGTAAGTGTGACGGCTGGGTTTTCTATATTTATGTTTAACGACTCTGGAAGACTTACCTACAGCTAAATACAATGATGAGCATCACAAAACATACTTTTTTAATATTATAAATGCGACAGTAACTCTGTCTATTACGTTTTAACGACGATACTGCTGAACTCATTCTGATGAATTTTGGTATGAACATAGCTTCAACTCCGGGCAAGGACATAGGCTACTTTAAATCCGCGACTTTGTCTGCATCAGCGATAACCGACATTCACACGGAAAAAAAGTAGCGGGCAAAAGTAGTACTTAGTAAACATGTTACACATTATTTAATATGTCAGCCATTACGTTTCTTTGTCTTTAGGAGCTCATGGCTAAGTAAAAGTCATACGCATTGATCGGACAAGGTTAAGCTAACCTTTACGAGGTCGGTCTGTGGATGGGTGCCCATCCATTTCGTACCGAGAGTCCTCCGTGCCTCGGAAATTACTTAAAGGTCCCGGTAGTCATTTGTACATCTTTGACAGTCGTTATGGGTAAAGTCAGAAGACAAAAAGTCTCACCACCAGTTTTACCAAGGGGTATCGTGTTGCCCAGTAACTAGATTGTGGGGGTCAGATATGCAGTCGCGCCATATGAAACACTGGTATTCAGCTGTATCTGGTTAGACTGGAAGCTGACCGCAACATAGTTGGAAGAGTCTCGGCCAATGATGAGATGATAATGTTAAAATTATTTCTCGGATCGAATCTTGGACAATAAAGTATCGTAGAAGGCGACAGAAGGATATTGACCAGAGGATGGGCAGCAGCGTCCCTCTGATTACCATAACACCTACTGCGATCGCTAACATGCATCGGCCAAGCATGGCGATTATGGCTGTACCCCCCTTTGGGGAGACCTTTGCCCAATATAGTGGGCGTCTAAAGGTTGACACGACGAGGTTTCCGTGGTCGGTAATGTATATACAGACAGTGAAATTGGACCTTACACTTACTCATGTCTGAGTAATGCTCAAACAGACTAGCGATATATGATATGAATGCCTATGATAAGGCAAACCGGCCGTTGATTCTGTCACAATATATTATACTATACATTAATGTTATCTACGTGCCGATAGCTCCCAAACTGTCGCAGTAAATAGGTCGAGGCCTCACTAATATCCTAGATATTGAGGTCTCGGCTTTAAGTCTGCTATAGGATCAAGACGTGAATGCTTGGAAATGAAATTTTGTTAGATATTCTATATTTTATGAGATCCTGGTAGATTTTACGTTTTATTTACGAGTCCGGGTTGATCTTGATATGATGACTCTCATAATATAATGTAATTTTATTATGATAAATCACATATATTTCCAGTGTACAAATATTTAAGATAATTATCTTCTTACCTAATTACATAACAGCGAATTTAGATAAAAATCCAAAATATTATCAAAAAATCAATAAATTTGCTGGTACCAATTTAAGAAAAGGTGTAAAATATTTCTGATTAATAAAATTAAAATTTTTGGATTTTAATTTAGACCATGTTTTGCCTTGCATGGGAAATCTGCAAAGCAGAAGTGGAAATAGAACACGTTGCTATCACCATCATCAGTCTATAGCAGACAACACAGAGTTACAGTCACTCATCATCTGCCTAGCCATTTCCCAACTATATTGGGGTCGGCTTCCAGTCTAACCGGATGCAGCTGAATACCAGTGTTTTATGGAGCGACTGCCTATCAGACCTCCACAACCCAGTTACTGGGTAACACGATACCTCTTGGTCAGACTTTCTGGCTTCTGACTACCCGTAACGACTGCCAAAGATCTACAAATAACAGCCGGAACCAACGGCTTTACGTGCTTTCCGAGGCATGGAGGGAATTCGGTATGAAAGGGATGGTCACCCATCCACAGACCGACCGCGGCTAGCGTAGCTTAACCTATGACCGAAATAATTTTGATTTGATTTATAAACGCTTCAATCGCTCGTAATTTCCTCCCCGGCAATCATTTTAGCTGCTAGCAGCCAATAAGGCAACAAAATGAAATTCCAATTTCACATTCGCAACACAATGCACGCAGCGAGTGAATAAAGGATGGCAGTGATTATTGAATCACTCACGGATCGAGTCAGGCAAGTGAATAAGTGGCGATGAGGCTTGCACCCTCGCAATGACGATGTGGGTCAGTAAACGCTTGAACACGTCTTCTTGCCAATGTGAACATAATAACTCACATAATATCACGCCTGGATTCCTGATAGGGGGTAGGCAGAGAACATAGACATAGTACACACACACACACACACATACACCAGAGACATACACGCACACGAGACACGGAGATATAGTAGGTGCTCATTTTACATCAGAAGGTGAATTCTTGAAATTTAAAGAACGTTGGCATTCTAATCTCTGTCTCATCATTTCAGCCGAAAGATGTCCACTGCTGGACATAGGCCTCCCCCAAGGGGGGGTTTTGCCATAATCGCCACGCTTGGCAGGCGGGTTGGCGATCGCAGTATGGTTGTAACAAAGGCACAGAGAACGCTGCTGCCCATTCTCTGGTAAGTCCCTTAGTCGCCTCTTACGACACCCACGGGGAGATATGGGATAGTGCTATTCTTTACGTCCGACACCACACGGACCGGAACGGAATCTCTGTCTAAATCTGTCAAAAACACCTCAGTTTACCTACATTTTTGACAAGTTTATGACATTTTTTGTTGCTGGGATGAGGTTGCGACCAGATTTTGGACGTTTTTACCCAGAACGAAGTGTAAGTACTTACGCTGTTTTGCACTGCATGCCACATCTAGTTACAAATCTTTTCCTCTATCCGTGTTCACTTGGTTGGTAATAGATGTTTTTGTGACTGCCTACCTACATATTTTTTCTTTTTTTCTTTTTTATCAAGTAATTTTTAACACTGTCTCTGTGCATTTATAATTGTTTAATTGTTAAACCTAGTTTATAAGAGAAAGAGAATAAGAATTACTATATTTAATTAGTAGATTTGACCTTCAGGACTATCCAGAACGTTTTATTTTTAACTAGCTTTTGCCCGCGACTTCGACTTCGTCCGCGTGAATGTTGGTTATCGCGTATGCAGTTGAAGTCGCGGATTAAAAAGTAGCCTATGTCCTTCCCCGGGGTTTAAGCTATTTTCACATCGAATTTCATCAGATTCGGTTTAGCCGTTTTGTCGTGAAACCGTAACAGACAGAGTTACTTTCGCATTTATAATATTAAAGTATGGATAGTATGGAAGTATGAATCTAGGTTTTTTCAAGGCACGAGTAAACCGGTCCATCCTAGGCAAGCGTGCTCCACCTTAGCCCGCATCATTACTAAAGATCAGCTGAGTTGATGTACTTTTGCCCTTTTGTGAGGACTCCCATCTTTTTGGTAGCTAATGGAGCCTTGGATTCAATGGGTGGATGGTGTACTACTCTGTAAGCCTCTCTCTCTTTGAATGTAGAGCGGTGAGCCAGTCTATCGCTAGCAATGGTTGGATGAGAGCTCACATCACATACACTTTAGGAGACATTTTTTCGAGAGACTGGCTGGTGCTAAGTGATTATCACCGCCTAGTAACATCTTCAAGACTATCATCATCATCAGCCAAAAGACGTCCACTGTTGAACCTGCCGCTTGCATCCACCGGTTACCCGCGACCTTGACAATGTCGTCGGTCCATCTGGCGGGAGGCCTACCAACACTGCGTCTTCCGGTTCGTGGTCGCTACTCGAGAACCTTTCTTCTCCATCGGTTATCGATTATATGATTACTAGCGACCCGGCCCGGCTTCGCATGGGCCTATAGCCTTCGTCGATAAATGGACTATCCAACACAAAAAGATTTTGCATTTCGAACCAGTAGATTCTGAGATTAGCGCGTTCAACCAAACAAACTCTTCAGCTTTATAATATTAAGAATAGAAGTAGCTAAGGAGTGGAATTCCCTGCCTGAGTCTGTGTTTTCTGATAGCTACAACCTGGGAGTCTTTAAGTCAAGAGTGAATAGGTTACTTCTAGGCAAGCGAGCTCCATCTTAAACCGCATCATCGCTTTCCATCAGGTGAGATAGAGGTCAAACGCATGCCTATCAATAGAAAAAAAAAAATAATAATAAGATATGAGTATCAAGACTATATGAGTTGAAATTCCAGGGACAAAGCTCAAATGTCTTTATAATTATACCGGCTATGTATGTATATCTTACAAATCAAAGTATAAAATATATAGGTAGGTACTATGTACTATACTATACTACTTCTATATAGATACTACTATAGTATACTATTTCAAATAAAAAAACAATAATTGAATTAAGCAACATTTTTGAGTGTATACGTAGGCATTAATAACTGTGGCTTCCCATGAAATATTGAAAATGTGTATTGGCTTTGATGTTTTTAGCGATACCAATAATTACAATATTTCGAGTAATTAATTGGCGTTTCCGTGGTTTACAATACAGACAACGACATGTATGTATGTATGTGCGGTATGTATACTTAGATACATACCATCGCGCTTAAATTCCGTGTATGAATAACCATCTACTTCATACCGAGATACCTTCTTCCCTCGGAAAGCATGTAAAGCCGTTGTTCGCGGCTGTCATTCGTAGATCTTTGACAGTCGTTATGGGTAGTCAGAAGCCAGAAAGTCTGACAACCAGTCTAATTTTTCGTTTCCACCAGAAATGTGCAAGGATGCGTTGCGAGGGATTTTTGTGACTTCGCTTCATTTTAATAACTTGATATAAGTTTTACCCGTGGGTTGTCCGGGGTAGAAGGTATGGTAATAACATGGACTCCATGAGACCGGCTCGACCTAGTGTGGAGTCCATTAGCAAAATGCTTCCTTAGTGTCTTAAATTTGTTTTTTTTTCTGTGAACCTAGTTGTTAGTGTAGACTATAAGGAAATGTAAAGAACTTATTTTGTTGGCAAATAAACAACATTATATTATTATATTATATATATAGAATAGCACCCTACCATTTCATCCCGAGTGTGTCGAAGGCGACTAAGGGAAAATCCGGAAGTCGGGCAGCAGCGGCTTCCGTGTACTTAACAACTTCACTGCGATCCCCAAGACGCCTGCCAAGCGTAGGGATTATGGCAACCCCCCCCCCCTTTATGGGGGAGGCCTTTGTTGTCTGTGGACATCTGATGATGATGATTTAAGTTCGTGCTTTAATTGGTTAGTTTTACACACATCCCACGGTATACGCATTCTTGAATGTCTCTGGTGGAAACTCAGTCTTGCCAATGGGTGTTATCCTGTAACTGGGCTGTAGAGGTCAGACTGGCTGTCTGTCCATCCAGTAGACTGGGAGCCAGCTCCAACACAATTGGGGCAGATGATGATGGTGATGTATTTAATTAAATATTGATTGTCCCGTTGACAGCGATGTGAACGAGTTTATTATGCCTTCAGCCCGTCACATATGTAGCTATAATTATATATTATAGCTAGCCACCACACCACACACGGTAGCTATAATATAATAATATATTTTCGCCCTTATTACGTCTGCGATCGTTGTTTGTTTCACATTTTTTGAAATATATATTAATATGCCTTGCTATATCTGTCCACATATTTTGGTGATGTAGTAAATATATATTATAGCTGATCGTAATATGCCTTGCTATTATACTACGTCTGACGTATATTAATATATTATATTATTGCTACGTCTGTGACGGGACAAGTGCGAGTCGGACTCGCCCACCGTGGGTTCCGTACATATTTGTAGGTACATATCATACTTTTATACTAATCTATCTATACCTACTATCCATACTTTAATCTACTTAATATTATAAATGCGTTTTTTGCGACATAAACGGCCGTATCTTTTTTCACGTTAACATAGAGGGTTGATTTTTTTACAGCATCAAGGGACCGTATGGTTTTTTTTTTTCCTTTACGCGTTCTCGAGATAAAGGATCTTGATAGACAGACATACGGACAACAAAATGATCCTATAAGGGTTCCGTTTTTTCCTTTTGAGCTACGGAACCCAAAAAAACCAAGAAGGAGGGGTCCTTCTTATTTTTTGTTGTACATTATTTTATTGTATTTATTTTTAAGTTATTAAAAATACACTCACTTCAATTCTCAATGTGTCCCTGGATGACCGAGCGTGGCTACAAGCCACACTACCTATTCGTTTTGGTGGTCTCGGGATCCGCAAAATTTCCAGTGTTAGTTTGCCGGCGTTCCTGTCCTCCGTCCACAGCACCGAAAAGTTAACCACAAAAATCTTATCCTCGTCACTGGTTGACTTTGAAGTGCCGTGCTTGACTGATGCGGTGAACGCCTGGAAAGTGGCTTGCCCAAATACGGTTCGGCCCGTGAACCCATCTTCCCAGAGACAGTGGGATGAGCCGCTCTGCAGGTTGGTACGGAATAAACTCATTAATACGTCCACCAATTCTGCTGAGCGTGCCCGCTTGCTGGCTGTGGGTGAGTGGGAGTCGGGCCTCTGGCTTCAGGCACTGCCGTCACCTAACATAGGTACTATGCTTGGTGACTCTACATTCCGGCTCGCTACATGCCTACGTCTGGGCGCTCCTTGCGGGGCCCCGCATCGCTGTCAATGCGGTGCAGTTGTCGACTGCCTCGGTCACCATGGCCTTTCCTGCTGCAAGAGCGCCGGCCGGATAGCACGGCACGCCAGCATTAATGACATCATCCGTCGTGCTCTTGCCTCCGCCGGCGTGCCAGCTGTGTTAGAACCTATTGGCTTGGCACGTGACGATGGAAAGAGACCAGATGGAATGACCATAATGCCGTGGAAGTTGGGTAGGCCTTTGGTGTGGGATGCAACTTGTGTCGACACCCTTGCGCCATCCCATCTTCCTAGCACGTCGTGCTGTGCTGGGGCGGCTGCTGCAGGTGCGGAAAACCTCAAACGGCGTAAATATAACAACCTTCTTGAAAGTTATATGTTTGAGCCGTTTGGGGTCGAAACATTAGGGCCATGGGGCCCGAGTGCTCACCTTGTTTTTAGGGACATTGCAAAGCGGCTGGTCGACTCTTCACGTGACCAAAGGGCTGGCCTTTTCTTGGGCCAAAGAATTAGCATTGCCATTCAACGTGGTAATGCTGCTAGCCTTTTGGGCACTTGTCCCATTGAGAGCGATGCGGACGAGTTTTTTGATGCCCTGTGAGCATTGTACATATTATGTGTTTATATTTATTTCTAAGCTTTGTATATAATAAACCTAATTACACCTTGAAAAAAAAAAAAAAAAATTTTTAAGTTTCGGATATATAATTATGTAATAACTTGAATAAAGATTATGGATTTCAATTAAAGTTGTCCGCCTTTGTACCTTTGTGTATGAAATGTAAACAAAACAAACAAATACAACCACTTTATTACATACCCAATAATCAAATAACTGTAACCTTAAGATCAGCAATCGTGTTTGCTTCATTCATTGGCGAACTGTTCTCAATCATAACTAGAGGTCAAAGTATCTTAATAGTCAGTAGTCTAATGAAACTAGACACATTATTCACATAAACTATAAACTAACCGTTGGATAACCTGAACCTCTTTAGCTGCGGTTAAACTTATCTATCACTAAAGAACAGTTATCTATAACTATTAGATGTACTAACTCTTCAATGACACGAGTTAGAGCTGGTCTCAAAACTTTGAAGTGTCTCAGTAGAAGGTCGTCCAGGTAAATTGGCAATCAAAACCCCAAACGCTCGTCTGCATAGTTTAGCAGCGATATCTTAGTGCCGAGACTCAATTAAACATTTGATTTAGGATTACTTCGTTTTGTGGAAATTTATTTTGAATACCTATTATCAAACACCGAGAGAAAATTCCACAGATATAGATAGACCTAGATAACGCAAGAGCAACTACTTCGCGTGCCTATTTTCGTGCCTAACTTACGATAAAAAATCGTAAGGAAAAAAAATAAAGTAAACGTTTCCTTCCATCGGTAAGTCATTTTGTGATAAATATTATGTGTAATTAATTAAAAAAAACAATTATCTTTAATCTAATACCCTCAGTAATACCTGGTAATAAGGAATAATAAGGCGACCTATCCGTAGAACAGAGTCTGATGTGATCATAGAGCAAAAACGCGTTTAATAGCTCGACGAGATAAGGAATACGAACTCTACAGACGCGGCCCGTCCGTTCGTCACTACGGCCGCTGTTTGTTGGAAGGTGGGCGATTTTGTGTCATGCAATTAGCTTTTTTTCGCTTTGAAGAAAAAAAATATTTATCAAGCGCTTTCATGAATAAACATATTTTTAGAGATGTCATGATCACGGAAAATGTTGGATATGCTTAAAGAAGTTGCAAAAAGGCCTGAACTTAGTTCATCATAATGACTCATGCGTAGAATAAAGTCCAATCTGCAGGATTTTGTTCTGCTGGATTGATGGTTTTCAGTAGAGCTTAGAGAAGTTGTAAACTTGTGTAAGTCTTAAACGACTTGACACCTAGATTTTTTGGTATGTTGTAACAACACCCAAGTCTAGTTAAATGCTATTTAGTGTATATTTCTTATCCTTTTATTTCACGAGATAGTGGGTTCCATATCAACATTACGATATATGAACATATGAACATTTGAACATTTTATGGCGGAAGAGCGGGGGTCCGTAGTGAACATTATACGTTGTTCTACGGAGACATTTGAATTAAGTGACGTTCTATATCACTATGGGTCATTTTTTGTTGGAATTACCCAGCCATTATGAGTCCTTTGTGAATATCTAAACAAAATATTTAAATATTATGTTAGTCATATTATGACTACTTTCCTATATAACTAAATAAAAAATTAAAATATTATTTAAAATGGTTCATTAATTTAAAAAAATCACAAAATAGATAAGTAAACCATTAGATGGCATCACTTTGAACAGCAGTTAGGTACGGACTTAAGATTAGCATAGTCTTAAACTTACAGATCTATGTACCTAATAGAACAATGCAGGAGACGTGCATCAGAAATATTATAAACTTCGCATTAGTTATAAAATCAACAATAACATTTTTTTTAAATAACATTCTTTCTATAATTTTAGATTTTTATTTCAAAAGTATTGTGACCTAGACCGTGACTTAACAACAATTTATAAAAAATTATAATTAATTAATAGTTAAAACTTAAAATAGTAATTAAATAGCATATCGTATCACGGCATGGCAGATGATTATCGTATCACATCAAGATAACTAGGTAACCTACACGACTACCATGACATCATCATCATCATCTGCGTTGCCTTTTCCCAACTACATTGTGGCCGGCTTCCAGTCTAACCGGATGCAGCTGAATACCACTGCTTTACATGGAGCGACTGCCTATCGGACCTCCACAACCTAGTTACTGGGTAACACGATACTCCTTGATAAGACTGATTATCAGACTTTCTGGCTTCTGACTACCCATAACGACTGGCAAAGATCTACTACTGACAGCCGAGACCAACGGACACGAATACCATGACACGGACTTAAAACCAGTCTTAAACTTATTAATATACGTAGGAACGTAAATATTTATCATAACAACAGGAAATACGTATATAAAGATATTTAAACGTCGCACTAATTACTCAATTCGAAATAAATCATAATAGGAAAAAGAAAACATTCGT
The DNA here is from genome assembly GCA_947361185.1 of Charanyca ferruginea. Classification (NCBI taxonomy): domain Eukaryota; kingdom Metazoa; phylum Arthropoda; class Insecta; order Lepidoptera; family Noctuidae; genus Charanyca; species Charanyca ferruginea. The sequence goes on along the minus strand of OX376066.1, from coordinate 2,987,454 downwards.
ATTACATTGTGACGTCCAAAAAATGGCACGCTTGGTTTTCATACAGATCGTGATACTTGCGTTATCTAGGTCTATCTATATCTGTGGAATATTCCCATATTTTCAACCGACTTCAAAAAAGGAGGAGGTTATCAATTCGTCTGTATTTTTTTTTTATATGTTTGTTACCTGATTTCTTTGGACTGGGTGAACCGATTTTGATGATTCTTTTTTTTTATGGAAGCTAGTGCTTCCCGTGTGGTTCCATTTTAATTTCGGTCCAGCTCTGACAATGGCATCCATAAGAAAACCGTATAAGTCTTAAATTTGCATTAAGTATATGCGCGATTTGTTACGCGATTTCTCCGGCAAACGTAAACCGATTTTGAAAATTCTTTATGGATAGGGCTTTAGGGGATAATATGCTTCAGGGGTGGTCCCATATAAATTTTATCGAAATTGATTCAGCACTTTATGAAAAATCAACAAATACCCAAAAATTTTACATAGACGACGTTTTAGTTTCATCAATCTTTGTAGTAGTTAACTTTCAATCTCTTCTTAATAGATTTGGATGAGAAGGAGACTAAAAAGCGGAAAATAAAAAGCTTTTTACAAAAAAGACAACCGCCTTCAAAAAGTGAAAAATAACTTTAGCACAGAACACACATTGACTTTAGTCGGAAGTCGGTGGCAATACAAAACAACAAACAGAACAAAGGCAATGAATTTCGAAACTAAAGTCAATGTGTGTTCTGTGCTTAAGTTATTTTTCACTTTTTGAAGGCGGTTGTCTTTTTTGTAAAAAGCTTTTTGAGAACATTTTGCATTCTAATCACGTGTCTCAATCTGCCAAAGATACTTATAATTTACCTAAACATTTGACAAGTTTTCAACTTAGTGTTTTTTCTGAGATTATATTGCTGCTAGATTTTGAAAAACTGGGAGTCAGAAGCTAGTTTTTCTATAAACTTCAAAAGTTATTCCACACACAATAAAAATGAATGTTACAAAATGAATATTTTTGCCTGTATCCCAAATAGTACTTACTATACTACTCATTCATCATCTGCCTAGCCTTTTCCCAACTATATTGGGGTCGGCTTCCAGTCTAACCAGATGCAGCTGAATACCAGTGCTTTACATGGAGCGACTGCCTATCGGACCTCCACAACCCAGTTACTGGGTAACACGATATCCCTTGGTAAGACTGGTTGTCAGACTTTCTGGCTTCTGACTACCCATAACGACTGCCAAAGATCCACAAATGACAGCCGGGACCAACGGCTTTACGTGCTTTCCGGAACCCGGTATGAAAGGGATGGTCACCCATCCACAGACCGACCGCGGCTAGCGTAGCTTAACCTTTGACCGATCGATCTGTACGGCTTTAACTTAGCCACGAGCTCACTACTCACTATACTATACTAATAATATAAAGGGCAAAGATTTGTATTTTTGTATGTTTGTAAATCTCAAAAACTATGGTCCTATTTCAACAATTATTTCACCATTAGAATGCTAGATTATATCCTGAGTAATAAGCTATATATTATTATTATTCTCATTTATTTATTTTAAATACATATCAATTACATTGAAATATTTGTATATAATTAAAACATTAAAAAATACATATATAATAGCCCACCGGTGTCGAGAACAGGGTCTAATTTTATTATTGTTATTATTATTCATATAAAGGATATTTAGTAGATCGATGCAAAGCCGTAAATCGAAGCTTAACTTTAAATATCTGTAAAAAGAATTGTCTTATGACACAAATGCCTTAATCAAGTTTTATTAGATTTTTTGCATATTACTTTAATACAATACAATAAAAAATAAATAATTGATCTTTCAAACTGGCCATTATTTGCAACTAACTGCAATATTTTGGGTTTTGTCATCAAAAATCAATAAAGTTTCGGTAAAAAAAAAGTCACACTTCGTCTAAGACAAGTTTGGTTCAAATGGTTAGAAATAGTCTATACTAGCTACGCTTTACGGCTTTGCATCAATCTACCAGACATCATGTATATTTATCAATTGAAAAAAAATGGAATCCTTGAGAATATTTACACCGACAAAGTCGCGCCCAAAATCCTAATCCCAAATATACTATACAAGGCGTAGTAGGCGTAGGCGTAGTTTGCGTCCAAAAATAAGATATTTTGTTCTACCTATATTCAAAATTCACGATCCTATAAATTCAACGGCAAGAGATCAAACCCCAGGGTTGACTAATCGCCAATGAACACCTAATCCATTGCACATGGCTGGGTTCTGCCACGCCTCATCAGGGACGAGCCGAGAAATGACTGAAAGTAAAGTTAATGTACAAAAATGTTCACGTTCTATTTGACAACTTTATATGTGCGTGGTCCTGGAGAAACACAAGTTTTGCGAAAACCAAATTCAAGAGTTGGAAGTGTTTTTTTTTCTAGGAGCGACAGTTCAGAAATATGGGCAAGATGACCTGTAAGCTAATTCACATAACTAAAGAAGTGCTGTTGCAGTGCAGTTGCAGTTAAGTTTCAATAATTGATAATCGATACTATATACAAATGAATGTGTAAATAATTAAAACGTCACGTAGCTACAATCACTAGTTGTCAAAACCTTCAGTCATCAAAAAACGGTTAAACCAGTGGACAGAGACACAAAGTACATAAGGCTGCGGCGCGTGACAGAGAATAGTTGCCCCTAACAAATGGTAGTTTCGTATGGAGAAGAATAGGCCAGAAACTCCCTATTTAAATAAGCAATTTAAAAAAGGAAGAAGATTTTGATTCGACCTCTTTTCTTTTTACCTTAGAATATCTTTGACATTTCTCAACCGAATTCATTAGATCTAAACAATGATTTCATGTCAATGGATCTAAACGGATCATTATGTCCTCCGATTATTATCATTGCAGGGATTGATTGCATATAATTAGTGCAAATGGTAATTAACTTGCTGCATTAATTACCTTACAAGCAATAATGTTAGAGCTAGCTAACTATTATTAAAGTGTATTTATTATACATGAAACAAAATTGTAGAAAATAATGTATGTTGAAATATCACTAGACACTAGATTTTGTTTAATAATAGCACCATTTCTACCTGTGGGTGTCGTAGAATACGACAGAGGGATATTGACCAGAGGATGGGCAACGGCGTCCTTCTAAGTACCATAACACCTACTGCAATCGCCAACATGCATCAGCCAAGCATGGCGAATACTACTTAACATCCTTTTGCGTCTAAAGGTTGACATGAGATTTTATTCATTTTTTTTTTATATTCCCTATTTGTCCGGTCACGTACCATAAAGTTTTTACAATTAGAAGCAAAGCAAAATAAAAACACTAAATAAACTGTCCATTGTATTGGCAATCGAAAGGTTATATATAATATATCCATACTAATATTATAAATGTGTTTGTGTTCAATTTTATTTTATTTAGTTTTGATGTTATCTTATTTTTACTTTTAGCTTTTTAGCAGCTCTGTCGCTATGTATACAATTGTGAATGTTATGTATACCTATAATTGGTGTATACATTAGAAGTAATGCACTACTTTACTGTTAACCAATGTTGAATGTATATGCTATTGGTGTACTTTATTGAATAAATAAATAAATAAGTAAATGTGAAAGTAACTCTTTCTGTTACCTATGCTTTCACGATAAAACGGAGCGCGTATTCGATTCCTGACGAAAACTTCATGATTTTGCGTTTTGCCCAGAGCAATATCGTAATTATGTGAGCAGATTATTTAAAATCAATTTACAGTTTTAGAAAGATTAAGTCTTGATTTAGACAGCTACAGAGTAAAAGTATAATTTTTAATTACGGTTTTTTAAAGCGAAGACAATTCTTTCATATCGTTTAACGAAAATAGACGTCAGAGTTAACTTTCAGGGCGAGTACAACCATTACAATATGCCAAAATATTTTGTTTTATGCATTTTTCCAACAGTATAAACAGTCATAAAGACAGCTACAGAGCAAAAATTACAAAAATATTAATATTATGTATTAAAAAACAATGTTGAAAAAGTAGAAAATCGGTCCACTTTGTCAATTTTTTTTCACCAGTATTTGAATAAAAACATAACTGATATATTTATTTTATGAAAGGAAATGTTATGCTTAATATACAGAATATTTTTCAGTCCGTTATACGAGCTCATTTATTTTAGACAATTATTTTAAAAAGCCCTGTAAAACATCGCGCGCTGTCGTTTGCCGATCAATTTTAATGATTCGTGCTTATTTAGTGCGTATTTCTTTTTCTGATGCACACAAACCGACCATTGTGTTGTACTAGTGTGTGTCAATGCTGCTACGCCATTCTAGCAATCATTTAGATTTTGAATTGCGTTAAATCGAATACGCGCCCTTAGGATAAAATTTGGTATGAAGATACCTTGAACCCCAGGGAAGGACATAGGCTACTTTTTAATCCGCAACGTCGTCTGCATCCACGATAACCGTCATCCACGGGCAGAAACTAGTTATGTAATAACTGTATTCTGTTTTGAGAAATAAATGTCTTAAAACCATAATATGTTTTTAATCCTACTTCAAAACCGGGCGATACCGAATGAATCCTCAAAGTACAATTTTGTTACATGAAACAAGTTATCCGCTGAAAAAGGCAAGCTGAAAGCATTGCTCCGATTGCTCGGGAAACTAAAAAGAAATATTTTTTTAGTTCCCTCTTCCAGTAGTTTAGTGGTGTCGAGTTCGAACAGAGTGCTTCATCACCTCAAACAGATGAGGGTTTTAATTAACGTTGTTGATTTCAAGTTTTTTACTGATTTTTTGTGCTTTTTTTACAATCGGATAATCACAACAGATAAGGAGAAGGTTCTTAGCGGTTTTATTTTTTATTCTTTAAGTACTAGCTTTTGCCCGCGACTCCGGCTGTTCAATTTCATTTTTCGGATGCCTAATATTTTTGATAATCCATTCTAATATTATAAATGCGAAAGTAACTCTGTCTGTTACGCTTTCATGATGAAACGGCTGAACCGATTTTGATAAAATTCGGTACCTACCTATGTAAATAGCTTGAATCCTGAGGAAGGAAATTTAGCTATGCTTTACTACTACTTCGTTTGCATCCATGATAACCAACATTCAGGCGGACGAAGTCGCGGCAGAAAGCTAGTAAAATATAATCTATAGCATTTAAGGATAAAGTAAGTAGCTTCTTATTCGCAAAATAATTTACAAAATCAGACCATTCGTCCCAGAGATTAGCCCAAATATAATATAATAATAATATAATATGTGGGGACATTTTCACACACGGCCATCTGACCCCAAACTAGGGAGACCCTGTACTATGGGTGTCAGACAGCTGATATACATACACAAATACATTTTATTTTTGTAAATAGATACATAATTATATAGATAAACAACACCCAGACACAAGGCAAACACAAGTGCTCATCACACAAATGTTTACCCTGGGCGGGAATCGAACCCGCAACACGCTGCGCAGCAGTCGATCGCTCAGCCACTGCGCAAACCGTGTCCGTGTACAAAGTCAACTTTAATTTATAATAATGTAGTGATGATGAAGTGAGCTATACGGAAATAAGTATTGAATACTATATGTTACCACAATCCTCCAAGTAAATCGAGTTGATCTAAGTCTTAAAGAGATTCTGTGGTAAACTGTAGGTGATAACAGATATAATAAATTATTGCTCATTCCTCAAAGCAGTGTGATAAAGAATAGACGTATTTATGGACTTAAAATTTCTTCTAATTGTAAAAAATCATTGATACAAGAGCCTTCTCTGCTTTTGTTTCAACTGCTTGCTTTTGTTCAATAAAACACTACAAGGTCTGCAATGATTGTAAATTGTTTTACGTATTAAAAACCCATGGCCCTGACCTTAGACCTCAGACGTTTTAAAGTTTTAACCCATAGCTTCTGGCTGAAGATATGGACCACGAAAATCTTGCTTCACAAAAGGCGTACAATAACGAATAATTATTTGTAGCAATGTTCTGTAAAACATATATTATATTGAAACCAGTTGTCACAGTTCAGCTTGACTAAGTCTTCATCTTCTTTTTTCATACCATTTAAAATATTTTAAACCTGTATACCTACATGCTTCTTAATGTCATAGGTATATTTCTCTTTTTTATATTCTACGACTTGCCTTTGGCCGCAACTCACCTGATCTTAGGCCTAAGCTGGCCTAGGATGAATCGTTTTACACGTGCTTTGAAAATACGCAGTTTATATATATCGAGGAACAAAGAGGCGGACAGTAAATTTCCCTGTCTACTCTAAAAATTTTAACCTAGTAAAATAACGTAAGACTAGCGAATACTCAGATTATGAAACAAATGGCAGATGGACCGTGCGGAACACTGAGAGTGAAGCCACAAAAGCAAATACAAATTTAAAAACGAATACCTACAATTCGCTTCGCGCTGTACTGACACGAGTCGGTACAGCACGAAGCGAAGCATTGTTATAAAAAGCTTTTTACAAAAAAGACAACCACCTTCAAAAACTAAAAAGTGAAAAATAACTTTAGCACAGAACACACATTGACTTTAGTTTCGAAATTCAGTGGCTTTGTTCTGTTTGTTGTTTTGTATTGCCACCGACTTCCGAAACTAAAGTCAATATGTGTTCTGTGCTAAAGTTATTTATCACTTTTTAGTTTTTGAAGGCGGTTGTCTTTTTTGTAAAAAGCTTTTTATTTTCCGCTTTTTAGTACCTCCTTCTCATCCAAATCTATTAAGAAGAGATTGAAAGTTAACTAATATAAAGATTGATGAAACTAAAACGTCGTCATTTTTTGGGTATTTGTTGATTTTTCAAGAAGTGCTGAATCAATTTTGATAAAATTTATATGGGTCCACCCGGAAGCATACACTATTCATAAAAAAAAGAATTTTCAAAATCGGTTTACGTTTGCCGGAGAAATCGCGTAACAAATCGCGCACATACTTAATGCAAATTTAAGACGTATACGGTTTTCTCTTCTCATGGATGCCATTGTCAGAACTGGACTAAATTAAAATGGGACCACACAGGAAGCACTAGCTTTCAAATAAAAAAAGAATCATCAAAATCGGTTCACCCAGTCCAAAGAAATCAGGTAACAAACATAAAAAAAAAATACAGACGAATTGATAACCTCCTCCTTTTTTGAAGTCGGTTGAAAAACAAATACTACAAATAATAAATTCAAAAGCGAATACCATCACGAGATTGTAGGCATATTTGCTTTAGTTTGTTTGTTTATTGCATTTGTATTTGCTTTAGTGGCTTCACTCGCAGTGTTCCGCACGATCTATCTGCCTTTTATTTGATAATCTGAGAGCGAATATGTCAGTCCACTAGAGTATGCCATCAACAAAATATTTTTGCAGAGAATGATCTTCCCTAAATTCATATTAAATCACAATAACACAAATTATCCTATCAGAAGCTTACAGGATATCTAGTTTAAAATTCCGCAGTCATTACAGAACATTATTTTCGTCCGTACCATCATTCGTCACAGTCACTCAACTTACAATTGAACTCCTACATGTTCGTTCATTCATTCATTCGTTCATTTAACTATCATGACAGAATATTTTTGTGAAGTCACTAGTATGATCTATAGTTGTACGAAAGTGAAACCCGCGACTTCGCTCGTGTCTAAGTTGATAATTATATTACAAAAACACAAATATTTGATAAAAATTATCTAATAATAGGTACAAAATTTTCAGCTCATTCTAATCAGCCGTGAAAGCATGAAAGAGTATCAAACATCCATCATCCATCTTTACAAGCTTTCCCATTTATATTGGTATAGGATTAGAAAGTACTAGGATAATAGGATAGGAAAAGAATATGTTAAATATATCTGAGTGCTACGATATTAATTAACATGGATTTTTTCTTCAATCTGGTACCTAAACGTACTAGGTAATTCATATAAATACGTTTAATTCTTCAATAATGATTGCCGCTCATTAAGATTTCAACACTGTAATAGGGTATGAAAAAGGTCTGTGTTATCACAGGGTTGCCGCCCTTTGCTTATCTGTGCTTATTAGCAATAACCCTTGCGTCTCCTCACCTCTACAACGTGCAGGGTTGATACGCATCTGATTCTCTTCCTTGTATTTCTTGTATGCCAAATTTTGTGTGGAAATTGCGAAATTCATAAAAAAGTGGGTTTTTTTTTAATCTGGTAAGGCCCACTTGCCCCAACCAGGGTTGGTTACCTTTAAACTTCGAGTTGGTTGCTATTATCACATTTTGTCATTCAACCTCGTGTTGGCAACACTAGCTCTGAGTTCAGTTTTTGGGGCAAATCGATCTAAAAGTATAAAAAATTACTGAACTTACCCACAAAAAGTCCAAAAACTAGAAGTACTGGCATATTGAAAATAAAAACTAAATATCCGTAACACAGCAAAAACTTTTTCCTTCACTATACATTTCACATTTTTAACCAAACATTATTCCATAGTATCACTATCCTAACTTTTAATTACAAATAACACATCTGAAGCCATGAGCTAATTCAAAACACGCACGAAATCCACGAAATTATTTTCCGCAACGCGAGATCGACTGCGAAAATTGAGACGCCGAGACGTGCGGATGGCCCGGATGCCTTCAGCCGACTGCGGCACAGCATCCAGTCCTGCACCTCCCCTGCCCTCCTCAAATTTCTTCCTTCTCACCCCCTCACGCGCCCTTATCGCGATCCCGTAATTAGATAAATGTCATTGCTTTTGTCTGTGTTTTTTTGCTCTTTCCCCAACGAATTTTGTCGGCCAATGTAATAGACTCCGCGTCGTTTGAGACGCTCATTTACGTAAATGCTGTTTGTCTTGTACGGCCGCTTGTGTGTGTGCGTACTTCAATTCCGCGCGAAAATATGTCTCGGCCGTATTGCTAGTAGTTTACGAGGCTTCCATCTCACATCTCGCAGTCTCCACCTACTTCAGATTTGTTTTTATACTCATATTTTTTTAGCAACAATCTTGGTACAGTTTTGTTTCTGATGGTGTTACAAGTTCGTGAGCGGTTGTTAAATAGATAATGAACACGTGTTTGATATGAACAGCTTCATAAATGTTATGTGGAATCCGGACTACGTGTGGGTTTATATCTTGATCATAAAACTGTAGTATATCCTATACTACTTCAGGTTTGAGGAGCTGTCAGAGATTTAGTGCTTATCATACCGCCGACGATGTAAAATTTCGGGCAAATGGTCATTGTAGCGCCATTAAAATTGGGTCTTGTGAACATATTGTCGCTACATGGCATATCTAGGTCATCTTTCGAATACAGTATGCATATCTTACGTGAAAACAAGCGGAGCAGTTCCAGAAACAATGAAACTAAAACCACAAGTGCAATTTTTCAATGAGTTTAAAGTTTAGCTCCACTCAATAAAGTAAGACCGAAGTCTCGTTTGTCAGAGTCAAATCTCCGTGCTTTTATGTAAAGAGTTTTATGAAAATGAATGTAAAAGACTTGAGGAAGAATATTGCATTCATTTCTCTCACGAGGGATATAGCGTAGGTCTGCACTTTGAAGTCTTTGAAATTCACTATCTGAAGAACTCATCTGATTTGATGATGGAACGGATAATGCGCCCTAAGATTCAATTCGTAGCGGAGTGCTGTTATTAGTTTGATGTCTGTACGATATTGAAGCTCTAGCATTTTCTTTATTGGTAATTGAAGAGAGTATTACATTAGCATTGTTGCTTTGTTGTCGTTTCTATGAATTTATTTTGCATAGTAATCTTGTTTTCTTTTGAAAATACATTAAATAATTTTCGTTGGTAATGTAAGCAATTACAATAGTTTGTTTTTATTATTTATAAGTACATGAGAAGGTATATTTCATTACTGTGTAAACATCATAATATTGTGAAAAATAAAAGTTAAAAAAATATATTGCAATATCAACAGAGATATTTTAATGTCAAAAGAACGACTTTACGTGCTTTCCGAGACACGGGGATGTCATGCCACCAACATCTCAACTCCAGATTTCTACTAAGAAATTCCTAAAGCGGAAAAACCAGTGACACATTAACCGACCTAGGTATCAAACCGAGTATTCAAGCTCAGCAGTCGCTTTTGTGACCACAACACCAAAGAGGCTGTCAGACACAACATTGGCATTAGAAATAAAGGTGAGTATACACCAGAGCATTTACTCGAGCATTTCTATGTAATGTAACGTTCTTACGAATGGTATAATACAAGTAAAAGCTCAGTTTCCATGTAATGTCACGTTCCTGCAAATGCTCGATGCTCTGTTCGGCGTAATGCTCACAGGGAGTGTGCATTTACCCGTAACATTTCGTTGTACCTTGCGTTCACTTTTTGTTGAAATGTCGGACCACGACGGTCGTGCAAAAGCTCGGTGAAATGTTACACCAATACGCTCATTGTTTTGTACAATTAGCTTGTAACAAAACGGCGAGCATACTCGACGTTTGGTTCGTGAAATGGTGATATACCAGAATATGTCATAGAGCGACTCATTGTTCTGTTACAAGTAAATGCTCAAGTGTATACTCACCTTAACAGCAATGCTTTAGAGCAGTATTCCTCTATTAATTGATAAATAATCAACTACAAATAAACAAGCATATAGTTAAAAATGCCGTGATTACGCGCAAGATATTAAATGCACATAATTTTCAACTCTATTGTGATGTCTTTAAAGTTTTTATGAAGAAACTGTTTAAGTTATTTAAGACTTTAATAGATTTAGTCATTTGTTTAAGAATCACAAGTCCAATGTTAAATGAACCCTAACGAAACATTAAATCTAACCAAAAAGGCCTTTATTCCTATCGCCAAAAACCACGGGAATAAAATACGGGCTTAAAATATTGAGATAATGGATAAGTAAGTGACAAATTGCTAGCCTATCGCCCAGCTTGACCCATTTCCATAAGTACGCACAACTTGAGAACAAGATAAACACGATGACACTATACGATTCCTTTTTTAGCTTTGTTTTTCTTACGTTTATTTATTTCTTTGGGAAAACAAACTGTTTCATACGTTTCTTAACCCGACATTGGTGACGTGAATTCAACTTACATCATTGGTGACGTCGGTCTTAAGCATCGAGATTTTCAACCTAAGATTTTTTCAATGAATAGAATTTTTTTCAAAAAAAAAGATAACCGCCTTTAAAAACTAAAAAGTGATAAATAACTTTAGCACAGAACACACATTACTTTACTTTCGGAAGTCGGTGGCGGTGGCATTGAGTTTGTTGTTTTGTATTGCCACCGACTTCCGAAAGTAAAGTAATGTGTGTTCTGTGCTAATGTTATTTATCACTTTTTAGTTTTTGAAGGCGGTTTCTTTTTTTTTTTTTTGAAAAATCTTTTTATTTTTCTCTTTTTAGTGTTGCCTTAACATCCAAATCCATTAAGAAACAGTGACACACTTAAAAGAGATTGTAAATCCTCCAAAGATTAAAGAAACTAAAACGTCGTCTAAGTATTTTTTCGATAGATCAATTTTGGTAAAAATTATATGGGACCATTTCGGAATAAACCCCTTTTGAACAAAAAAAGAATTTTGCTAATCCGTCTATACTATATGACAGAGTTATGCCCGAACATACATTAAAAAAAATACAAGCATTCGAATTGATGATAACTAACTTTTGAAGTCGGTTAAAACTATACGTGTTACTTTTTTTTTGTTAGTTTATTCTCTCCCACTTCTGGGCAAAGGCCTCCATCCATGCCTTCCATCTATTCCGATTCTGGGCTTCATCCCACCAGTTTCGAAGGAATCCGTCCAGTTTGTTCCGTCATCTCCTACGTGGCCTGCCGCGACACCGTCTTACTGTCTTAGGGCACCAGTTCAGTTCATCAGAGCCCATAGTTTGTTCGTGATGCGGCAGATGTCATGCCCAGTCCCATTTTAGTTGGGCAGCCTTATAAGTTCTGTTTTATTAGTTGATTTATCTTGTAAAATATATACGTAGTTACCTACGTATTTCATTGATCAATCCCCGTTTTATTATCGCTTTCACATATATTAAAAAAAACTGGACAAGTGCGACTCGGACTCGCTCATCGAGGGTTCCGTATAAATTTGTAGGTACATAATACATATCCATACTTCCATACTAATATTATAAATGATAAAGTAACTCTCAGTTTCTTGCTCGTTCTTCTCCATAGAAACCTACTGTTTGGAACGAGCAACTAGCTTCAACTTTCTGACTGACTGACTCTGACAATTCAAAAGTACCTGTAAATGGTTTATTTGAAATAAATGATTTTGAGTTTGAGTTTGAGTTTGACTCTGTCTGTTACACTTCCACGATGAAACGGCTAAACCGATTTTGATGAAATTTGGTATGAAAATAGCTTGAACCCTAGGAAAGCACATAGGGTTTTTTTTAATTCGGGACTTTGTCTGCATTAGCGATAATCGACATTCACACGGACTAAATCGCGGACAAAAGCTAATAGCTAAATGAAGAATATATTTTTAAATGATTTATTTACAAATGTATCGTTTTCAGACTTTTTCCTGTATTTATAGTATAAGACAGTAATACTTGCCAAATTTCATAGTTCTAAGTCAACGGAATATTTTGATTCCCTTGAGAGTGTCGAAATGTACGTTTTTTGCGACATAAACGGCCGTATCTTTTTTTTACGTTGATTTTTTTACAGCTTCAAGGAACCGTAGACTTAAGTATATGGTTTTAATTTCAACTCGATACCTTTACGCGTTCCCGAGATAAATGGTCATGACAGACAGACAGACAGACGGACAACAAAGTGACCCTATTAGGGTTCCGTTTTTTCCTTTTATAATAATAATAATAATATGTGGGGACATTTTCACACACGGCCGTCTGACCCCAAACTAGGAAGACCCTGTACTATGGGTGTCAGACAGCTGATATACATACACAAATACTTTTTTTTTGTAAATACATACATATATAGATAAACAACACCCAGACACAAGGCAAACACAAGTGCTCATCACACAAATGTTTACCCTGGGCGGGAATAGAACCCGCAACACGCTGCGCAGCAGTCGATCGCTCAGCCACTGAGCCAACCGTGTCGTCTTTTGAGGTACGGAACCCTAAAAAAACAGTTTTATAGTTTTGTAACAAAACAAGCTTTTGCTAGTCTCATGACTGTGTGAAGTTTTGTAAAATTACCAAAAACACTTATAAATAAAGCAAAAAACAATATGTATCGAAATTCATGCTTCTTTAAAAACCAAACAGCCACAAACCAGCCAGCAAGTAGAAGGGATCGTGCCCAAGACCGTATCCGAACATAATGATAATAATAATAATATGTGGGAACATTTTCACACACGGCCATCTGACCCCAAACTAGGGAGACCCTGTACTATGGGTGTCACACAGCTGATATACATACACAAGTCTTCATCAAACCACATCATTGAAACCAGTTAAAAAGCTATGATTAAATAACACCCCTGTAAATTTAAATAAAAATCTTTATTTCGAACCAAAGACTCAAATTGTTAATTAAAGTAAAAAAACCAAAATCTTTTCAGTTATGTATTTCAAAAAATATGTCAAGTTTTGACATTGTTTGTTCATTTTGGCTTGAACTTAACCTAATCTTAAATGAGATTGTATTTCTGTGGCTGTTAAAATTACGTATTTTCTTAAAATATTTCAATAATAATACTGTAGCAGACAAGTATAATTTTCAATTAAGTTTGACAAAAAAATAATATGTAACGTTATAACAGAAAAAATATATTTCATCTTAGTTTTCAGCAACATAAATCAAAAAAGTTGTAGCCTTCAACATTGTTCTTTTGACCTGTGTAAAATAAATGAGCCGAAAAAGTTTCATGAACACACTAAAACCCGAGGTCTTGTTTCAAGAAAAATAGAAAAAAATTGATCATGAAACCAACCTTTACTTTGAACCAGACAAATACTGAAATTTCTTTCTATGTACAGTCGAACAACCTAATTGATTTACATGCCACACATACGGGTTATTGTCACTGTGTGTGTAAATGATCTAGTCGGTTGGTCGGTTATGAAGGTAAACTGTTTGTGTGCGTATACCAATTTTAATTGAATGAAGTCCAATATTTCAACCATATAATTAAGGACTCGATAGCCGGTCGGTGGAAGCACCTAGCATAGATAAACCTCGTGTCGTAAGATCAAACCCCGGCAGGTGTTATGGTTTTAGGTTTTTATTTTTCCTTTGTCCTATAAAACATTAATATTTTGTGTCAAATAAAATTACATAAACAAAAAAATAAAAAGGTAATTTAATAAAATCAATAAAATAAATCAAAATATTTTATTAAATAAACTAGGCGTTGGAATCATCGATCACTAATAAAAGATGGAATGCGGAATCCTATTGTTCCTTATCGCTATTGGGTCATTAGTGAATGAGCCAGCTCGTTTCGATTATTATGTTTCTTACAAGAGTTGGCTTAGGGTTCAATTTGGCATGGGTTATAATACTAGCAAATAAAAAACTACATGTAGCCAATACAATTATTTATATAACGCAAACTATTGTATAAATATTACCTATCATAGCGCTATTGATACCTAACTTTTTTATAATTAGAACACTATTGGTAACTTCTTTAAGAGTTTATAAGACACGACAAAGTTTTTTTTTATTGAATATGAATGGACATAATTGTTTTTTCAATGTATACAAATTTAAACAAAGTGGAATTAAAAGTGAAGTGAATCAACATGTTAGATAGTAAGAAATTAATTTAACTTCTAACTAAATAACAATAACACCACTTACACTTCAAAATATATACTGCAAATAACTGTCAACTACGGACTATGCATAATAACTTAGGTGTTTATAAGAGAATTACGGCAACATGAAGTAGCTTTTATAACCTAAGTAGGTATATTAATAGTAATTCGGCTTCGTTTACAGTATTTTAACGCCATGCATAAACGACTTTAAACATTTCTCATCACTAAAATAACCACATTATTCTCCCAATTAAAATGAATATAATAATATGACCTAGCGAATAGAACTTTGCCGGTGAGCGTTGAACAGAAAAAACTTCCGTGGTGGTTTACTGCAACTTAAACCAGCTTCATGCAGGTGATATCGCACTGTTTGTAAGTACACATGTCATTATGTGCTGATGCAGTTATGCGGGTGGATAAAAACGGATTAGTCCCGTAAACGGCCTTGCCACGATGTCGTGGTAACGAGCCGAAGAATTCGCCTTCGGTTTTGGCCCACGTCGATGATGGTCTATTTCTCCAGAATGCGCACTCCGATGGACACATAACTGCACGGTTCTCCTTAATGAATAAAAACAAAATAATATTTAAAATAATGCAGATAAACAATGGTGGATCGGTGGATAATTAATCATAGATAAACTAACTGACTGTCTTATATTGCCTCATAATGTAATAAAAGTTAATACCTTTATTTATTTATTAGATAAATAATAAACGTGTTTCATGACTATTTTATTTACATAATTTAAAAGTTTTTCTTTATTTCGACTAAAAGTTTTATGTTATACAAAAACAGACTGGCATAAGTAAATTTTATCAGAATCAAATTCTGATATATTTAAATATTATTTTACATTAATTTAGTCATAGGTCAACATTGAAAGGTGAGATAAGTTAAGAATTTGAGTTGGAATATTACTAACGTAATGAAAACATTGTCACGAGTAGCTTTGTTACTCACCGATAATTAATAATCACCTTGCAATTTCACTAATGAAAACGTTTTGCTCACGCAAAACATGGTTGTTGCATGGTTGGAAGAAGTTCAAGCACAATTGGATCACAAACAAAGAACGCACAGAAATATGAGTGTTCATCTATATACTTAGGATTGCAATTTATATTCGTAGACTGACAACTAAGAATGCTCATTTTTTATAAACTAAGGTGAAAGTAAAAAAAAATAAACAAAAATTGTGGGTAGTTATATCCTAAACGGTCAAAATAAATTGACTGAGAGTTCCGTGCGCATGTCTCAAACGTTATTTTACTCATCTGTGAACGGAATTGAATTGCTAGCAATTCAACTAGGTAATGAAAGTTTTATGAAAATTATGATTACAAAACAAAAAGAATATATTGCAACCGAGATTTGATATTAAGACTTCTTAATAACTAACCAGATACGTTAGCCATTGCGCCAAACCTGTTACAATATATAATACACAAAAACAATAGAGAAATGCTATCATTATCATCATCATAAAACAACCTTTAGACGCCCACAAATGGGCCTAGGTCTCAGCAAGGGGGGTTCAGCCATAATCGCCATGCTTGGCCGATGCCTGTTGGCGATTGCAGTAGGTGTTATGGTACTCAGAAGGACGGCGCTGCCCACCCTCTGGGCCTCAAGTCTGCTATTACAATAGTGTCAGAATGGTCTATCATTGATTTTCATAATGACGCCATTATATTAGTAGATTACCAAACTTGTCAAATTCAACAATTATGAAATCAATGATAGACCATTCTGACACTATTGTAATAGCAGACTTGAGGCCCTGGTCAATATCCCTCTGTGGACTTCTAAGATACCCACGGGTAGAAATGGGGTTATGCTATTCGCGACCGGCACGGTTAATTGCTATACTGACGTAAAAATAAAGGGTAAACACAAAATATGATTAAAGGTACAATGCACATTAATTAATAATCTTAAAAAGTTACAGGACCTCATAGAATAATAAACATTTACACACCAAAGTGACTACGGCCGAAAAATGTACCAGCGATAGATTTTGCATTTCTACACATATTAAAAAAGAAACTTTATTCTTTAGGACTCTGTAAAAGTTTTTCGTGGCAAAGAAGCAGTAAGAAATGGAGTGACAATGTTAACGGAACAATACACACATACTACCATGAACGTACATATTAACTACTGCGGCAGTCACATAGCACTAATAGTTATGGCAAATTTTAAGAGAAATAATTCCTTCATTTTTAAGTATGTTCAGATTCTAATCTAAATCTCAATATGTCAAAACCTTCATATTTGACAAGTTTCACACATTGATTGTCGCTGTGATGAGGCTGCGGCTATAGTCCGACCGCTTAACTGAGACCGTTCTAGGGTAGATGTGCGGTGCGGGCGGGGTATGGTGACGTGGACGTCCCTACGGTATAGCGAATCACCCTTCGTCGATGGTACGGTTCGCCGAAATCACTCTTAGTCGACGGTTGGTTCCACGAATAAATCCTTCGCCGATAGAACTGTTCGCTGAAAACATCGTTCGTCGGTGGTCGCTTCAACTACAACACCTTTTACCGATGGAACGGATGGCCGAAATACTTCAAACACAAATAATTTCACATCAGCTTCCTGGTGTAGGTCTTATCATAACATACAGTGATTGCCTCTGTAAGATATGCACAACATGCAAACAATACGTTAGGTACTAGCCACTAATAATATCTATGAAGACCTTACATTTTGCTGCCTTTAATAACGTGAACACTGACACTCATTATAATTTCTTTCTACCACAGTAATTGTGTTTTTGAGTCGATGGAGGAAACGACAATAAATGAGAAATGAGCACTCCACTTCTTACTTAATCCATGTTGCCGCCACAGCGGTGGTCACGTACCGGTCAGTGCGTGGAAGTGGACTGTAAGAATATTTAGTCGGGATCACGTACGGCCGCCGTTAGGGAGTTGCCCTACAGGCCGACAATCGGACAGAATTCCTAGTAATGACTCCACGAGTAGGAAGTTTGTACCATGTTACATGGCGCGTGATTATCTCTTCATTCGTCTTACGATATATAGAGTTGTTGGACATGATGCTGGATCCTGATATTCTTTTTAGGTATATTTTGTGTTCTACAAAAATGATGTTACAAGTTAAAATGATTTCTGAAATCTATTTAAACATAAACTTAAAACTGTGAAGTATAATACCTACCTATTGATCGCATGACGTTGATCTTGTAAAATTAAAGAAGTAATCTAGAAATCTTTATATAAATATTGACACTAAAAGTTAGAAATATATAAATTACACAAAACTACGAAATCTCAAATCAATCAGAGTCGTCGTGTCTGTGAGAATTTATGTCAAATCAATCCGACTGTTCACTAAAACTCAGAAGAAATTGTTTTAAATTCTTAATCTTCTCCATAAAAACGCGGTGGCGGCTTTTTGTGATTATACGCAAAAAAAAACACACAACAGTAACAGCATCCTGAAAACTGTTGCTGAGAGCTTCGGCTCTCCGATTATACAGCAGTTTGTGCGGAGGTTGATTTTTACTAACACTAGGTGATAAGTTTTTCTATGTTACTAACACTCTATGGAATTTTTGTGTCCGAAATAAAGGTGTACAGTCGAACAAGCTAATTGGTTTACAGGCAAAAATATTCATCTTTTTACTGCACTCACAATATTTTATTTTATTCCATTTTTTTATCTCGAGCACGTAGGTATCCCTGGTACCTATGCACTAAATATAAAAAAATAAAATAAATAAATAAATTGTGAGTGTAGAAGAAAGGTGAATATTTTTGCCTGTAAACCAATTAGCTTGTTCGACTGTACCTATTATTATAAACAAATACATTTCATATCGAAACAAATTTTGGAAAAAATGGTCGACCAGCGGATCCTTTATTAACCACGAATATGTTGAATGAAACCATTGTTCCGTATCTGCGGCCTGTAACAATCTGTAAATACTTACACCGCAAATATTTTGCACAGCGTCCCTTTATTTAACAGTGCGTGTGTAAGCACTTTTTTATCCGCAATACTGGAGCGTGGGTGCATGCTTACACAGTTGGGTGTCTTACGGGATTTTATAACATTGACAAGTTTGTTTAACTTTTGTACTTTAGGTACTCGTAATGGGACAATTATTTTTAAGGGAACTCTTACGTAACCGGAACCGTATTTGAGAATTTTAAATCTATAGGGCCGTGGTGCAGTAAAAGTATGGCTTGTACTTAACCACGGCCCTCTTAGATTGGTCAAGGTTAAGAGCTACGCTTGTCGCGGTCGCAGTTGAATGGGTGGCTATCCAATTCATACCCAGACCCCGCCGTGCCTAGGAAAGTTGGTCCCGGCTGTCATTCGTAGATTTTTGACAGTCGTTATGGGGTAGCCTAAAGCCAGAAATTTTGACAACCAGTGTTATCAAGGAGTATCTTGTTAAATGGGTTGTGGGTATCAGATGTACAGTCGCCTCAAAACACTGGTACTCAGCTTCAGCCTGTTGGAGTGGGAGCCGACCCCAACTTAGTTGGGAAAACGCTAGTCAGATGATGAAATCTAAAATCAGAATATTCCCAGAACACAAACTTTAAATTGAGTTCAGTAACCCGCGTCAATATGCCTATCATTTTGCGGAGAGCGTAACTTTAGATATTCATTGATGATTAATTTGAAATCTATTCTTAGAGCAAGCTACGGATGGACTTCGACACTGCTATTGCTGGTATAGCTTCCACCTATTTAATGCCGAGGGTGTCGTAGGAGGCGACTAAGGGAAAATCCGGAAGTCGGGCAGGAGCGGCTTAGCGGCCGTGTATTCAATAACTTCACTGCGATCCCCAAGACGCCTGTCAAGCGTGGGGATTATGGCAATCCCCCCTCCCCCTTTAGGAGAGGCCTTTTTTCAACAGTGGAAGTCTTCCGGCTGATGATGATGTTGATAATGAGTAATATAGTTTGGAATATTGAATAAGTTTGATGTTTGATTTTTTCTTCCAAAATTAGTGAACGCTCGTTTTGGAAAAAATAATTATAGCCCGAATGCGTAGCGAGGGATGTGTGTGATAATGACCAATTTTTTTATCGTTCCGGAGTGGAAAATCCTCATGGATTTCCTCCGCCCTGAAGAGGGCGGAGGGGTCTGTCGGACTCTTACTGACTAAAACCCACCCCGGTGTTCCATCTCACACCTAAGTCGGGGGTCGCGGGAACTAGAGATGCTTCCGCTACCCCCGATTGGCGCCGGCCCGCTAGTGCAGGCCATTTCTCGGGTCAGGGGGGGGAGTGAGGTGTTAGTAGTAGTGTGTTGTTACTCCCCCCCGGACGTCTAAGAGGGGCGCGCGTAGAACACTACGCGCCGACATCTCGGGTCTTGCTAATATGTGGGGGGCGACAGACGTTCCCGAGTTTGTCTCCCCTGGACCCAGTTAGGGGGGCTGGAAGAGGGCGTTAGCCGCCCTCCGCCGACGCCCGGTGCGCTTGGTTTAAAACCAGTACCAACTTCAAGACATTACAGACAGACGATTTGCATCTCGCATCCCTATTTTACGCTATACTTTTGTATTATTTGTATTACCTTCTCAGTTATGGTATCCTGGTATCATTCACAACGATATCAGGTTTTTTCACACTGATAATAATAATATTACTATTATCTCAGAAAACGCCTAACAACAAACAACAATAAACGCCATAAAATAGTATAAATTATTATTTCTGTCCGTATGTAAATCACTGTTTGGCGCAATGAATGGTAAATTTTCCCCGTCGCAGATGGTATTACCATAAAATACCACTTAAACCCGTTAAGTAGATTTATGTTTACACGGACAGGCAATGTTTTGTTAGTAGATGTTTCTTCGCGATATTAAATTATAGGCACGCTAAAATATTTCGAGGGGAAATACGAAGAGTGTGAGGTGAAATTGCCAACAAGTAGATACTCAGGCAAGGATAACCTCTTCTCTGAATCAATTTCGTTTGCCTCGTTAGGTATTTATACAAGCTTTTATTTAACTTGCACTGTTCGTATCTAAGTTGTCGCTTGAAAATTTGCAAACCATTTTCGACCATTTCTGGGTATCCAATTAAACTGAAATTTTGCAAGCACCTTTACTTCTGGTGACAATACAATGTCCAAAACTTAATATTGTAATAAATTCAAAATGGCCGCCGCTCCAAGATGGCGGATTACATATTTTTCCTTAATATGGATATCAAATGAAAGAGTTCGAAGAGTAGAAAACGACAAAGCTCGTGACACTGATGTACGCTGTCCGTGATACAGGTGTACAGTCAACAGCAAAAGTAGATGATCAAAATCAGAATTTCGATACTAATGAACGGAGTTCGCGTCAAAACTGTGTGGAGTCGAAGTGATTTAAAAGTATGTGTGTGACAATCACATACTTTTAATAAATAAACTAGTAATAAATTATAAAAATTTGTGTTAGTAAATTAGTATTGAATTTCTGATTTTGATCATCTACTTTTGCTGTTGACTGTACTACACAATATCAATGCCTCAAGTTTTTTTTTTCTTTTAGTTAGTGTTATTTTTAATTTTTTTAGGTTAATAGCCTGTTTTTAAAAATGTTTTTTTTTTCTACTGGGTTGAAAATACACGATATAAAGTATACCATATCTTTACCATCGATTTTTTTGCATAATTCTAGATACGACGACAATGAAATTTTCAGTCCCCTATGTAGACTATTTATTGTCCCACTCGCAGGGCAAAGGCTTCTTCTCATAAAGAGAAGGAACGAGCATTGATCACCACGTGCGCTCAAAGCGGATTGGCGATTTCAGACTTGTAATAATAAGTAAGGTTTTCTCACGATACTTTCCTTTACCGATATCTGTCCAATGTCCAAGATAAACTTAGAAAGTACTTTTGAAAGTGAAAAAATTGTTTGTCTGTGAAGTCGGTTTACGGTCGATGGTTTTACGTGATAACGTCATAAAGAAACATAATGACTAACATAATATAACATAAGCAAATAATGGCTTCCGTCGAGGTGGGCGGAGCTTATTGTAGGCGCTTGGGCCGATCGTGCCTCTCTATCGCTTGTACGCTCAGGCTCAGGCGGAACGTGACACTTTTTCGTGCGTGCAACCGGTGTTCATCGATTCATAAGACGTTATCACGTCTAAAGTCACATTGATATTGGACCCGCTCGCAAACTCACAATCTCGTGCATAAGCAGCGGGTGCCATGGCCATCACGATATTATTTTGTATGAAAATTTAATATTGCAGTGACATGGAGGTACAATTGAGGTAGGGCTTGGACTTGGTTGGGTCCAGGGGCGGCAGACTCGGGGACGTCTGTCGCCCCCCACATTAAACAGGACCCGAGGTGGCGGCGCGCAGTGTTCCACGCGCGCCTCTCTTAGACGTCCGGGTGAGAGTCTAACACCTCACTCCCCCTCTTGACCAGAGAAGTGGCCCGCACTAGCGGGCCCGCACCAGTCGGGGGTTGCGCAAATATCTCCAGTTCCCGCGACCCCCGACGTAGGTGAGATGGAACACCGGGGCGGTTTTTATTCAGTAGGAGTCTGACAGACTCCTCCACTCGCGCCAGGGTGCGCCAGGACATCCATGAGGATTTTCCAAACCGGAATAAAAAAATAAAATCAAAAAGGGCTTGGAGTACCAACTCCAAGTCCATTTTTATTTTATTTAACCAGCTTTAACCTACCAAGGTTAAAGCTGGTTTACGTTCGTAGTACGTCACACACAAAGGTCTAGCGTCCGGCACAAGTGATCTGGCATTTATGCTGAACTTGGCCTGTCTGTCGCAGCTGCCCACAGCTAGCAGCAGCAGATATAAATAACCTTTTTATTATTATTTTTGTGTGCACATAGTCTGTATGAGTTGGGGTTGTCCCTTACTTTATAAAAATCTGCTATTTGCTATTTAAAATGTGTATCTACGAAAATATCCTCCACGCGCCATTATCTAGGAATGTGCCGCAAAGACTGGCAGTATTGCTACGTTGGATTGCAATGCTCGTCCTCTGTCCAAGGTAAAAACCAGGGCCTCAAGTCTGCTATTACAATAGTGTCAGAATGGTCTATCATTGATTTCATACTTGTTGATTTTGACAAGTTTGGTAATCTACTAATATAATGGCGTCATTATGAAAATCAATGATAGACCATTCTGACACTATTGTAATAGCAGACTTGAGGCCCAGCTCTTGGATCACGGGAAGTGTCAACTAACCTAATGACTGTTTTCCTTTAAAAAAAAGCACTCGGACCTCAAGACCTCAGGCTCGACACTAAACGACTCGAAAATAAAGTTATCACCAAGGTGAATAAACTTCGCCATTTGAGGTCTTCTGTAGCCGCAGCAGCAGCACCAGCACAGCACGCTCATTCGCTTAACTATACTCCATTTATAATACCACTAGCTTTTGTCCACGACTTCGTCCGCGTGGATGTTGGTTATCGCGGACGCAGACGAAATCGCGACATTAAAAAGTAGCCTATGTCGTTTCTCAGGGTTTAAGCTATCTGCCAAATTTCATTAAAATCGGTTCAGCTGTTTTGACGTAAAAACGTAACAGACAGAGTTACTTTCGCATTTATAATATTAGTATTGAAGTATGGATTAGATGAAAGCGGCTCGTAGAAGCAGGAATGTAAAACATTTTATTTCAAAGATAAGTAAAAACAATTTTAATTAAATTTGTTTTAATAAAGGCTGGTCGACTCTTCACGTGACCAGGGCCTCAAGTCTGCTATTACAATAGTGCCAGAATGGTCTATCATTGATTTCATAATTGTTGATTTTGACAAGTTTGGTATTCTACTAATATAATGGCGTCATTATGACTTTCCAATTGTCAACCACTGACACGCCATTGA
Source organism: Charanyca ferruginea (assembly GCA_947361185.1). Lineage (NCBI taxonomy): Eukaryota > Metazoa > Arthropoda > Insecta > Lepidoptera > Noctuidae > Charanyca > Charanyca ferruginea. The sequence goes on along the minus strand of OX376066.1, from coordinate 2,963,803 downwards.
CAGAAATGATATAGAACGGTAATCTCGTACAAATTAACAACTGAATAGAATAAAATTTTGACAGTTCCTTTGATCAGTGACCTACCATTAGAACGTCATTGTGCAGTCATTGCTTTAAATTCGACCGACCATTGATCGACCATTATGAATTTAGCAGATTACGAACTTTTATTATTTATTATGAAATGACAATGGGCGCTCCCATTGTCATTTCGACGAATGTGTCCCAATGTCAGTTGGAATGACGAAACTATAAAAATAGCAGACTTGGCCCCCAGAGGGCTGGCCTTTTCTTGGGCCAAAGAATTAGCATTGCCAATCAACGTGGTAATGCTGCTAGCCTTTTGGGCACTTGTCCCATTGTGAGCGATGCGGACGAGTTTTTTGATGCCCTGTGAGCCCTCCATTGTACATATTATATTTATATTTATTTTTAAGCTTTGTATATGTTACGTGTTACGTATTGTATTTACAAAATAAAACTTTTATTGGCAACTTTGGTAAATATGTAGATCTAAGAAAGTTATAATAATATAAACAAAATAAAAGTAGAATTATAGTGAAATGAATAACGATCCCGGTATTGTTCATCCTAAAACCTAAAAGAAGCAAGTTCTTTTAGGTTTTTAGCATTGACACAGTAATTTTAAATTGGAATGAAATAATACAACTAAATTAAAGCTATATAATTTCATAAGGTAATTGTTAGAATGGTTACAATTAAGTGCGACACCTGCTGTAAAAATTGATTATAATAAATTCGGCGTCTATCATAACTCTAACATGTTTATTGTACTTTTATTACAAGAGTGTGCATGATAAATAACCTTTTCATCCCACCATCTCGGAAAGAGTATTTTTAATCTTCAATATCTGAGTGGAAAAGCCGTTTTTATTCTCTAGAGGATAAAGTAAATTTATCTTCAATATCTGAGTGGAAAAGCCTTTAAAATTTACTTTATCCTCTAGAGAATAAAAACTTATTCTCTAGAGGATAAAGTAAATTGAATTTAGAACATCGTGTGCACTAAGTTTGTGAATTAAAAAAAACATTAAACCTATTTACTGCTACCTCTATGGTGCCGAATATATCATACAACTTTTTTTTAATTTGTTAAAAACTCAGACTTTGTAAACGTTTTTTTTTTGCATTTAGTCATTTCCTCGCTGAGGTGGAATGAAAAGTTACGTGTTGCACTCGAGTGCAAAGATTTTTCACCTCGTGCTCTTTTGATTACCTCGCTAACGCTCAGGATTCTAATTTTGAATCACTCGCTGCGCTCGTGATTCAATTTTAGAATCCTTCGCTTGCTCGGTCATCAAAATTGAACACGCGGTTAAAAAGCAACTTTGCACTCTTGTATAACAAATAACTATTTTCAACTTCTATGTAATGCTATTGTAAATGTAGTACTTATAGTAATATGGGATGGCGCAATATTATCGACACACGTAGCGTTCCATACTAAAGGCCTAACCAATTTCCATTGAAAGTAAGAAAAAATCTGACACAGTTTATAATAAGAGCTCAAACTGTCAATTAGGAGATACAATAGTTAAACAATGACAAGTGACCAATACTTGGCTTCTGCACGCGTAGCATGACCTCGCAATGTCTACGGAAGAATAGACATAAGGGCGCGTATTCGATTTAGCGCAACTCAAAATCTAAATAATTATCAGCATTTTCATACGCCCTTCGGGAAATTAAAAAAACTACAGACATAAATACTGCGTTGGTAGCATATTACGCATATGCCTATGCATGGCTTAAATACGGTGTCATATTATGGGGTAATAGTAAGGACTCACCCACACTATTCACCCTACAAAAAAAACTTATTAGAATTTTAGTCAATATTGATCAAACAGATAGCTGTAAGCCTCACTTCCAGGAACATAAAATTTTAACCCTACCGTGCCTCTACATCTTCGAAATCTGCAAATTTGTACGTAGATACCCAAATTTCTACACAAAAAGAGAAGACATACAAACCCAAATTACTTTAAGACATCAAAATAGATTGAACATACCTACATCCCGACTAAAAATGCACTCATCAAGTACCTATGTCATGTCGATAAAGATATATAATAAGTTACCAGAAGAAATAAGAAATATAAATAATGACAACATCTTTATTAATAAATTAAATCTATTCCTATTAAACAAAACCTATTATCACATAAACGAGTACTTAAATGAAAGACTATAATTAAAGTAAATATCAACATTCATAAATTCATGTGTACTTACGAAAAAATAATAATAATTACACTACACGACTACACACTACACCACTCACTACATAACTACTAAATGCTTATGAAGTAAAATATAAACTGCTGCTTTAATGAATCTATAAATTCTCTCAAATTGTGATTTATTTATTTAATTACCTATATTTATATATCTTTAATACAATTTCTAATGAACCATGATCTCACTAAATAAGAATTTGTAATAATGTTACCTAATAAAATATAGCTTTATGTAATTTTAATAATAGTATCTTAGAAAATAGTAGTAGTAATAATAATAGGTACTCACTTTCCAATAATAGTATTATTTATGTTGTGTTTATGTTTTGACTTTTATGCAAATGTTTATATGTTGTTTTGTTGATTATTATTCAATTAGCATGTATAATTTTATTTCAATTTTAGCTAATTTAATAAATAAATAATAATTTTGCTGTGCCCTGACAGGGTCTACAACGGTTCATAGCTCTAAGCCTGATTGTTAAATTTTTTTAACCTTGTAGAAATGCAAATAAATGAATATGAATATGAATATAAATGATTGCTAGAATGGCGTAGCAGCATTGACACACACTAGTACAACACAATGGTCGGTTTGTGTGCATCAGAAAAAGAAATACGCACGAAATAAGCACGAATCATTGAAATTGATCGGCAAATGACGGCGCGCGATGTTTTACAGGGCTTCTTAAAATAATTGTCTAAAATAAATGAGTTCGTGTAACGGACTAAAAAATATTTTGAATATTAAGCATAACCTTTATTTTCATAAAATAAATATATCAGTTATGTTTTTATTCAAATACTGGTGAAAAAAAATTGACAAAGTAAACCGATTTTGTACTTTTTCAACATGGTTTTTTAATACATAATGGTAATATTTTCGTAATTTTGGCTCTTTCTGTGTCTGACTTTAAGACTGTATATCCTGTTGAAAAAACGCATAAAACATAATGTTTTGGCGTACTGTAATGGTTGTATTCGTCCTGAAAGTTAACTCTGACGTCTATTTTCGTAAAACGCTATGAAAGGATTGTCTTCGCTTTAAAAAACCATAATTAAAAATTATACTTACTGCCGCACTCAGAGACCATTAACGGTTACTTAAGTCGCTCCTTAGTAAAGATTTAAAAAAGTTCACTCTCAGAGTCAGTTAACGGTTCCTTACCGTCCCTTAATGACAATTAAAGTTAAGTACAGCAAAACCTTTACTTAACTTCTTAATGATTGATTTTGACAGTTTCGAGTTTCGTTTAAAGTAATATTTTTTAGCGGTAAATTCGCATTAAATTATGTGAACATGTCTGATCTGGCAGACTTTATTGAGTTTGTGGACTATGCCCGAAGGTATAGAGAAGTTGGACTGAGGCGGTATTTACGTGATTATTCTGATCCCTTTACAAAATACTCAGTTCAAGAATTCCATGCACGCTATAGATTTACACCAGAATCGGTAAAAAGTGTAATATTGCCTTTGCTGGCAACTGACCTAAGGAAACCAACAAAAAGAGGATTACCATTCGCCCCGGAAATAATGTTACTGCTAACATTACGCTACTTCGCTACAGGAAGTTTTCAGGTTAGTAGGTTTTGAATGGGATGAAACTGCATTTGCATTCAATGTTTTAAATAAAATGTTGTAGGGAGTTTGTTAGCGGTGTTATTCAAGTACCTACCTAATAAGTATGTGGTTATCCTTTTTTCCTCAGAAAATGGATGGAGATGTCATGAATATCTGCCAACAGTCAGTTTCACGAATTATTGCCCAGGTCTCTACATTGATAGCAAACAAAATGAAAGATTTTGTTAAATTCCCATCTACTGAAGAAGAAATTAATACAGTGAAGTAAGAACATTTTTCTATCAATATTATTCAATTTTTCTATTAATATTATTAATTTTCATATATTATAGTTGTACTACCTGCTTTATGTGTACCTACATAATATAATTGTTTTGTTTTTTGTTGCAGGCAAAAATTTTATGAACTAGCTCATTTCCCTGGAGTGATAGGGTGTATTGATTGTACCCACATTAAAATAAGAAGCCCCGGAGGAATAAGTTCAGAAGTATTTAGGAATAGAAAAGGGTATTTTTCAATAAATGTTCAGGCTGTCACAGGGCCAAACTTGGAATTTTATGATTTAGTAGCCCGGTGGCCTGGCAGTACACATGATAGTTTTATTTACAACAGCAGTGCTATTAAGCAAAGACTCAACACTGGTGTATTAAAAGGGATCATTTTAGGGGACAGTGGGTATGCAGTTAGCAATGTGCTACTGACACCATTTTTATCCCCCAATTCAGCTCCTCAAGAAAATTATAACAGAAGCCAAATTAAAACCAGAAATACTGTAGAAAGATGTTTTGGTATATGGAAAAGAAGATTTCCTTGTCTTCAAGTGGGTATGGGAATCAAGGTGGATACAGTTGTGGCTGTCATATGTGCCTGTGCAACACTTCATAATGTAGCTTTATTAGTAGACGACTTGGTGCCACTGAACTGGGATAACAACCATATTCAAAATGATGTTGTAGATGTTGCACAAATCAGTGATAATAACTCTAACAGCAATGGTTTTATCATGCGACAATCTCTGGTTGAAAGATTTTTTTCTTAATATTAATTCTTTAATAAATAATCGACTTCCAACTAAAAGATAAAAGTATGCAAGTTATCAATAAATTAAGACAGACGGTAATATGTTGCGTTGCTTGTAGAAATTCATAGCTAATTACCTGAGCTTTCAATATCTCCATTTCCATTTTTTTCTTATTTTCTAAATATTTTATTCGCATTGTAGCCTCCCGACGAATGAGGTCTGTGGGTCTTCGCAGTTGATCAGTGGTTTTAATACTCGCTGTATTTTTTTTACCAGTGCTATCTAAAATATTAATAAAAGATGTTAGTATAAAGTGATAGAAACAATTTTTTATTATAGGATTCATCTATTTATATATATAGGTAGGTACCTGAGCTAATTTGAGCATCTTCAATTTGGGGGCTATATATTTCACTATCCTGCACTTCAAATGTTATTTGTGCAGAATCATTTTGTTTGTCAATGTTCAAAATATCTGAAAAAAAGTAACTTGATTTGTAAGCATCATAAACATAACATAATATATGGATTACCATCATCGGTTCTTGGTTACATACCCCAAGTGTTGATTGATTCGGAAGTTATTGTTTCCTTATTAAATGGCTTGTCTGTTAATAAATCAGATTCTTCATTGTTGCCGATTGCATTCAAAATGGTGCCATCGTTGTCAAACATATTTTTTATTTCAGTGATAACCACCGGTGCAGCCTGATTAATAAAAAAATAAAATTAGAAGAGTATTAACATAAATCCCTAAATATACAACAGTACAATTACATGTCCCTAGGTCGCTTTTGTTTGTTCTTATATGGTTCTGAAGTATTTAGTAGTAACTTTCTTTAGAATAGTATGAAAATAAAAGGATGAAAGCATTTATTATTAACCTTGTGAATCCAGGGCACGATGCTTGTTGTTCATAATTTATTTACTTATCAAATATTTTCCAACTAATATAAATGATTAAAATGAGCAGAGACTATTAAATTGAGACAACTGAGTCGTAGAGTGGTCACGAGGATATTATGATACAACCTACCTCTTCAACCATGCTAATTATGGCTCCATGTTGTGCTGATGGAGGAGGTGCATGTGGTCCACCTCCAGTTCTAAAAAGATTACCCCTTTCTGTAGCACGAGCTTTGCGTGTGTAAGCTTTCATGTTGTCCCACGCCCTTTTTAAAGTAATAGTTTCACGCTGAAATAAACAGTAGGTATGTAAAATAATCATAACACTGAATCCATTTTATCAATAGTAGTAGCCATCCTACCTTGTGTACATTGGCATTACTATTAAATTCTTGAGCAACGGCTTCCCACGCTGCTTGTTTCTTTGCGACCGATTTGCCATCTGTAATTTTGCTTTCTATTATCGGTCTCTTTTTAACTAATTGTGCCAACAAAGCCTTTTCATCGGCGGTGAAATTGGCAACTCTTTTACGTGGGGTTTTTGCTAGTAGATCCTCCTAAAATATATGGTTCTTTGATTACACTGTTTAACTGTTGACTTAAGTAACATATTCACTGAATGTGTTTATAGCGATACTTACCATGATAATATTGTATGATATGTATGATATTGATAAATTATAAACACTCAAGTTTATTCCTTGCCAGGTGAAATACGATACGAACCAAACAAATTATAAAACAAAAACATTTACTACTTATTTTTATTTATTTTATACCATTGACACTTTGACAGTTCGCTTCGCACTTAGTGATGCCAGAGAAAAAATATCCCCCCAACGGCTTTAGTTTATTTACGTTAAACTAGCTGTTTTACTTTGATTTTTGTTAAAAACGAACAATAAAAGAACTGATTGTTATTAATAATAGTTTTAAATGTGTTTATATAAACTTTTTGCTATTTAATATGAACACTTTTTTAAGTGTGGCTACACCAACCGTATATCGATGTGCAATCGATAGAAACATTCGACGATGCTCCGCCCTACGGAAACTTAAACTTGTCATTTAACTAATGAACTCTTAAATTATGTCTCTGGGATGTATCGTTCATTAACGGATTTAATGCTAATTAGTTAAGTACACATTAGGACTAATTTAATGATCCTTTCTGAGTGCGGCAGTTACTCTGTAGCTGTCTAAATCAAGACTTAATCTTTCTTAAAACTGTAATTGTCTTTAAATAATCTGCTCACATCATTACGATATTGCTCTGGGCAAAACGCAAAAACATGAAGTTTTCGGCACGAATCGAATACACGCTCTTAAGTACTGACAGCAAGAATAGACAAGTCAGTTCATTTTGTCTATTCTTCCTGTCAGTATGTCTATTCTTCCGTATACATAGCGTGGTCATGCTACGCCAGCTGGATAGAGGAAGGGATGAAAGATGAGAAGGAGTTTACACAAAGGCACAGATGAAAACTAGGCACGACGCGGCGTAGCTACATAACTCACTCCAATGGTCAAAATATCTTTCTTTTTTTCACAGATATGTTATTTTTCTGTTTCTGTATCTACGCCGACTAGCTAGTAACAATCTTTAAATAGAATATATACGAAAATGTGTTTGTACATTGATTGAATAAAAGTCTCTACACACCTGTGTAAATTCAGAAGCACATACAATCACGAGATTGTTCCATAGTTAATAGATAAAAACTGAACCCGTATGATTGTTATTATTCTTTTGATCTATAATTATTTTATTATTAAATGTTTCGAATTGCTCTTTACCTATATTATTTTCACATATAGAAGCAACAAAGAATAATGTAACCATAGGATTTTGTAAAAACTTGATTAAGAAGAGTGACCATGCAGTTCCTTGCTCGTTCTTCTCAATTCACAGTACCTCCCACAGTACCTACCTGATAGGTATCAGATAGGTACTGTGGGAGGTATTTACATATACCCGGGACTCGTACTACTCGTACGATAAATCAAAGATGTATCAACTTCGTATATCGTCTATTAATATATGTAATATATATTACTTAAGATAAACTAACAATACTACTTACTACGTAATTCGCGTCTTCATCTTCATCCAGAGACTTTCACGCGGACCAAGTCGCGGGTAAAAGCTAGCTTATTTGTATTGTGTTGTCGCGAAAAGTTTTTTTATCTGTCTCCACGTACTGTATTCAATTTACCTACTGATTACATAGAGATACAAACATCTTAAATCATACCTTTTCCAAAGAAACATTGTTGAACAAAAACGGACGATTTCCAAGAATGAACAAGTAGAAAACCTCTATTATATCTCAGTATTAAGATCACAAAGAAAACATATTGTATACAGAAATAGTGGAGCGTAGACAGGCAAGCGGAAATTAAGTCTGTAAGCAAAGCCTGAAGAGCTGAACAATATGAGCTGATGACGAAGCCAGATGCAGTAGATCTAGGTTTTATTGACTAGGTACTGTAAGACTTCAAACTGGTGTGGTATTGTGTAGTCGGAGTTTGTCTAAATCAAAGAGGGAAACCGAGTGAAAATGACTGTATTTATAAGATAGGATATGTCTTTTGGGTGCACTAAATAAATGATTTATCTATCTATAAACGTTAGCATTCCGAGAGTGACAGGCCAACATCACCTTAATATAAAAGCGGCCAAGTGCGAGTCGGACTCGCCCATGAAGGGTTCCGTAGCAGCAAGTAACATCATATAATTTTTATTTCTATTTTTATATATTATTTGAGTTGATTGAATGTCATGTAAATTGCGATTTACGATTTATGACGTATTAAGAAAAAACTACTTACTACAACCAATTTTCAGTGGAAGTTTTTACATGGTAATGTACATCATATAATTTTTTTAGTTTTATCATTCTCTTATTTTAGAAGTTACAGGGGGGGGGGACATTTTACCACTTTGGAAGTGTCTCTCGCGCAAACTTTTCAACTTAGGAAAAAATTATATTAGAAACTTCAATATGTGACATACGGACGGACAGACATACAGACATGACGAATCTATAAGGGTTCAGTTTCTTGCCATTTGGCTACGGAACCCTAAAAATAAGCATATCGCATCTAAATTCAAGAAGAAGACTGAAGACTGTAGAAGGCGACAGAGGGGTATTGACCAGAGGATGGGCAGCAGTGTTCTTCTAAGTACCATAACACCTACTTCGATCGCCAACATGCATCGGCTAAGAATGGTGATTACGGCTGAACCCCCCTTGGGGAGACCTATCCCCAGCAGTGGGCATTTAAACAGATAAACAGATAAACACATTTATTGGTAAGAAAATTACAAGTCATTCTTTTTTTTTGTAAGTTATGAAATGTCGGTGCACATACAAAGATTGATCATCACTTGAAATTATTAAATAAATTACTAAATTAAATTAACACCATTCAATAATAATAATACATTAAATATTCGAAATATTTGCATAATAAATATAAATAAATTAATTACAAAGTTAATCATTCAAAATTATATTAAGTATATTGAATAATCAAATACTTGCAAAACCAGAAATAATTAAATTACAGACATAATTAAATAACAATAATAAATTGAACAACAATTGATTGATTATATATTATATGAACAATTAAAGGATGTAGGATGATGATCTAAATTCAAAATACTTTCTAAAACAAATCCAGAGTGTTAAGACGAAACGTTTTACCAAATGCTTTCGACCTGCAGTGCTATTCTGTTACAATCTCCCTCGGTGAGCGCCTGGGTGAAGTGAGCTATCATCCGATTGTAGTACTTTGTAAATCTCTAGCATCGGGACAGATGACATCTCACTTCACCTAGGTGTTCGCCGAGGGAGATTGTAATAGAATAGACGTACAGCTCGCCATTATGCATTCAACCTTCAAGCCCGTCACAGACGTAGCTATAATATATATTATAGCTAGCCACCACACCACACACGGTAGCTATAATATAATAATATATTTTCGCCCTTATTGCGTCTGCGATCGTTGTTTGTTTTACATTTTTTAAATTTATATTAATATGCCTTGCTATATCTGTCCACATATTTTGGTGACGTAGTAAAAATATATATTATAGCTGATCGTAATATACCTTGATTATAGCTACGTCTGACGTATATAAATATATATTATAGCTGCGTCTGTGACGGGCTTTAAAGTACTACTAGGCCCGGCAGACGTTGTCCTGCCCTGAAACTCGGTACGAAAATCCAGGTCCAGTCTTCCCTACCTACCCTATCAACCTAACAATTCAATAATTCTTACATAAATCGCCTACCCTACCCCACCTACCAACCTACTTACCTACCCTACCTACCCACCTTGTGTCCACTCGACACAGTAATTTGGCTCTTCGTAGTGGAGAGGTACCAGGGTGACATGGATAAGTACTACTAAGTTATGCACTCCAAGTACCAGGGTGACATACATCTAAGAAGTCCTACAACTTGACTGCAGTACCACCTAGCAGCGTAGCCTTCAGAATCAAGCCAAAGTTAGAATTATTCCACAATATGTGACGTATCAAATTTCAACTAATTATGTTTATCGGTAGTGTGAAAGAGTTAAAAAACATGCATTTATGTTACTCTTCCACGCAACGAGCACTTCATGAATGTGACCAACCATTTCATACCAATACTCCTTCGTCACTTCACATGGCGTATTTGTGCAAATATTCGCCTAATTTGGATAATAAAAAATCGACTTAATATCAATATTCACAGGGTTTATTTGTATTTTGTTTGTACGCCATGTGTAGTGCCAGCATAAAACCGTTGGCCCAATGTTACCCAGTGACTGGGTTGTGGAGGCCAGACAGTCGTTCCATGTAAAACACTGGTATTCAGCTGCATCTGGTTAGACTGGAAGCCGACCCCAAGAAAGTTGGGTAAAGGCTATCGGTTTGTTTGTGTGCATAATATTTTTTTAAGTCTATGGCATACTAGTGAGTGATGTAAAAGAATTGACTACACAGTACACTCACAACATAGATTTCTAATACTTCGTTCTGGTGTAGTACAGTTCAATTAACTTAATTACGTATAGAACCTTGTTAAAATTCCCCGAAAAAGACTGCAGAAATTCAAAATAATAAAATTCCAATAATTAAATCTACGAACATTAAATTAAATAATTCCAATAATCGTTGATTTATTGAAGCTTGCAATATTTTCGCCATTAAAATTTTACTTTCGTATCAGATTGCAGGACAATGAGTTTGTAAAAAAATATAAATTGGAACTTAAATGTTTCATGCCATTTGTGAACGGGAGACGCGAATGACACGTTATAATATTGATATACCCTGTTCACAATAAGATTAGACATTTACAAAAACCTTGTTTACAGTCCGTTCAACAGATTTTGACTCATATTGCGTTGGAAGCATGACAAATGGCAACTGCAGTAAACAGTTGTTCTTGTTACCACTTTTTTGCCTCTAATGTCATCCTTAAGCCTACGGAATAGAAGTCGAAATCGGTTGAAGGGACTGTAAAAAAGGTTTGTGTATATGTCTATCTTATTATGAACAGGGTATAGTGGACGAAATCTTTGTCCGCGTGAAAATCAAAAAGAATGGTGTAACTTTCTACGAGTAAAATAATTGTTGTAATCGGATCAGCTATGCTATTCTCTAACGTCACCATTAATGGCTGTGCTCGACGGCGAACTCGACATCGTGTCAGCCGTAAAATCGACGACGAGCTCAACGACTGTTTTATGCACGGTCAAAAGTGTCAAATCATTTATCCTTGAGTAAGTACTTTGAGTAGTTCCACCTTACCTTACCGTATCTTCTTCCATAATTATACAGTATGTAAAAGTTATAACAGGAAAGTAAGATTCTAATAGCAGTCTCTAATGACAAGACGCTACGATCGTAATGTCGATGTAAACAGTATCTTACATGTGACGTTTGAAATTGTTTATTTTAAGCACAAGCAGTCTATTCGAATTTGTATGACCTACTTTTTAACCCCCGACGAAAAAGAGGGGTGTTATAAGTTTGACGTGTCTGTGTGTCTGTGTGTCTGTCTGTGGCACTGTAGCTCTTTAACGGGTGAACCGATTTGAATGCGGTTTTTTTTATTCGAAAGCAGGTTCTCTAGCGATGGTTCTTAGACATGTTTCATCAAAATCGGTTCAGCCGTTTTAAAGTTATCAGCTCTTTTGTTAGCTGTGGTAGGGATCTTAACTAAATTACGTTTAAAAAATTTAAAATAAAAATTAAATTAAAAATTTAAAAAAACCCCCAACGCTAAACATAAAAGCGATTATGTAAAAAGTCAAAAATAATACCTTTTGTTGAGCCATCAAATGTTTGTTCGTTGAAATGGCGCTATAATGTCGCGGCGGGGTACCGCTAAGTTTAAAGCAATAACTAAATAGCTAAACTAAACTAAAAAATAGCGAACTGATGGTAACTAGATTTGCAACAAGATTAACAACTAGATTAGCAACAAAAATTTGATAATATCGAAGCAAATTGGTCAGAAATGCTGGTAAATTAATAGACAGTGACTGAAATTAAGGGACTGACTTACTTAAGCGGTACCCCGCCGCGACATTATAGCGCCATTTCAACGAACAAACATTTGATGGCTCAACAAAAGGTATTATTTTTGACTTTTTACATAATCGCTTTTATGTTTAGCGTTGGGGGTTTTTTTAAATTTTTAATTTAATTTTTAACACTATTCGTTACTAAACGTATTAATAATACAAATGGGCCAATCATCCGAACTGCAGGTATTGAAAAGAGCTCAAAATACCAGGCTGTCAGTCTACTATGAGAGGTGCCCAGGGGCATGTTGCATTGAAATACCGAGCGACAGTTGGAAATGGATTCCTATTATCAGCTGGCGATCGGAATGACTGGAAATTTGTACTCGGTTTGTTTAATTAATATGATTTCGGTAAATCTGACGATATTGGTTAATTGGTAAAATATTTTGTTACACTATTATAAAACAAAATCCCCCGACGCGACCGTCTGTCTGTCTGTGTGTTCGCGATAAACTCAAACACTGTTGGGTGGATTTTTACGCGGTTTTGTTTAAATTGGTTGAACTATGATGACGATATTACCCTCGCAAAGGGTTGCCAATTTAAAAAAATTATAAAAATCAAGTAACTCCGTACTATTTAGATAAACTAGGATGGAGGCATAAATTCTATTTAAAGTCAAAGTCAAATCATTTATTACAATTAGACCATTAAAGGCACTTTTGAACGTCATATTGTAAAATTTGAATCTAGTTGCCCATTCCAAATGGTAGTTTCGTATGGAGAAGAATGGGCAAGAAACTCCATACATACTCTTTTAAAAAGAATATTGTTTACAATTTGCATTTACAAGAATTATAATATATTCTGTTACGTGAATACGATGTACCTTTCATAAAAATCATATATTATACAAAGCATTACAAGTTAAGAAATGACAGCAAATGATGTACAGACACATAGTGTTCACATAATTACAATTAATAATACAGTAGACGACCACTCCTATCCTATTGTTGAAGGGTCTCCTGCGCGCTACGACCGACGCGACGCGCGAAGTGCTATCATTAATATAAGATTGGAATTAATAATTAATTAAACAAAATCAATGATTGTTATTCTCTTTATTCAATTCATACTGGACGTTCCTACCGCTATTATTAAATCTTGACCAATATATAATATTTGAGTAAAGGAATTTTTAACCCTGCAATTATTCATCTTTATAAGAAAACAATAAGGTCATATTAAATTAAAAAAAAAATAACCATAACACAATAAAGTATCATAGAATTCGTCCACATCGCCGTCAACTGGAAATGTACCCAAGAGACTGGCGGCATTGCCACGTTGGATGGCAATGCTTAATCTCTGACCAAGGTTATTTACGATTATGAATATCATTTTTATTATATGGTAATAATATCAAGTACTTATTATTTAGATTAATGTTATAAAGCTGAAAATGTGTGTTTGTTTAAACGCTAGAACTACTGATTCAATCCTCAATTTTTTTTGCACTATTATTAGATTCCTATGAACTTCCACGCGGACGAAACCGCAGGCAGAAGTTAGTAATAAGTAAGCTAGATTTACAATCGATTGACCAATAATAAAAAAAAAATAGCACCATCCCATATCTTCCCGTGGGTGTCGTAAGAGGCGACTAAGGGACTTACCAGAGAATGGGCAGCAGCGTTCTCTGTGCCTTTGTAATAACCATACTGCGATCGCCAATCCGCCTGCGTAGCGTGGCGATTTTGGCAACCCCCCCCCCCCCTTGGGGAGGTCTATGTCCAGCAGTGGACGTCTTTAGGCTGAAATGAATGATGAATATTGATGAATGATGACCAATACAAACTATAGCTTACTAAGCTTGATTCACAAGCTAATGTTAACTGAAATGTTTATCAAAATGATCTACACAATTCACTCAGGTTATGCCTGTGCTTAACCAAGTGAATTAAAAAACTTGAAACGTTTGCAGAGGTAGAAGTACAGTCAACAGCAAAAGTAGATGATCAAAATCAGAAATTCAATACCAATGAACGGAGTTCGAGTCAGAACTGTGTGGCGACGAAGTGATTCAAAAGTATGTGTGTGACAATCACATACTTTTAATAAATAAACTAGTAATAAATTATATAAATTAGTGTTAGTAAATTAGTATTGAATTTCTGATCTTGATCATCTACTTTTGCTGTTGACTGTACCACCTTTTTTGTGAAGTAGTAGTAGTAGGTACTACTAGGTACTAGGTAGGTATACTTTGTAAGAGACACAAGGTCATTTTTCGTTTGAACTTTAAGTTTAAGTAAGCGCCATCACTCATCCGTCAGATTATGAAACAAAAGGCACAAATATAGACGTCCGCTGTGTTCCCTATAGTTTTCATTTACCGACTTGTCAAAAACAGAACAGCAGAATCCTTTCCACTTTTTTTCAAGAGCTTGCTTCGTTTGTGTGTTGCCAGTATTACCTATGTTTTATTTTACGGTTTTTCCGTTCACCGGTGCGGTTGCGTTTTTGATATTTTTGGTATTGGACGTGGTACGATATAAGTTATTGATTGAGGTTGGAATCTGTTTGTATCAGTGCTTAGCGAGGCGTGAATTTCCACAAATATTGCTTCTGTACATTCGTTACCAGTACCATGAATTCGTCTGAATTCTTTAGTCACATTTATGCAGGAATAATAATAATAATATGTGGGGACATTTCACACACGGCCATCTGATCCCAAACTAGGAAGATCCTGTACTATGGGTGTCAGACAGCTGATATACCTACACAAATACATTTAAATACATACATACTTAATATATATAGAGTATTGTCTTGTTTTCCATAAAATTATTTGTACTATTATTGTTTTCCATAATCGTCCCCCGAATTAGGTTTGGTGGCAGCAGAGGATGCATAAAAACCAATTTGATTTAAAGAAGTTTAATATTAAGAGATAAAAAAAGTATTACAATTATGTTCTATTTCTAACTATAATTAATATTGTATTATTTAGTCGGCGATTGACCAAAGAATGTCATGTAAAACGCATGGATCGCGTAAGCGGTCCGCGTTCGTTCACCTCACTTCTTGCAGCGTCAGCGTCGTGGTAGCGCGCAGTTGTCTTGAGTAACCAGGGCGCTGCATACTAGCGGTTTCCCTTGACTATTCTTGCGTAACACCTCCCCCCGTAGAACAGCGACTATTGAAGACCTTGGTCGTAAATTGCGCTGGGAGATGATCGGGTCCGGCCCTATGATTGTCTGGAACAGCATAGATGCTCTGTGGGTGCATCTCCTTGGTCCGTCTTCTCTTGAGATGGTATCTTCGGTACGCTATGCCACCAATGAGTACGCATGCACTGAATAGGAACACGTACAGCGGTATGGTTGTGTAATATAAAATCATATTCGAGTTTGTCTCAAGATGTAATGGCGACTGCAGCGAAATCTCCTTATTGGTAGCGTGGAGATTATCCAAGTTAATAGAGTTGAGTTTGAACAGTGGGTGTATTGCTGGGCTAAGTATGTCTTCCTTAGGGACGTCTATTATTTTCAGGGCTTTACCCTTTAGTCGGTCGTTGAAGTTTGATATAGTGAACTCGGCTGTCCTGATGAAGCAGTTATGAGGAATTACTGCGAGATAACTTCCTTGTAGTATTTTGTAGAGATCTTGTTCACAGGATAAGCGTATTTTTGTTGGAGCTGGGAAACTGATAGTGTAGTGGCGGTCGTCGAGTTTCTCATAAGCTGGTTTTTGTAGAGATATGGTGACCGGCTCGCATGATGGAATTCTCTGCTGCGTAGTGATGAGGGTTGCGATACAGTCCGGCGCCGTTCGGCTTTGTACGTTGTGTATCTCTTCACATAGATACCCTTTAGTGGTCTTCGGGCATTCAGCCTCTATGTACTTGAAATCTTTCGAATGGATAGCTAGGAATTGGAGATGAGGGGTAAGGATTTCATGATGTTTGTTAGGAACAATAGATATCTTATACAAATCATATACCTGGGGTAAGATGATAGGGAATTTGTAGACTATAACTATTTCGTTACCTACATAATATGAGCCTAATTGTAGGACGTCGTAATACTCGCGGGCTCCTATATCTAATACTTTATCACTACCGTAAAGGCTATGTAATTTACTAATTATAGACCTAATGGAATTAAAACTTATGACATCATGGTGTGCTGTGGACGTTCTTATAAATGCTAAAACATTCTGTAACTTTGATATCTCCAGTGACAGCGTATCGACGTTGTCGCTGATTATTAATATAGTTTGTCCTAAGTGAGCATATTGAATTAGTTCCTGTTTGCCTTTATCTAAACTCTGACTAATATTACTAATTAGAGTTGCTAATTTTTTCTGGTTGTCTACAATATTATCTATTACCTCAGAGTGTTGGGTTATCCAATTTTTAGTTAGGCTCACGTGATTGTTAAATTCTATTAATAATTTGTTTTCGTTATCTTGAAGCGATTTTATAGCGTTGTTGTAAAGCACCGCATCTGTGTAATCGAGATTACCAGTTATACTTTTTACAACGGAACCGAGACCATCTACGAGACCTCTTTTAGTACGGTTAATTTCAAATGACTGCAGCTGCTCGAGAACAGTTTGAAGCTTACTCTTTAAGTAATCGATATGAGGTTCGAAAATAGAGAGCGTTTTGTTGTTGAGGTCAGGGCTCACCTCATTTAGTTGGCCATGAACAGTAGCTACTTTATCCTGTAGTTCTTGGAGGTTTATATGCTGTAAAAATGAATGATAATGGGATACTATACTGCAGGGGCCTAATTTGAAAGGTAATACACCGGGACCATCGTCGAGATTTTCAAGTTTTATCTCTTGCGTTTGGACTGCATGCAGTAGCAGGTGGAGTATCAGGAGGGTCCTGCAACAATTGAGCACTTTTAGGCACTCTCTTCAGTCGGGACTTAGCTATGGGTCCGCGTTTTTTACGAGTATATATATGTATTGGGAGATCTGTCATGACGATGTCGTGCGTGTAGCGGGGCGCTACTTTCTGTCGAGAGGCAAGAGGGTTTTTTACGAATATTTGTTGATCGGGAGAGTATTGGTTTTCTGTAGCCCGGGATTTATTATGATTGTCTATTAAGTTCTTGCGGTGTGTCAAACTGGATTCATGGATTAGATTGTAAGCTTTAATCATTTTATTCTTGTGTTCGGTGGTGTATTGTTGTAATAGATGGGTGGTTAAGTCTAAATCTAATGGATCGCGTGGGTCAAAGTGTCCTGTAATTACGTCAATCGGTCTACATCTCGTTAAACTATGTATAGAACTGTTATAGGCTAAAAGGGCATAATTTATCAGATTTAAGACGGATTCATTCTTCTGCTCTACCTTTAGAATGCGTAAGTGTTCTAGAATTGTTGAGTGGAATCTTTCTACGATTCCATTTTCATTTGGGCTATGAGGTGCTATTCTATGGTGTTGAGTTTTATGTAACCTTGTGAATTCAGCAAATAGCTGGTTAGTGAACTCCGGTCCGTTATCTGTCACTATAGTGTAAGGCACCCCATGATGTGTACAGTACTTAAGTAATGCCTGCACTACGCTTACTGCTGTTCCATCTCTCAAATAATAGACTTGGGCATACTTTGAGAAAGCGTCAACGATAGTTAAGAACTTTTCACTCTGAATGGTTAATAAATCTAGATGAACGAGTTCAAAGGGTTTAATAGGTGGAGGAACTAGACAAAATTGTTGCTTCACAGGGTTACGGTCATATTTAGCTTGACCGCAGACCGTACACTCGTTAATGAATTTTGTGATATGCTCTCGCATTTTCGGCCAATAGTATTTATGGGATAGGGCTAGGTGGCATTCATTTATACCCCTATGATTTGTTTTACCGTCATGATATTTATTAATTATTTCCTGCTGTCTTAAATATTCTCTTACATTTTCCAGTTCTCTTTTTGTTAGTATAAGATTCATTGATGAGCTTTTGAAGGTTTTTTGTATTATGGGGATAACCGTGTACATGGCTAATGGCGGATTTATGAGTAAACCTGTTTTAATATTGGGGTGAACATATTCTTTTATTGTGTTAATGACATCTTTTTCGAGATTAGACTCTGATATTTGAACGGCGGTACGCGTATGGGTCTCGAAAGGTTTTGTGACAGTGGGTTTTCCTTTAATATCGCCTACAATAGTTAAGACTAACTGCTTAGTGAATCTGTTTAACGGTTCTTCCGTAATTGGAACTTCTAAGATGGGGTTCTCATTTTCGGTATGGACTGTTAAAGTTTTGGAGTCGTCCGCAGCCTCTGAGGCTGTCATCGTCCTGGAGTCATCAGCTGATGGATCTTTTATGGATGGGTTTACGGCTATTGAGCTTACCTCTTCATTATGAATTTGGATACGCGATAAAGCGTCGGCGTTAGTGTTAAACTTGCCTTGCTTGTAAATTACTGAGAAATCGTATTCCGATAACTTTAAGCGCCATCTTGTGAGTCGTTGGTTGGGTTCTTTGAGGCTCATTACCCATTGTAAGGGCTTGTGGTCAGTAATGATTTTGAACTTCCGGCCAAAAAGGTAAGGTCTAAAATACTTACAAGCCCACACAATAGCTAACAGTTCTTTCTCTATTGTACTATAGTTCAGCTCGCTTGAATTTAAAGTTCTGGAGGCATAGGCAATAGGTTTATCGGAACCTATGGTACCTTGGGATAAAACGGCACCTATTGCAACATTGGAGGCGTCTGTAGTTAGTAAGAATTCTTTGGTAAAATCTGGGTACTGTAGAATTGGGTCATTTGTTAATAGGGTTTTGCAATGCTCGAAACAGTTAATGTAATTTTGATCGAAATTTATTTTAGATCCCTTTTTTAGGCATTGAGTTAAAGGTTTTGTAATACGTGCGAAGTCTGGTATAAATTTCCTGTAGTATCCAAGTAGACCAAGGAATCTTTTGATTTCAGTTGTAGATTTAGGTAATGGATAAGTTTTTAGAGCGCTAATCTTATTTGGGTTCGGTTTAACTCCGTCTTTGCAAACAACATGGCCTAAAAATTCTGTTTCTAGCTTCAAGAATTCAGATTTGTCCATCTGTATCTTGAAGTTAGATTCCCGTAACCTTTTTAAAACCTTTTCCAAGTTAATGATGTGTTCCTGTAAGGAGGTGCTAAATATGATGACGTCATCTAAATATACTAAACAAACGTCCTGAAGGTCTCTTAGTATGTTGTCCATTACACGCTGAAAAGTTGCTGGGGAATTTTTCAAACCCATCGGCATTCTCAGGAATTCGTAGTGGCCATTTTCTACGTTGAAAGCGGTCTTGTGTATATCGTCAGGGTCAAGTTCTACCTGGTAGAATCCACTAGCGAGATCGAGGGTGCTAAAATATTGGCATTTGCCTAATTTATCTAATATGTCTGAAATATTGGGTATGGGGTATTTATCGTCTATAGTTTTTTCGTTGACTTTACGAAAATCTATCACGAGACGCCATTTGGTTTTACCGGATGCGTCTGCCTTTTTGGGGACTACCCAAATGGGAGAGCTCCACGCAGAATCTGAAGGCCTAATAATGTTCTGTTCGAGCATTTTATTAATTTGGTTCCTAACTTCCTGTTTATGGACGTAGGGATATCTGTAGTTCTTAGCGTGTATTGGGATCTCGTCGGTTGTTCTAATTTTATGTTTAATTTTATTCGTGAAAGTCAGGGGTTCTCCTTCAAGATAGAAAACGTCAGAGTAACGTGCGCATAAGGTTTTTAAATTCACTAACTCTTCTGGGTTTAAATGATCAGTCCTGAGACGAGATAAAACTTCTTGTGTACGATTTGATAATTGTTCCGGCTGTTTGCTCTCAACGTTAAATAACTCGGCAGTAACAGGACGATCCATAGAGAAAATTATGTCATTGGATGATTTATTTGAAATCTCAACCCAACCTCTACTATTTTTTACTGTAGTAAGACAATCAGAAATTAAACAATTGCAAATTATTTGATCAGGGACAAATACATCTCCATCTCGTGAATTTATAGGTAATTTAATTAACTTAGATGACTGAGCTGGTACAATTTCTTCGTAGAGATTAGTATTTCGAGAGTCGTACATGATTATAGGAATTTCCGTATTTCTGGTAATTAACTTTTTATTTCTAAGATCTATATTAGTATCCCACGCATCTAACAAATCAAAGCCTATAAGGCCATCAAAATAGTTATGGAAATCTAAAACGAATAAGGTAATATCACCCTTTTCTTTGAATTCAGGAAAACTTGGTAAAGTTATGGAGTAGTTATTTTTATAAACGGTATGCGCGTTGGTGACCTCAAACGGGTCATAGTTAAGAGGTACATTAGAAAAATATCTTTGGACGGCTTGAGGTGATATAAACGACTGATTGGCTCCAGTATCTATGAGAAGTTTTATAGGTGGGTTTTGGATTTGTATATAACCAAGTTGTCTCTGTATATTAAAATTCACTTCTATTTTGGCTTTTCTGATTTCGAATCCTTGGGAAAATTTTCAGGTTGCGTGTCATCAATGTTCGAGTTAAGCTCTTCTACTACTGGGACTTCATATTGCTCATAATTAGTGAAATTATCTGGATAGGCTTCATAGATGCCATATTCCGGGTTGTAGTCTAAATAACCGTAATCATAGTACGGCTCATAGTTACATTCATAGTTGTTAACTTGACGCGGTTTAAAATAGTTGGTTGGCGGCGGGTTGCCAGACCTACTCCAATCATGTCCAGTTAAAGGTAGAGGTCTAGGTACAAAGTGGCTGACGCCACTCATAGGACGCGGTACATTATTAGAATTATTAGTTGGCTGTATGGGTGGTCTGTTTGGTAATCTAAAGACATTGCTCTGGGCGTTATAATTCGGAGGTGGTGCACGGAACATCTGTTGGGTCCACGTGGGACCGCGAGGTTGTTGCACCTGGGGTGTAATATGCCTCCAACCCTGGTTAGCATGCGGAAAGAATTGCTGGGGTCGCGCTGGACCGGGAATATTATGAGTCTGTTGCCTCGAGGGACCGGGCAGTGAGGGTAATTGTTGCACAAAATTATTTAAAGGTAAGTTAACATTAGACTTAAATGACTGCTGAGAATTATCCTTTCTACTAGGCCCGCCTTCCGTGCGCTGCTGCATGTAAAGCGTGTTAAGCTCCTCCTGAACGAACTCAAGAGCCTTTTCCATAGACTCAGGACGCATGCAACGTATTCTGGACCCTAACGGATCTTTAAGACCACGCAAATAACATTGTAATGTTAATTTCTTATAAAGGGCACGCTTCGCCTCAACGGTGGTGGACACGGACTCGTGTAACGTGACGTACGTCATTATGGTGCTAAATAAATTTTGGCAACGTTCGTAGAACTCTTGTGGGGTAGAAGACCCTTGAGTCTGTAAAGATAAATCATTATACAAAGCGGTCTCGTCGCGATGGTCAGCAAAATTGTTAATAAGTGCGTTTCGAATACCTACCCAATTATCTGGAATACCGTTAGAATTTATCAATCGAGCCGCTGAGCCTATAACCTTATTTAAGATACCATTTATGAGAGCTAAATTAGATAACTCATTACCCGGTTCGGTTTTAAAATATGCAAGTACCAATTGGTCACAAAGGTTTATGAAACGTGTTAATACATGAGGGTTCCCGTCAAATTCGGGCAAAACCCTGAGTGACTTGTAGATTTCACCAATCCTATCTTGAGACATATTTATTTCTGACTGCTCAATTACGTCTAACTGCCTAAATTCGTCTATAGCACTAAACCTACTAGACCTACTACTATCCGAACTACGTCCGCGTAATACCTTTGGGTGGAAAATCTTGAAAGTTATACTACGAAACACTAAAAATAAATCATGCACACACAGTAAAATATAAAGTTAAAATTTAATGTTAATGTATATGATAAGTATAAGATTAGGTATAATTAAAAGAGAGAAAGCTATAAAATTAGGACAAAAAGGACTTGAAAGATTCAAAGTACTTACAACATGATTTTCTTGCCGAATCGATGTCTGGATTCACCTCTGCTGGCGCCTCACGATGTAGATTCAGGATACTCGAAAATCGGTAAGTCACGCGGGACTTCGGTCCGATATTAGGAGAAATCTTGACGCGTCACGTACCTATCTACCTCGAATATCCTACCGACTGCGCCAATTAGGTTTGGTGGCAGCAGAGGATGCATAAAAACCAATTTGATTTAATGAAGTTTAATATTAAGAGATAAAAAAAGTATTACAATTATGTTCTATTTCTAACTATAATTAATATTGTATTATTTAGTCGGCGATTGACCAAAGAATGTCATGTAAAACGCATGGATCGCGTAAGCGGTCCGCGTTCGTTCACCTCACTTCTTGCAGCGTCAGCGTCGTGGTAGCGCGCAGTTGTCTTGAGTAACCAGGGCGCTGCATACTAGCGGTTTCCCTTGACTATTCTTGCGTAACACCCGTCATAATATTTACTTGCACTATTATCATTTATACTAATAACGTTTGTCATATCAACTTATTAGTCATAACTTTCATTTGCCATAAAATTAGTTGCCATAATAACATATGTTATAATCATTAGTTTCTATAAGTAACACATTACATAATCGTTATTTGACATAAGCAACATTTAATGTAATTTAGAAACGTTTATTGTTTTGTACAAAAAAATAATATCATTAAGGCCACCCACTAACCAAATGATTTATTATAGTAATCAATCTTTAGACAATAAAAAGATAGTAAAAATCGAAACGGGTAGATTAGGTTAGGTGGTGACCACGCAACGCGCGAAGGCGAGTGAGCGTAGCGAGCGTGCCACGGCAGCGGCCGCCTAGCGCCAGATGTCCTCAATTGCGTAGCAAATAATATTTCGACATTTGTTTTAGCATAAATTAAATTCGCATAATGTTACTAGGCATAATGTGCAAATCTATTGTGCCACGCTAAAGTATTGTCTTAAAAAAACAATTACTTGTGCTACAAAAGTTAGTGACAGAAACGAATCGCTGCAAAACCGACTCCACGTAGTCTTGTCTGCCCTAACCCTAGAGTGTAATCTAAGCCCGCGTAGGCGCGGAGGGGTGAGGCGGCCCGCGAGCTGAGGAGCAGATGGTGAGCGTAAAACACAACTGCGACGATAAGCTCGCGTGGGACCGCCGGAGCCCCGCAGCGCCGGAGCCGTGACAGAAACCATGCCTGCTGCATGTTGCATGCTGCATGCTTGCTGCATGCTTGCTTGCAATCTGCGTGCTTGCTTGCTGCATGCATGGTGTATGCTTGTTTACATGTTTGCGTGGTTACTGCATGCATAGTAAAAATATGTTTTAATATCATTATGCGTAAATAAATTTATACTTTAGAATGGTAAGCCTAATCATTATTATAATTAGAAAAATTATACGTAAGCTGTTATACGTAAATAATGTTATTGCGAAATATAATTAGGAAGAAACAAATGTATGTTAAGTTATATTAGGTCTTAAAATGTTATGCAAATGGATAGAGAAGGTTTATTTCTAGGTTTCCTTGTGATTAAAAAATATCTCTTATCATGATCATAACATCAACATTGCAGGCGATTGCACTGAACTAGCATTGTTGTATGTTATGGAAAACGAAATTATTAAAAATAATAATTATAGCAAATAAATTTATGGATTAACATTATTATGACACTTGATCGATTATGACCAATGAAATGAGTGAAAAGGATTTTATGTCATTTAACGATTATAGCAACTGAAGCATTATTTCTAATGAAATTATGGCAAATAAAAGTATGGCATATAAAATTATAGCATTTTAAATTATGGCAAACATTAGTAAACCTATATATAGATAAACAACACCCAACACAAGGCAAACACAAGTGCTCATCACACAAATATTTATCCTGGGCGGGAATCGAACCCGCAACACGCTGCACAGCAGTCGATCGCTCAGCCACTGCGCCAATTGTGTCGTCAATGAATGAACGTTGAATTTTGGTCCAATGTTAGAACTTTATTTTATAATAATTATGTACCTGCGCCCTGTGCACTGCTGTACCTAACTATGTACTGTTGTCCCTGTGGTGTCGGACGTAAAGAATAGCACCATCCCATATCTTCCCGTGGGTGTCGTAAGAGGCGACTAAGGGACTCACCAGAGAATGGGCAGCAGCGTTCTCTGTGCCTTTGTAACAACCATACTGCGATCGCCAACCCGCCTGCCAAGCGTGGCGATTATGGCAAACCCCCCCCCCCCCCATTTTGGGTGAGGCCTATGTCCAGCAGTGGACGTCTTTCGGCTGAAATGATGATGTACCTGCGCTAGTCATCATCTGCGTAACCTTTTCCTAACTATGTTGGGATCGGATTCCAGTCTGACTGGATGCAGCTGAATACCAGTGTTTTACATGGAGCGACTGCCTATCGGACCTCCACAACCCAGTTACTGGGTAACACGATACCCCTTGGTAAGACTAGTTGTCAAACTTTCTGGCTTCTGACTACCCATGACAACTGCCAAAAAATTACGAATGACAGCCGGGACCAACAGATTTACGTGCTTTCCGAGGCACGGAGGGAACTCGGTATTAAATGGATGGTCACCTTTCCACAGTCCGACAGCGGTAAGCATAGCTTAACCTTTGACCGATCGATCTGTGTGGCTTTATATAATTGATATGTATAATAAAAATTGCTGTTCCTTAGTCTTGCTAAAACTCGAGAACGACTGGAGCGATTTGGCAAATTTTGGTCTTGGAATATTTATGAAAGTCCAGAGAAGGTTTAAATAGTACGTAAGGGGCAGGACAACGTCTGTTGGGTCAGCTAGTTTTATAATATTTTGTTTTGCTGATTAAATAATTTAAATTTAAAAATTAAAACCGTCCCATATCTTGGTTTTTTCGGTGTTCTCTCCCGACCTTTAGGTCAGTGGCGTGCCTTTCATTAAAGCCCAAAAGCCAGGCTTGCAATCAATAATGCGAGACAATAAAAAGGAAACATAGGAAGCACAAAAATAAAATATCTCTAAGTAGGTAATCATTACCTAATCTGTCGGGCTTGCCCTAACTTTGACCCCTAAGCACGCCACTGCTTTAGGTATCTATGTTGTCAGCGCTGTGACATTTTTAAATGTTACAGCATCATGCTGAGATAGGAGTCTTTTGGCCTCGTACAGGACCTATTTCCGTTTTTTTTAAGATAAGATAAGATAAGATAAGATAAGATATTTTATTTCGCAAATATGGGTACAGGTACATGATGTTAGATACAATTATACAGTTCAGCCACATTTTACCATTAGGCATGCGAAAGGTACAAGACCAGCAAAAAACAATAATTACAGACACATTTCATTCAAGCATATTTACGTTTCAAAATAATGAAAAATCAAACAAATGCATTTGCTTTTTCTGCAAGAAACTCTGAAATATTGTAATATACTTTAGGCACTAAAAAGGAACTTAGTTTTTTTTTTAAATAACTCTAAACTTAACACCTTCCAAGATTGAGGTAACTTATTATAAATTAGTGGGCCCATGCAGAAAACACTTTTGCGCATGAGTGCTGTATTTGCGGCCTGTGAACATAATTTACTATTATCACGCCTGCTTCTTATGTTATTTTTGTTATGTTATTCTTCTTTCTTAATATGTTATTCTTCTTATGTTATTTTTTTATGTTATTTTTGTGTGTGTTTCTGTCCTGGGGGGCGAATAAATATTTTTTCTTTCTTTCTTTCTATAGATAAAACAGTAAATGTAACTCGCTTCGCCAGTATTATTTTAGGAGGTTACTTTCTTTTTAAAAAATATAGGTTTTAGTTACTTTATCGTACCAGGTATCATTTGGAAAAGCTTCCTCTAAGGAAATTAAAAATATGAATCGGACATGAATATTTCGAAAATCACGTCTCGGGTCGGCACTGACCCTCAATTCTAGACTATCTATCCAACAATAAAGTCAACCAACCATTATTCTAGGCACTCAAACAACGTAGTACTTTACGAATAACCGGTGACTGTAAAGGCGATCCAATCGCCAGTTACAGCGGTCTTAGTAATGGCTTGGTTTAACGACGGACTGAGATCCTAGAGACGCATGACCTACGTTAAGAATGCCTGAAAGAATCATGACGAGATCCATTCATTCATTTGTATGTAAAAATAAAATCAATTAGAGGGTTCAAAATATTTTCCAATGTGGACAAAACATTAACAGGAGTAGATTCAAATACATACCATATTATTAAACCCCCGCATAATTAAAATATTTCAAAATGAAAATAACAGATTTTCGTTTCATTTCGTTGCCTATTTTGTGATTATATTAAAAACAAAGTGACAAGTGACATTAACGGATGTATCAAATTGGCAGACAAGTGAAATTAAACCTTGCTTACAACGGTGGAGTTGAAAGAGTATTGATTAATCATTATTTGTGACATTACTTTCCGTATAACGATGTAATTTCAGTGTAAGAACTGCGAAACGGGAGCTGTCAGTGTTACTGTTACTGTCAGCGCTGTTTCGTTCTGAAATAATGAGGTTTTCGTTAAACTATTCACTTTCACCATACATTTTTATTGCCGAGTTTTAAAAATATTGTAAATGCCAGAAGATACTCTTTAGGTAGGTACCTAAGTGTATAAGAATGAGAATTTCAACTTCTCTAAACATCTTTATTGTTTTCGTAGAAATCCTGGCCATATCCTTTAAACAAATAGTAAAGAAATAAATGTAGTTCAGAATGTATGCATACTGTCTAGTTGCAACGCTAGGCCATTTTTCAGGTATCAGGAACAAAGGTATTACTCACTGGGTTGTTATAATTGTTTATAATGTTTAATTTCAAAACGGTCGGATCTTTAAAACGTCTGGCTAAAGATTTGACCCACGAAAAGTAATAACGAATAATGATTATCCTGTCAAAATACATAATTCAATAGACTGACCTAACTGAAAATATTTTTTGGGAAATCGTTTTTTTTTTTTGGTAATCATGAACTTGCCCTTTGTAAGGGTTTATAATGTTGTTACTCCTTCTACTAACAAGACATTAAACAAAACGAAAGAGGATAACGTTAAAACGTTACGTACGATTAATTGATTAGCATTTTTAATTATTTTTGGAGCTGCTCAAGATATAGATCTACATTATCTTTGCATTGTATAAACTCAATCTGTTAGTATTATATAATTTTTCAAAGCACATACATGTGAGCACTATGTTATTTAAAGTTACCATCTACGAGGTATGTCTTTCATTGACTTGAATGTGCCCTGGCGGTTGGGAGTATGTCATGCTCACTGGAATGTCTCGCTGACAGTGGCGCGCGTGTTGGATCATTCGGTTCCCTTCAAAATGGTTGAGTCAAATGATGTCGATCCGTGTGTCATGTTCGTGAACGGGCGCCGTTAGTTGGGACTGGTCATCTCTTAGCTGCCTCGGTTATTCTAATTTTATTTTGAATTGTTTATTATGATTATACTTTTATCTAAACCTCTTTTAACGTACACGACTTGTTACATTGTTCTCACATTGTACCCTAGATTCAATATGAATGATGTACCCGAAATTTGTAACATATTATTGATTATAAAAGAGTGTTGTTAATGGAGTTTCTTGCTCGTTCTTCGCCATAGAAACCTACTGTTTGGAACGAGCAACTAGCTTCAACTTTCTGACTGACTGACTCTGACAATTCAAAAGTACCTGTAAATGGTTTATTTGAAATAAATGATTTTGAGTTTGAGTTTGAGTTTGACGTATCTCTGTTTCTCTAACTCATTTTGAATCTAAAACGTAATAGTTATTGTAATACGAATTATTATGGTAATTATGTAAGTGACTAAGGTACATTTTGTACCTTAAACATTACGCACTATTGATAGTACCTCTGTCTATTCTAATAATTTTAACCATGCTAAAAGACACTGGTATCTTGGATCTTAGTACATATTGTTGGATACGATTCGTAGGACGTAAAGTCAATATTGTGTGAGCTAACAGGAGATTGTTTGTTCAAGTCATTGATGACTGTTGTTAGTTGTCAATTCTGGCTACAGTGTTGATTGATTGGAATTGTGTGAAAAGGGTGTTTACGATTGTGAAAACTAATAATAACAATAATAACTATATTATCAGGCAACTGTGGCCCATAGATAAAATGCACAAAATAATCTTAAACAATAACAAACATATTAAAACCTTATCAACTATAATTAAATATATCCTATTTCACACGTAAAGTTGGCGTCGTGTGTCGCGCGGTGTCAGCAGGTAACCGGCCTCGGAAGCGCCGGAACATAACACCTTTCGGCCAAAATTCCTCCTTCGTGAAGGTCGACAGGTGTTCAGTTGGTACTCTCACCACAAAGGAGTTGAAGTTCACATTATGGCTCGAGGCCAACCGCTCGACCCTCAGAGCAAAATTCGACTTAATACGGATGTACTCTACAACCTCCTCAACCTTTGTTGAGTTTTCCTCACACACACACACACACACACACACACACACACACACACACACACACACACACACACACACACACGCACGCACTCACACACACACTCACATACCTACACACTAAATCTACCTATTTACAATGGCTTTCATTTACCTTTATTTTTGCATGCATGTTATTGTTACCAGGATAATTATACCTAATTATAAAATGTACTACGTCATGAGACCCCTTTATGTATATATATTGTTTAAACGGGATCAGTCCTGTCTCTCCTAAACACAGGCTACTCAGTAGCCTATATAGGAGTACAGCGCTTCACCCGCTTACCAGACTGTGTATTATTCTCATGTCCCAATGTATCTGTACTATAATCTGGCCCTTGTAAACAATAAATATATTTTTTTTTTTTTTTTGTAGAGTAGTTGCAATTTATAGGTAAATTACTCACGAAAGCTTTATCGGTTGGCGCGAGTCCTTTATAATCATTGTTCCACC
This sequence comes from Charanyca ferruginea, assembly GCA_947361185.1. Taxonomy (NCBI): domain Eukaryota; kingdom Metazoa; phylum Arthropoda; class Insecta; order Lepidoptera; family Noctuidae; genus Charanyca; species Charanyca ferruginea. Next base: position 2,934,520 of record OX376066.1, on the reverse strand, counting down.
CACTGATCAGTATAGGCCTCCTTTTATATCATGCATCCCTGGTCCGTGCGGTTCTTTAAAGGTCATCCACCTATCTGGCTATTGATCTACCAAAGATTACTTAGGGCTGATTTATAGTCAGATAACTTTTATCTGAGGAATAAAAATGGTGGTTTGACAGCTAATGTATAGAAAATATGTCAAACCGCTATTTTTATTCCTCAGATAAAAGTTATCTGACTATTGAAAAATCAGCTCTTAGACATACAATCAAAACATGTAAACAAGTAATTACCTAAAGCTAAAATACAACAAAAACATCCAAATGCAAAATCACATAAAGTCGTTGATCCTGCGCCTGATCTCTTTCCGGTCGTGTTAAACTGCCATCAGACCGCGGGACTACAGGAAGAGAGTCTGTATATACTCGTTCCATATCTCTTTCGTATTCCGCTAGTCTCTCTCTCTATTGCGTTCAATCGTTTTTGCCATATCTATCTATTACTGAAATCAAAATGAAAATGCCAGATCCTGCCCCACCCATGTATAGAAAAGGTTAATTAATGAAAATAATTGTAATGAATATAGAACCTTTCTATACTAAATTGTATCTCTTTAGAACTTGCGGATTACGAAATACCTACCCACAAAATACAAACTCATTTTACCTAAAATACAATTTAACCTATAATCAATGTCATTATTGTTTTTAGATTTAAACGGAAACCGCAAGTTCTACAGTCACTAAGACTAATGTGTAGTTATCAGCAATAAATAAACAGTAAGATGCTACATATTGCACATGACTTTTATTGAGTGGGGCAAAGTTCTATAGAGTTTCTGGCATTGTCCTTTAGGATCCATTCAATAATTTAAATTGTAATCGATGGTGTTTGGCAACTGAGTTTCCCCCAGTTATAAATGTCCCTTTTTGCCTATTAGCCTAGTTCTGCTGTCTCCTGTTTGATTTGGATGGAAGTGGAAAATATGTTTTTCATAATCCTCCGCTGTTCTTTTCTGATTCATTTCGTAGCGGGATCCAAGACAGTTGTAATGTTTCTCTGGGACTCGTCGAGCTTAGTTGCCTCGACGTGTTTTTGGTGGTCGCCATTCTTGACTGTGGCTTTCAGAATTTTTTTTTTTTAATGTAAAATCGTTTATTACGAAAGTTTGCTATTACAATCAATACAAAGAAATGTAATAATAAATAATACTTTAAAAAAACTAAAAACACGCTTTTTATAGAAAACCAAACTAAAAAATAGAAAATAAATTTTAATAAATTATTTTATTTTAAAAAAAGCGTGGGGTGCATGGTGTCAATAGTTATAAATATTTTATTGACAGATATGAGTAGAGTGATTATCATTTTGATAATATCTTAAAAAGCACCCCACGCTTTTTTTTAAATAAAATAATTTATTAAAATTTATTTTCTATTTTTTAGTTTGGTTTTCTATAAAAAGCGTGTTTTTAGTTTTTTTAAACTATTATTTATTTTTTACTTTTTAGTTTGGTTATATCTATATTTATAAATATTATGTACATTTATTCTACCAGGGGCGCTTGTGCAGTACCTTCCTAGTATATAATAGCTGTTTTTTCGGCAACTAATTTTGAACGACTTGTTTTTTATTTTTTTTTTGTTTTTTTGTTTTTTTTAATAATTTTATCAAATTAGTGTATTGTCATCGGTCCTCGATAAAGATACAAAGTTTGAACGAAATCTGGCCGTTTAAAGTGGGTCAAAATCGCGGCCAAAGAAGTCGGTTACAAACAAACATACAAACATACAGGTGAAGCTAATAAAAAGCTGGTAAAAAGAAGAAAGTGAAGAAGAAGGTCGACATCAGGAGCACCTCGAGGTTCGGTTTGGTTAGGTTCCGTTTTAGGTGGTCGCCATTGTTGACTATGGCTTTCAGAATTTGAAGTGTTTTCGGCATACCTTGTCTCCATTGAGATTGGCCGCCATGACAGAATTTCGTTCGGGAGAATATTATTATATCAAAACATAATTCAGGTTAGATTGGTCCAAAACCTTGCAAACAGAACACAATAACATCTAATTGAATACAAAACCACAAAAATAAGATAGTGTACAGTCCAATTTCATAGAGCACTACATCTCTTCGTAATTCGGGTTGGTGATTGATAATAGAGGCTGTGTCGGCGGCCTGGCACCCCATCTGTACACGTCGCGGGGACCTTCAAGCCCTTGTTAATTTCACTGATTTATTGTATACTAAAAAATAGATGTCGTTTTATTCCATTGTAGGAGGTACAAATAAAGATGATTAAATAATGCTGATGTAGGCACCTGTGATCATAACACTAGATGAGAAATTCTAAACAGCCAAAGAAAAGTGTTCTTTCTGTTTGTATATTTGTGTATTGCACAAACAACGTGCTGATGTTTTAATGAGTCACATTAAAGTGATGTGATCCCAGAGTTACTAACACTACGACATTTTTTAAGAGTACGAGGTTGAATATGTCTATGCCCTGTTCACAATAAGATTAGACATAAACACAAACCTTTTTTACAGTCCCTTCAACCGATTTTGACTTCTATTCCGTAGGCTTAGGGATGACATTAGAGGCAAAAAAGTGGTTACGATAACAACTGTTTACTGCAGTTGCCATTTGTCATGCTACCAACGCAATATGAGTAAAAATCGAAAAGGTTTTTGTAAATGTCTAATCTTATTGTGAACAGGGTATACATACATCGGATTTTTTTATTGCGGTACATTATAATATTCGATACATAGCCTTGTCCTGCTTTTTATCTTTTTTTAGGGTTCCGTAGTCAAATGGCAAAAAACGGAACCCTTCTTCCCTTATGGATTTTTTTTTGTAGTGACATAAAGAGGTTACGTTTGAGTTACAAAAAATGTTACTTCTGCCAAACTGTAAAGCAGTTTGTTGGCAGATGTAGCTCCCATATACAATTTTATTTATTTTCGTGTAACTACTTTCTGTTAGTACTAAACTAAAAACTAAAATTTAACAGCAGCACAAAGGCTGACCCCTGGCTGGCTGGCTTCCAGAGAATGGGCAGCAGCGTTCTCTGTGCATTTGTAACAACCATACTGCGATCGCCAACCCGCCTGCCAAGCGTGGCGATTATGGCAAAAGCCCCCCTTGAGGGAGGCCTATGTCCAGCAGTGGACGTCTTTCGGCTGAAATGATGATGATGACAAAGGCTGACTGTTACATAACGATATAAAACTATGTAAATTATAATTGGTATTTCAATTCACGCTGGCGAGACCGCAAACATAAACAAACACACTATCATAGATATGTTCTATGATCTCACTTTATTTTTGAAAGACATTTTTGTGGTCAGCTACTCATGTCACATTCATGTCTGTCTGTCTGTCCGTCCGTATGTCACAGCAACTTTTTTCCGAAACTATAAGAACTATACTGTTGAAACTTGGTAAGTAGATGTATTCTGTGAACCGCATTAAAATTTTCATACAAAAATAGAAAAAAGCAATAAATTTTGGGGGTTCCCTATACTTAGAACTGAAACTCATTTTTTTTCATCAAACCCATACGTGTGTGATATCTATGGATAGGCCATCAAAAATGATATTGAGGTTTCTAACATCATTTTTTTCTAAACTGAATAGTTTGCGCGAGAGACACTTCCAAAGTAGTCAAATGTGTCGTCGTGTGTGTAACTTCTAAAATAAAAGAATGATAAAACTAAAAAAAACATATGATGTACATTACCATGTAAACTTCCAACGAAAATAGGTTTGAACGAGATCTAGTAAGTAGCTTTTTTTTTAATACGTCATAAGTCGTATAGCGCAATTTACCTTTCATTCAATCAACTCAAATATAAAAATAAAAAATCTTTTATATTATGTTACTTGCTGCTACGGAACCCGTTATGGTCGAGTCCGGCTCGCACTTAGTTGCTTTTTGTGTATTCGGTTTTTTTTAGCTGTAAGTCTTCCATAGTTCTACAAAATATACACAAACATCATCCGTTACACTTGAAAGTGAGTAAGGTACCTTTTGTACCTGATACCTGTAAAATGGCCCAGTATTTAAACCAGCGGGTTCTATCGCGGACTTTCCCGCCTGCTCAGTAAAAAAAAAATCCCTTGCCGCCTGCGAAGTCAACGGGGCGGGGTAGAGAGCGCTTCCATCTTTTGAGTGCAAGCAAAAATGAACTTAGTGGTGGTCAGGCGGGTGTGACCACGATAGTACATATACCTTCTTAACTACTAGGTTGGTGCATATTTCTCGATCTATCCTCGTTTCATCCATGCTAAAATGACGTGGGTATGGAGACTTGGGGTTATGGAGCAAAAATAATTTGCAAAATTAGTGCAATTTATTACGGTGATAAGCAGCCATTGACAAGCGTCTGAGCACGAGCGAGTAAAATAAACGTAACATAATTTCGATCGATTTTTATATTGGTGTAATACCCCTTTTAGGGCGCAGCGTTGGTAGGCCTCCCACCAGATGGACACAAAACACATCTTTTTCGAACAGCGTTAAGGGAAAGTCATCAAGAAAGAGTCACTTTATGAATACAACTTTTATTTTCGAAGGATTTATAGATTTTTGAATACAAATACAATAATCTGAAAATGTTTAATTTCTTGTATTAGTTAATGTCAGTTTGAACTGAAACTGAAATTGACAGTGCACTCCCGTCGACATGCCGACAAAATAACAAATATGCCCTCAAAAACAGCCCTACTGTCTAAAAGTTTCTTCGGAATGTTTTCACGAAAATAAGAGAAATTGAAAATATTTATATGTTTAACACTTTGAACGCCATGGGGGACACCGTGTGTCCGACGCTAGTGGAGGTTTTACCTTTAACGTTTTTGACCTGGCAGTTAACGTATTAAAAAAAAATTGACTTCTTGGTAAATAGACCTGTTACTTATACAGTACATGAATTTTTGTCCGACAGATGCATGATGAGTTAGTGCCAAACCGTTTTATGTTTTGATGCAAATTGAATTAATATAGTATATCACATAAACATAGGTCTAAGACTTTGATTATATAATGTCTAGATGGAGCGTCGCCCTACAATCATAACAAAGAAAACGAGTCAACAATTTCAAGTATGTGTGCGTGCAGGCGTCGTTTTACACTGTGCATCTACGTCTCTGTGTGCATAAATAATGATTATATAAGCAATTATGTATATTATTATACATACATTATGTAATATTATTATACATATATTAATCATTTATTATTATTATTACGCATTTGAGCTTTGATTATATAAGCACTTGTCAGCCAATAGTTGGCTGACACTTTTTGACACGTTTGCGTGCACTTGACGCTCCATCTAGACATTATATATAATCAAAGGTCTAAGATAATAAAAAAAAGAAATTATTGTATGCCTAACATGGTGGAGCAGAGCAAACGCACACTAAAACTCAATAACAACTCTATAACCACTGTCTCACAATAAAGATTTTAGACCTTGACTTTGACTTAGACTTTATGTTAATTTCATTAGTAAGACATATTTTCAAGGCAGTTACTAGAAATGTTTGAAATACTCAATATGAACATCTTAAGGTTAGAGTTGGTTCCTACACAACGGCATAGGTTTCGTGCTGATTGGAGTTGTCCAACTCCACAAAAACGGGCTGGCTGTTGAGGTTGCATGAACAGTAACACTTTCCTTTGGAAGTCTTGTCTTTTGTCATCAGCATCTTGAGGTCCAGGTCTCCTGCGATTGCTTGTTGCTTGTCTGTGAAAAAAGTCGGTAAGTTAGATCGCTTTTCTCACATTTTAGGGTATTTTTAGTTTAGTATATGTGATATAGTTTTTTATTTTTTTGCATCATCATCATCATTTCAGCCGAAAGACGTCCACTGCTGGACATAGGCCTCGCCAAAGGGGGGTTTTGCCATAATCGCGAATTGCCCCACCCCATTTCTACCCGTGGGTGTCGTAAAAGGCGACAAAGGGATATTGACCAGAGCATTGCCAGCACCGTCCTTCTGAGTGCCATAACACCTACTGCGATCGCCTACATGCATCGACCTCGCATGGCGATTACGGCTGAACCCCTCCCCCCCCCTTGGGGGAGACCTAAGTCCAGCAGTCTGCGTTTAAAGGTTGTCATGATGTGATATTGCTTATTTTGTTAGGTGATTGTAATGTATTAACCTTTGCCTGCTGTAAATATAATTATAGTGGTCCACTCAACGTGATCGTGGCAGTAAAAGCTTTGTAGATGTTGTTGTTATGAACGCAGTGTGCCACATTGGTGTTGTAATGGCCGTTTTGGCCGATCGAATCCGCCCTGTAGTTGGTCCAATCCAAAATAATTAGGGGTCCGTCTGTAGTGTATCTAAATATTTGCATTTATTTTAAGCGAAAAATATGTGCCGTATTTCTTTAAAAGATCTCTTTATAGGTACCATGTTTTAAAGCAAATAAATATAGGTATTACTATTGCGGCTGTCAAATGTAACGGCTGAACAAACAACATTTTAACACGTCATTGCCAATTTAGACTAAAATACACTCAGCGGCATGGACAATGAACCACATTGCCAAAGTGAAACACATGTTTTTTTTTTGTAAATCTGAGACAAATATTGTATACCTAAATTAAAATCATGCAAACTTTACTAGTGTTCCCACTTTTACCTCTGATAACCGCCTGCATGTGAGCAGCCATGCTTTAAGTGATGCAGTTCTTCATATCTACTTGGGGAATTTTGTCACAAGCGGATATCAGAGCTACTTTCAACTCATAAAATGGCTTGACGGGTTGAGACTTGACCGGATTCACCTTATTTGCTTATCCCATACATGATCAATAGGATTCATATCTGGGCTTCTTGCTGGCCACTCCAATGCAATTCTAGTTTCTGCTAGGCAATGATCCACGTACCAAGTATGTGCGAGGGTCGGAACTTCATCCGATCGCCATGAAAACTGACGCTTGACCTGGTGGTGATCGGTAAAAATCACTCGTTTGCAACTAACTAAGATCACTCGGCGTTCATCTATCCACGGAAATTTACTCCAAGGGTTGTGAGTTTGATTTGCATGTTCGCGACCGAACCTAAGATGAGTTATTTAGCTTAAATCTTGTATTACAAATAACTATCAAACTAAAAAAAAAATACATACAATAAGGCATCAAAAGATTCCCCCACATCGCTGTCAACTGGGAATGTGTCCAAGGGACTGGCGGCATTACCACGTTGGATGGCAATGCTGAACCTCTGTCCGAGGTAAAAACCAGCCCTTGGATCACGGGAAGTGTCAATCAATCTTTTGAAAATTTCCTTAAAAAGTAGATGAGCACTCGGACCCCACGATCCGAGGGTTTCAACCCCAAACGGTTCAAAAATAGAGTTATCGCTTAGGCCGCCACCCTACACTGGTCGCCGGCACTTTCGCCGCTTGAGGTTTTCTGCAGCAGCAGCAAAACAAGCACAGCACGTTGAACTAGGAAGATGGGATGGCGCAAGAGTATCGACACACGTAGCGTCCCACACTAAAGGTCTACCCAACTTCCACGGAAATAAAGACATGCCGTCCGGTCTCTTGCCATCGTCGCGAGCCAAGCCGTTGAGTTCCAAAACAGCCGGAACGCCGACGGCGACGATGAGATACGATACGGCCCCGGAGGAGTTCTGGACTTCGAGCTGGTCTTAGAGCATGCAGGCCACGGGGCCTGATCAAGAACGGTCTTCCATTATTTTTCCGATTATCCGCTCACTGACGTTGATCCTTCTGGTCGCTTGTAGGCGCTGCCGTATTTATAATGCAGTATGGAACCTATTTCTCAATATGGCAATAGCAGTAAATCGGTCATCTTCTGCGGAAGTATTCCGTCACTTGCTGGTCTCCTCATAAACACGCGGTTCTTTTACTCTTGCGGTGATTTCTCGCTGTATTCGATCTTGATTTCGGAAAAACACAGCTTGAGCGAATTGAGCTGAAGTTAAAGACATTTTTTTTTAATTTCCGGTTGCTGTGACAAATGATTAACTAATGATAGATTAATTTAATAAACATGCACCTGTCATGTACGCCTCTTTAAATGTTGAATTTTAATTTACCCATGCTGTACCATTATAAAATAAATAAATAATAATAATAATAATAAATAAAATAAAATAAAATAAAAAGCCTATTTATTCCTTGCTTTTAACAATTTAAACTTAATTTCTAGAAGGATTGTGTTAGTGGGTTAGTTTGTTTTATTAAATGTTGTTGTTAAATTTGTTAGTTATTTATTTCAATTATTTACATTTGCAAGGACCCCAGTTTGGGTAAAGGCCTCCTCCAAAGCTGCCCATGTACCTCTGTCTTTTGCTATTTTGCTCCAATCTGAGCCGGCTGTTCTTCTAATCTCGTCCTCCCACCGTGCCAGTGGTCTGCCTCTACTTCTTTTCCCCTGCGGGCCCTTCCATAAGGTTGCTCTTAGGGTCCATCGTTGGTCTGAAAGCCTCGCAAGGTGACCTGCCCACTTCCACTTTAACTTTTGTGCATAGGTTAAGGCATTTTTAGATTTTGTAATGGCTCTTATTTTTGTGTGTGACTTATTTTATCTATTTTCCTTACCTTGAGCATGCTTCGCTCTATTCCCCGTTGACAGGTTGTGATTTTATGCTTAGCTTTGGCAGTGAATTTCCACGTCTGGCATCCGTACGTCAAACACGGTATGAGGCTCGAGTTCATGATTCTAGTTTTCAGACTTATGGGCAAGTTGCTCTTAAAAATTTCCTTGAGACCCCAGTATTTGTTCCACGTTTGTTGCACTCTCCTGCCTATTTCTATTTCATTAGTTTTTCTGTCAAAACTGATTGTTTTTCCCAAGTATACGTAGTGTTCCGTGTATTTCAGTTGATCTCCATTGACTCTTATTGGTATTTTTGTACTATTGGTCATTGTCATGGTCTTGGTGAGATTAATTTCCAGTCCTACATTTGTGCTAACTGTCTGTAAAGACTCAATCATTAACTGTAGCTGCGAGCTTGTTTCAGATAGTATTACTATGTCATCTGCGAATCTTAAATGGCTTAAGAAGGCGCCGTCTACATAGATTCCCATTTTACTCCAGTTTAGCTTGTTGATTAGGACCTCCAGGATAGCTATAAATATTTTCGGGGAGAGTGGGTCGCCTTGCCTTACACCCCTTCTTATGGGGAAGCTGGGACCTAGAGATTCTAACTTTATTCTCCCCACATTATTCCTGTATATGCTCTTGATGACCTGTATATACGCTTCGTGGACTCCTTGTTCTTTCAGGCTTTCCCAGATGCTTTCGTGTGTTACTGTTAAGACATCACTAGCTCCCGCCGACATCACTACACGCCGGGCGGCCGCGGGCGGAGCAGCGGGTGCAGGGGGGGCGCTCGAGCTGCGAGCGCGCACCGGCCGGATCAGCTGACACTGCGTCATTCACCGCCGTACTAAGCGCGCGCTTCACCCTTTCGCGTTAATCCATTATTCTAACTGTCAACCGTTTGTTTCTTCGATGTTTTAAATATAGTCCTGTAATACAAATTAGCACCGCGTTTTCGTCCTATCACCACCATTAGGGCTTACCCACTCCTATCTATGGTCCTTCGAGGTTTTCGGCGAGTAAACAAGCCAGTAACGAAGAGTGACAAGCGGTTTTTCAAAATTTGAAAACGGCCGTTAGTAAAACTGGACTTCGAGATCAAGACGACATCCCGCCCTTCGTGCGAGCTTTGTTCCTGTCTTCGGTCATCATCTTCGGCGCCTTTGTGAAGAAGCGCATTTTGTGGAGCGAGCAAGTTCTTCAGTGGTCATCATAGCAGGGTCATCGCAGCGTAGCAGCCCGAGCAGAGCCCAAGAGCATCGCCATCCATCGCAAGCAAGAAGACGTTTAGTTCGGACACGCAGTCAACGGATTTTGTGAGATCTTTCCATATTCTTACTAACATTTGTACACAATCATATACTAACATAATATCATTCCACCAGAGTGTTAGATAGTGCATTAGACCAGAGAATCATTCATTAGTATTCGTCTCAGTGAGTAGTATCATCCTACGTTAATTACAGTAGCTTGTTTTGTCCAATACAATCATACATTTAAACTACATTCTGTCATAATCATTATTATTTCAATACTCAACACATTCATGCACAAGTAGATTTTCCTTTCCCATCAAAGTAGAACCCCATTATTTAATCATTATTAGTAATAAGTGCTTAATATAATAATCATAATCATCTAGTAAAAATATTCGAAAAAATATTTTTTTTTAAGGTACCCGTTTTTTTTGACTTTTCTGTTTGAATTGATTTTTTTTTCTAAACGCCTAACGGTATTGAATAGCATCGCTTCATCGGTCAGCTGTTCGCCTTTGTTTTGCAACAGGCGCATATTCTAGTTTGTTTCAGTGCCTTTAGCATTAATTCTTATTCTGGTTTTTCTTACTTCCCTTTTTTTTCTTCTTTTTTCTAGCACTTAAAGCTATACTCCTGTTTAGCCATGACTGAAGAAGTAACGGTTAAAGAGCTTACGAGGAAACGTGCCTCAATTAAATCTCAGCTTACGCAATTTACAAACTTTTTAGCTACCGCTAAGTCTTGCGAACAGCTTAGTGAGGAACAACTTGTCGAGCTAGACATCAGAATTGAGAAAATAGTTACCGTATATGCCACCTATGATCAGTTACAGAGTCAACTGGAGTTCCTGTCCGCTAGACCCGACGAGCAATTTACTGAACGTGAGCAATTCGAGAGCATCTACTACAGGCAACTAGCAGCTGCCCGCGCGCTTCTGTCACGGCATCGTGCGCAACTGGGATCTAAGGTAGGCTCCAATGAGCAACTGTCAGTGGTTACTAGACATAATAATGTTAGACTTCCTAAGATTAATTTACCTCACTTTAGCGGCGGTTATAGGGATTGGTTAGAGTTTAAAGATATTTACGTGTCACTGATTCATGAAGAGAAATCTATAGACAATATAAACAAGTTTCACTACTTACGATCATCACTTAATGGCAGCGCAGCACTAGTAATTAAAAGTTTAGATTTTAGAGGGGACAACTACGATAATGCATGGCAATTGTTATGTGAGAGGTACGATAACAAGCAGTTATTAGTGAATAATCATGTTCACGCTTTATTCAACGTGGAACCACTTCAGAAAGAGAGTAGTCAGGGCTTACGTGAAATTGTCGACGTGACCAGGAAAAATCTTCGGTCATTGGCAACCCTGGGTAGGTCCGTACAACATTGGGATGACATGGTGATACATTTAATGGCATCAAAGTTAGACACTGTCACCAGCAGGCAGTGGGAAGAACATAGGAACTCATTAACTGAGTATCCATCTTTAGACGAATTTATTAAATTTATTTCTAACCGTTGCAATCTTTTAGAAACACTTGAGGAAGCTAAGAGCATAAAATCAAAGCCGGAGTCATCGCACAGTAAGCCTAAAAGCTTCTCTGTATTAACAAGTAAGGGTAAATCTGATATTTCTTGTCCCCTGTGTAAACAGAAGCACTACATATTTACTTGTGATCAGTTCAAGGCACTTGCAGTCGCTGCACGCTTATCTAAAGCGAAGGAATTCAAACTTTGTTTGAATTGTTTACGCCCAGGTCATTTTGAGGCTACTTGTCCACTCGGGCACTGTAAATACTGCAAGAATAGGCACAATACAATGTTGCATTCTCACGATGATAATCCTAGCTCTAGCAAAGAGCATATAACTTTAGCTGGTACTAACTATGATTATTCATCTCGTCATGTTTTACTTTCCACAGCTTTGGTAAGAGTCACGGACAATTCCGGGACGCCGCACAGCGCCAGAGTCTTACTTGACAATGGAAGCACGGCAAACTTTGTTACCAAGGACCTTTGTGGTAAGCTACATTTACCTATTCGTAGTGTAAGCTCACACGTTGCAGGCATTAACAGTCAAGTGTCCACCATAACACAATCATGTACTGTACATCTACAATCGTGCGATGGGTCATACAACATTGACATTGATTGTTTTGTCTTGCCCAACATAACCACTCATATACCTCATACATACATAGACTTAACGGACTTGCAGATACCGGCAGGAGTAAGTCTGGCCGATCCATCTTTCAATGTCCCTTCCACCATCGACATACTTGTTGGAGCCGACATATTTTGGGGTGTGATTGGTCGCAACCGTATACAGTTAGGTAGACATATGCCAACGCTATTCGAGACAAAGCTCGGATGGCTCATATCAGGCGCCATACCTCAACCTAACTCAACCCACTCATCATTATGTATGGTCGCCCATGACAGGCACACCACACACGTACAAGCGCCCATGGATCTATCAAGATTCTGGGAACTTGATTCCATCTCGCCTAAGTTCAATTATACATCCGAAGAGCGAGCATGTGAACAAAATTACAAGACCACTACTAGACGTAACGCAGATGGACGTTTTGTTGTCACCATTCCTTTAAAGGAGTCTCCCGAAGCGTTAGGTAACTCCTTTGAGATGGCTAAACGTCGCTTTCTGTCGTTGGAGCGTAGACTTGATAGAGACCCAACATTCAAGCGTCGCTATGTAGAGTTCTTGCAGGAGTATGAAGCATTAGGTCATATGAGCGAAGCCTCTCAGCCTTCTTCATCTCATTCATACTTCCTTCCACATCATGGTGTTTTCAGAGAGTCCAGTACAACGACAAAGCTTCGAGTTGTCTTCGACGCTTCAGCCGTCACAACGTCGGGCAAGTCGTTTAACGACATCCAAGGCATAGGACCTAGAGTTCAGGACGACTTAATATCCATACTACTAAGGTTCCGTCAGCATAAATACGTCCTATCGTCAGACATCGAAAAGTTCTTTCGACAAATTGAAGTGGACGAATCGCAGCGACCTCTACAACAGATATTGTGGCGTTCCGACCCATCACTTCCTCTCAAAACTTACACGCTAAACACCGTCACTTACGGAACAGCATCTGCTCCGTTCATTAGTACACGATGTTTGTCACAATTGGCGAAGGAAGCCACGCACACACGTACGCAACAGTCTATACAACACGACTTTTACGTGGATGATTACCTGTCAGGAAGTGACTCTATAGAGAGTACTATAGCGCTATGTAGAGATGTCATCAGCACACTTAAGACTGCACAACTCAATCTTCGAAAGTGGCAGTCTAACAATTCACAAATACTTCAGGCAGTCACTACAAGCATCGCACACCCTTCACCCACTCAACCCACATCCACATCACATACAGATACACCTAGCACAGTCAGCTTAAGTATTGACGAACCAAGTAAGACACTCGGTCTTAATTGGCATTGTCATACTGACTGCCTTACATTCTCCATTCATGTACCGGAACACACAGTTACTTTAATCACAAAACGACACATCCTTTCCACAATAGCGCAAGTGTTCGATCCTCTGGGTCTTGTCTCTCCATGTATTATCGAAATTAAGATAATCTTGCAAAAACTATGGATAGACAAGTGCGCATGGGACGACGAGGTTAATGAGGACATTAAAAGGTTGTGGCTGAAGTTCACACAAACATTACCACAGCTTAATCATCTCAGCATACCACGCTGGGTGGTATCAGATAGCCCTACCTCTGTTGAAATGCATATTTTTACAGATGCGTCAGAAAAGGCATACGGAGCTTGCATATACATTCGTTCTGTAGCTAGAAGCGGCACCGTTCATACTCATCTGCTTACGTCTAAAAGTAAGGTAGCACCGATCAAGTCGACCACAATCCCAAGGCTAGAACTCTGTGGTGCCTTATTAGGGACAAGGTTGTGTGCGAAGGTACTAGAGTCGTTAACACTTAAACCCGACAAATGCATATTCTGGTGTGACTCAATGATTGTTCTAGGTTGGTTGTCTGCTTCACCTAGTACACTTAAACCGTTCGTTAGGCATCGAGTTTCGGAGATACGGGAAGGTTTTGGTGATTACACCTGGCGATATGTGCCGTCTAAGGACAACCCTGCAGATCTGGTTTCCCGTGGTTTAGGCGCTGACCTGATAGGTCAATCTACCATGTGGTGGTCAGGACCTTCATTCTTGTTGACAGACTCGGCTCTTTGGCCTTTAATGCCTAACTCGGAAGCTGACGCAGTGCTACCGGAGCTCTTAAAATCACATTTTACGAACATTAACAGTCAATCATTACCTATTGCCAACACTAATCTTAATACAAACACAGAAAATTCATTTCATACTTTAATTAATAACTCATCTAATTACTTACATGTACAACGCCTACTAGCATACGTATTTAGATTTATTAACCGGTCTAAAAGAGAGCATAACCACAGTCCTACCCTTACTTGCTCAGAGCTAACTTACAGCGCTGAGTTTATGGTCAAAACAGTTCAGAGGGAAATGTTTCCTGAGGAGTACGAACTGCTTTCATCAGGTAAACCACTGCCAAACAAAAATCGTCTTAAGAAATTGTCACCTTTCATTGAATCTGGCATTATACGAGTCGGAGGCAGATTAGACAATTCCTGTTACGACTATAATGTCAGACACCCCATCATTATATGCAGCAAACATAACTTCTCTAAACTCATTTTTAATTTCTTCCATTTACGTCTATTTCATGCTGGTCCACAGTTACTCTTAGCTACGATTAGACATGAGTATTGGCCTTTGGGTGGTAGAAACCTTGCCAAAACAACTGTCCATAAGTGCGTGAAGTGCCAACGATTCGCCGGCAGAACCGTTCAACCCATCATGGGCAATCTGCCTAAGGAACGGGTTCAGCTGGAATTCCCTTTCCTAGAGACTGGTACAGACTATGCCGGACCGATCCTCATAGCCGACCGCAAGGGTAGAGGATGTAGATTAATAAAATCATACATATGTGTTTTTGTGTGTCTAGCCACAAGGGCAGTTCATTTGGAGCTTGTCTCTGATCTTACAAAACATGCCTTTATTGCAGCTCTGAACAGGTTTATTGCTCGTCGTGGTAAGCCTAGAACAATTTACTCCGACAACGGTACTACCTTTGTTGGCACCTGTAACGAAATAGCTGACATATTAAAACAGGACCTCTCTTCAGAAATGGCAAATTCAGGTATCAACTTCAATTTCATCCCCGCATACACCCCACATTTTGGGGGCTTATGGGAATCTGCCGTGAAGTCTATCAAACATCACCTTCGACGTATACTAGGCTTAGCACATCTCACGTACGAAGAGATGTCTACTTGTCTGATTCAGGTTGAGGCAATTCTAAACTCTCGCCCTCTCACTCCTCTTTCCACTGATCCATCAGACCTATACCCTCTAACTCCTGCCCATTTCCTTATTGGGAGATCTCTCACATCCTTGCCGCATCCACAAGTCAGCAACCAGAACGTCTCCAGCCTGAAACGTTACCAGCGCATAGAACACTTGAAGCAACAGTTCTGGAATAGATTCTCTAACGAGTATATCTTTTACCTCCAACAGAGAACCAAGTGGACGGACTCCGATGGGATGCTCGAAGAGGGAACCATGGTGGTACTCAAGGAGAAGCTTGCACCACCACTGATGTGGCCACTCGGCCGTATCGTACGTCTCATACCTGGGAGAGACGGAATAAGCAGAGTCGCAGACGTCAAGACGAAGAAAGGAATAGTCAGACGAGCTTACAATACCATCTGTCCTCTTCCAGCATAACTCTTGAAGACTAGTCTTCAACGCCGGGAGCATGTTAAGACATCACTAGCTCCCGCCGACATCACTACACGCCGGGCGGCCGCGGGCGGAGCAGCGGGTGCAGGGGGGGCGCTCGAGCTGCGAGCGCGCACCGGCCGGATCAGCTGACACTGCGTCATTCACCGCCGTACTAAGCGCGCGCTTCACCCTTTCGCGTTAATCCATTATTCTAACTGTCAACCGTTTGTTTCTTCGATGTTTTAAATATAGTCCTGTAATACAAATTAGCACCGCGTTTTCGTCCTATCACCACCATTAGGGCTTACCCACTCCTATCTAGTTACCGTGTCGAAAGCCTTTTGGTAGTCAACAAATGCTAGGTACAGGGGTCTCTGTTATTCTTGGTATTTTTCTATAATCATCTCAAGGGTGTGGATGTGGTCTATTGTAGAGAACCCCTTCCTGAAGCCCGCCTGTTCCACTGGTTGCCTTTCTTCAATTTCCGGACTGATCCTTGCGTTAATAATTGCGGAGAACAGCTTGTATAGACTCGGTAGTAAGCTAATAGGTCTGTAGTTACCTGGATTCTGACCATTGTTTAGGTGTTTCTGATCTTTGCAGTATCAGATTGAATAGTTCTGCTAGCGGTGTGGCCAGAATTACTTGTGCCGTCTTCAGTGCTTCGTTAGTGATGTTATCTGATCCTGGGGATTTTTATACCTTTAGCCTTCCTATTGCCTCTATAACTTCCGTTTCGTCTATTAGTTTTATGCTTACTTCACTATTGTGCCTTGTGCTGTTGATTTGTGTTGTGGGTTTTTGAGTCTTGTTACTGTATAGGTCTCTATGTATGCTGTACCATTGTCAGTGACGAATTTTAGCGAAGTGCCAAAAACATTAAATGTAGGTTTGTTTTTGAGCCCACTTATAACAAAAACAATCGTCATGATAAACAACTAGTGCTACTTGAAGTTACTATACGTGTTAGCATGATTTTGATGTTATCGGGTTGTATGTGGACCAGTCGTCTACTCAGTCATGAATACAGGTGATCATAGCAGCAAGCAGACGTTTCGCTAATCAACCTGGTCTTGGGCAGCTCGTATCCTAGCAGCATTACATCTGAATAACTCCAGGACCACCAGTATTCAGTCGTCATTGCCGCTTGGCGCTCGATCGACCCCACGTGGCTGTTCGGCACCGTTCATTAGATTATTTTACAATATAGAGGAGAAGTATATAACCACCGTGTAGAGGTTATAGCTACGGCACCAAGTACTCCAAGTTTTCCAGATTATTTTCGACCTTAACGGTCTACTAAGTGCTGTTGTGGCGTCATTTTAAAATTGGTTATAGTCTCTTTACGCTATATAGTTGCTCCGCCTGTATTTTGGCGAGGAGACCCAAACATGGACCATTCGGGACCGGTTTTCCCCATCTGGCTAGTCAATTTACGTATTCGATGCGGAAAGACGTTTTAAATACGCTCACGGTTGTTCAACATCGCCTCTTCCACTTTGTTGCTTACACCTTCCATGGCCTTTTTGTCTTTATTGCTGATACTTTCCTTGATGTCTCCCACTTCATCCTCTTCCAATAAACGTTATTGTTCAAAAAAAAGATCTTTAAAATACCTTTACGTACGGGGCAAAAATTGTCAAAAGGCGTTGAGCACTAGACTCAAATTTTGTCTGTCCAAGTTTTGAACATTTCCAAATCGGATGGAACTCTGATCTCGAATTCATTCATTTTCAATGTTGGTCATCATAATTCTGGACATTGCTCAACCGAATCGAATGATTTTCTTTGTATTTTAAAGTTTGTATCTGTTTTTCAGTATGTATCTGTTGACTTTCAGGATCTGATGTAAACCTTCGGAGATAAACATTGGAAATCCACGAACAGTACACGGATTGTGATTATATTATTGCACTGAAGTATTCACTGTGTTTTTTTTTTGTTATGTATCATTGTCACGAGGCATTTCTCCAGTACCGTAGGTGCTGTCTTTTGATGATTATGATGTTGGTACTAAAAAGCGGACACTGTTAACAAGTTTCACTTCGAAAATCTAAAAATATCCTTACAGTCAAGAAGCTCAGAAAGTCGGTATCAATAATTCTCTTCGTTATTCGTGTTTTTTTAAGGTAACTGGTTTCGATCAAAAAAAAGGTTTCATTTTGCAAAAACATTTAAATTGACATCACCGAGCCTTGTGAGCGCAAGTTTTGATCCAATTACTAAATAATGTCACAAAATAGTCAAAATCCATAGTCCATACTAATATTACATCCACGGCACTCCATATAAACGAAACGATATAATTGCCTACAATACTACCAAAATAACAGACTGTACAAATACGTGCGCGTGTGTGCGTGTCTACGCGCCGATCGAACTAAAAGCAGTTCTGAGAGTGCACATTCCACGCGAGAAGAGGTGAGGAACAGTGTTTTGGAGGGAGGTGGAGAATGTCGCTACTGTACGGTAGTATTAATACCTACTTTTACTGTGCTAATATTATAAAATGCGAAAGTAACTCTTTCTGTTACGCTTTCACGATAAAACGGCTGCACCAGTTTTGATGAAATTTGGAATGAAAATAACCTTAACCAAAGGACATAGGCTACTTTTTAATAAACGGTTTCGTCTGCATACGCGATAACCAACATTCACGCGAACTAAGTCTATAAATAAAGGACAAATTGAAGACATACCCAATGATTCTTCTAAAATTCCTGGTTTTCCTTCAACAGCAGATTGATCTCTTGTAGTAATACGAGTACGTGCAACGCCTCCATCCACTGCGTTGACAGTGGGTACAACGATTTTCTTTGAGGTCTTCTGCAACAACAAACAAATTATAAGTAGTGTACTCTGTGTGTTTAGTTACTTCAGTTGTGTGTACAGTCAACTGCAGAAAAAGCATTTATTCTCGCGAAAGCAATGCACATATTAAATACACATTGTACAAAGCCTAAAACTAAACCAAGTGGATACTAAATAATAAAAATAAAATGTCCGAGTAGGAAATAGTGCATCACTACCGCGCGAAACGGCCAACGCTCAGCATAAATGTCTTGGTCCGCGCAGGAAGGCACGAACCACAGCACTGGTTTCCAACGTAAGCCGATGTGTCACTGTCTTGAAACAATAAGCAAAACATCAATAACTTATTGATCCGAGGCACAGAACAATAAATTCTAAAGTAGAACACTATGGACACAACAAAAAGACGCTGTTTCGGCACGGCGCGTACAAAGAAAACACAATTATACATGTCGGCGTCAGGTATGGCTGAGCGGGAGCGCCGACATCGTTTGGGTTCGGTGGTGTCGGGTTCATTGTAAAATAACAATATTCAATGCAGTACTAACTACCTTACTTTATTAAATGTGATCGTACAATACAATTCAAATAGGTAAACCGACAGTTTCGTATTAGGCGAGTGTCCTGCTTGGTGTCTCGAGCAAAAGTGAGCTTGGCACGGTCCCCACTCTCCAACACGACTCTGTCCACATGGCGCCATTTTAACCGACAGCTGACGTCACGGCGTTTACCATTTCTTCTGTAGGTACTACAATAATCAATTCGAATCCTCTTTATCGCTAAACTATCGCTTGCTGCGACATACATTTTAACATAAATAAAAATAAGAAGAGCTTATAAACAACGTCCGGTGGGACGGCATTCTAACACGACCGGAGAGAGATCAGGCGCAGGACCAACGGCTTTACGTGCTTTCCGAGGCACGGGGGTGTCACACCACCAACTCCCAAACTCCGGGCTGTGACTGGGAAATTAAGGGCCGGCGCTCACGGTGCATAGCACGGCGTGTCATGGCAAAGGATTTTATTACTAATCAAGTTATTTAGAATCTTATTTCAATGAGTTTAGAATTCATGTTACTTTATTTCGATACAATCATTCGTCAGGCCGTAACGTCCAACAAGTCACATAGGTCATAGAATTATGACAGCTAAACTAATTTAAATATGGTTTGAAATGGGTGCGGCGGTGTCTTAGGCAAATGGCGCGAAGCCTGAGTGGGGTGCGGGGGCAAGGGAGGAGTGAGTTTGCTGCGGGACGCCACAGCGTGACGTGGCATGCCAAAGCGTCCTTCGAGCTGCCGAAGCACGCCGTGCCTTACCACGCCGTCAGTCAGCGCCGGCCGTATAAGAGCGGTTTTTTCAGTTAGCACTGATATGTGTTTTACTGCATCAGGGATACTCGTACTAACACACCGTACATCGTAACTATCGCGGATATTAGATAAAATTCTGTCCGAGACTGTAACCACAACTGATATAATAGTTTCAAACAATTTTGGTAATTTGATAAATCAGGTGATTGTAGTGTCAAATAATAACTGAACCGAACTGTTACTGAAATTATTCGAATTAATATCCATTTGCGCTTGTACCACTGCTCTACACACCACACTACTGATTTTCTATTTTGTAAGAAAATCATAATTGTTTACCTTGTTTTTAATATTATTATCTGATGTCTCCTCAGCTTTTTCTGACGCATCGACATTTAATGACGCCTCATCGCTTAGTGTCGGATCAGATTTTTTTCTTCCCTCGAAGTTTGATATTCCATTTTCCACCGGGATATCTGTTGTTTGAGCTAAGGCTAAGCTCGCCTGTAACAATTTAATTTACTGCTAATTATCTAGTCACTAGCTGTCCCGATAGACGTTGTCCTGGCTCTATCTACTTTACCTATCCTACCTACCTACCTACCTGTCTACTTACCTATCTACTCACTTACCTTCCCTACCTTAAAAAAAAACGAAAAGCCTACGACTTATTCTCAGACCTACTAAATACTAGGTGATTTTTTATTCACGTTCCAAATTTCTCAGGGTGATAGTACCCATGAAATTGAATAACTTTCTCCAAAAAACATGGGGCGAAATATTAAAAAAAAAATCGGACTTCCCATACAAAATCGATCAGCTGACTATTGATTTTGTATGGGAAGTCCGTTTTTTTTTTAATATTTCGACCCATGTTTTTTGGAGAAAGTTATTCAATTTCATGGGTACTATCACCCTGAGAAATTTGGAACGTGAATAAAAAATCACCCAGTATACACACAAAATTTCATAAAAATCGGTCAAGCCGTTTCGGAAGAGTTTTGTTACAAACACTGTGACATGAGAATTTGAGACATTAAGTAAACATAACGTATTGTATGTTCATATCTCAATTGTGCGTACAGTCACACACGTCGCGTCGTGTCACGTCGTCCACGTTCGTTGCAACTATTTGAAATTGACAGCGAAATTATGCCGTAGCTGTAGAAGCGATTTTTAGAGACTGCACACGTGTCGTGTCAAAATCGTATCATAGTTAGTCGTAATCGCATATTTTGAACCAAGCAAAACGAGTATGATACATTTGAGTTTTCGTACACTCATCATTGTGTTAGCGAATCGTAGCTAGCGCTTCAATTATTGAATAGGGAACATTACGCGAAACTCAGCGCAGACGGCGCCACTAGCACATACCCACGAGCATAACCTCGTATTCTTGTTTAATTATGTTATTAATTATAATGGCTAGGTATTTTGTGAAAATATATCAAAGGTGAAATTAATCTTACTAACCTAACCGTAAAAAAAAAAATATTGGTTTGGTTGTCTTACATGACAAAAGTGAACGTTATTCTGTAAATACGTCTATCTCACCTGAATACATAACCTGAACATATTTTAGAGTCATTTTTAGCTGCTTCCCAAAATTTTCGGATTATGCTAGTGCTGCACTCTGGTGCCAGAACATTGCAGTAATATCCCCTATTACGCTCACTATTACCACAGAATTCTTAATAGTACTACGTACAGAAGGGACACTCCCTTCCCCGCGCTATATCAGATACCGCACCCTCACCCCGCACTTACAGGGGCTAACCGCCGACTCTTTAGCCAGGGCGCTCAAAATCGTAAGAACTGCAGCGCTATAGGTACTGCTGACACAAACACACAATTTTGCGATTTATTTTGTTTTAAGTTTTATTTATTAGTTTTAATCTCGATGATTCATTTATTTTCTAAGTTTTCGTCGTTTTATAATATTACAATTAAAACTTCCGTAATAATAACATACCAACATTACCAGCTATTAATATTGCTCTCTCTCTTTATTGTCTTTGTTATGTACTTATGTACCTTTCTTTCACGTTCTATTCATTCTTGGAATTGAAAAGTAGTACCCTACGCACTAACTTTGTCGCGTCGCCCCATTGCGTTGCCGCGTAATGGTACGGGGCGATCGTGAATTCCATATTTTGTAATTAGGTACCTTAATTTACCATTATTGATGAATAAATAAACCTCTTTACATAATAAATATTATTATATTACTTTTATGTCATTACAAATCCGAGTATTCATAATCAAATATCATTTATTTTATTTATTAGAAATAAATAATTGACCGCTCGGACAAGATCACTTCATAATAATGCTCGAAACGTTCGGGTAGTTCCGTCGTCGTTCGTTTCGCCCGACGCAAAGCGCTTCGCGCCATTTTGTACGCCACGTCATCCAACTGATTCAACCCTACTAAAATTCACGCACACGTTTGCACGTGTACAGACGTCATTTGGTTTTGTAGTAGTAATAGGTAATTATTTTGCAAGTTTTGTATGAAGTGTCCGAGGTGTGCTATTACGCAACTACAATACGTCAGTCGGAATGACGAGTACAAGAAGCGACGAAAACCGTAACAAGTTTTTTTGTTGGGGTTTAGTGGGCCCAAATGCCCGATACAAGTGCAGAACACCTGTGTAAGTAGAATATTATAGCTAAGTGTTTGGTACACCTTCAAACCATTGAACTGCGTATTAGTTTTAGTCAATTTAATATTGGGCTTTTCATGGTTTCGTAGTCAACAAGAAACCCTTATAGTTTCACCATGTCCGTCTGTACGTACGTCCGGAAATACATATAAGTTTAGTAGTTTAGTTTTTTTCGCGGCTGGTTTGTTCAACAGTGGACGTCTTTCAGTTAATGATGATAATGATGATACATAATAATCCTTCAGTCGCTGATTACCTAAAACGCAGTCTGCCAATTTCGCGTTATGCCTAGACCTAACGAGAGATCGGCGTATTGATATTTAGACCCATTGCGTATTAGTTAATGAGCGAAGTAGGCGAATTGAGATTTTGGTTTGGTGCCTATCAAGGGCGAGGTATATTGAGCGTTAGGTTATGAGCGAGGCAGGCAAATTAAGACTTAATTTCAGTGCCGTGTGCGGGCCCATCACACCACAGGCCATACCCCTGGTGGTATGGTGGGCCGTTTGGGTTAGGTTAGGTTAGAAGTGTGACCATCCCCGCCCTGGGACCTGGAAGCGAAGGTACTCGCGTCACTGTACCGGTGGCGCGAGGAAGCGCGGGCGCGGGGCGAGCGACCGATGCAGCGACACATGGAGCTGCGTCGGTCTCAGCTTCGCGAGGTCCTGGTGGCGGAATGGCGGGACAGGCTTTCGCGCCCTACCGCCGGCCTCGCCATCATCGAGGCGGTCCGGCCAGCGCTCGAGCGCTGGCTCGGGAGAAGGCACGGCTCCCTGTCGTTTCGGGTGACGCAGGTGCTCTCGGGGCATGGTTGCTTCGGGAAGTACTTGTGTCGCATAAACAGGGAGCCGGACGCCCGGTGTCACCACTGCGTCGACTGCCGGGAGGACACGGCGCGGCATACGCTGGCGGAATGTGCCGCTTGGGAGGGGCCGCGCCGTGCCCTCGTCTCAAAAGTAGGCAGTGACCTGTCGCTGTCGGCCGTGGTCGAGTCGATGGTCGACAGCGCAGAGTCCTGGGACGCGGTGGTTTCCTTCTGCGAAAGTGTCATGTCGCAGAAGGAGGCTGCGGAAAGGGAGAGGGAGATCTCAACCTCCCACCCTGCCCGCAGCAGGCGCACCGGGCGTCGGCGAAGGGCGGATAACGCCCTCTTCCGGCCCCCCTAAATGGGTCCAGGGGCGGCAGACTCGGGGACGTCTGTCGCCCCCCACATACACCAGGACCCGAGGTGGCGGCGCGTAGTGTTCCACGCGCGCCCCTCTAAGACGTCCGGGGGGGAGTCCAACACCTCACTCCCCCCCCTGACCCGAGAAGTGGCCCGCTGCAGCGGGCCGGCACCAGCCGGGGGTTGCGGAAGTATCTCCAGTTCCCGCGACCCCCGACGTAGGTGTGAGATGGAACACCGGGGTGGTTTTTAGTCAGTAAGAGTCTGACAGACCCCTCCGCCCGCCCCAGGGCGGAGGACATCCATGAGGATTTTCCACCCCGTACCAAAAAAAAAAAAAAAAAGAAGTGTGACCATAAAAGCGCGAAGGCGAGCGAGCGCAGCGAGCGGTGCCACGGCAGCGGCCGCCGAGCGCCAGATCCCCTCTATTGTATTGAAGTTTGTATTGAACATTCGACTCTCGTGAATGTCATATCGCTAAATTCCCATGATGAGAAATAGGTTTATTGAGACATAGTCATATCTCTAAATGACCATAGTGAAAAATAGGTTTACTGCGACATAGTCGTATCGCTAAATGGGCAATAAGAGGAGTAGACCTATTGCGACATAGACAAAAACATAGGTACTTAGTCCCAATGCTTATTAGGACCCAAGGCAGACTGCGTTTTAGGTAATCAGCGAGTAAAGGATAATAATCACGTCGACAAAATGGTAAAATAAAATCTTGAAAAAAATTTTTTTGTAAGTACGTCCTACACGTGAAGACAGTGAGGATGCTTATTTTATTTTCTAGTCTACCAAACGGTGTGAGAT
Source organism: Charanyca ferruginea (assembly GCA_947361185.1). NCBI lineage: Eukaryota > Metazoa > Arthropoda > Insecta > Lepidoptera > Noctuidae > Charanyca > Charanyca ferruginea. The sequence goes on along the minus strand of OX376066.1, from coordinate 2,910,095 downwards.
GTCGTATTTGTTTTTAATGTTTCTGTAGAAAATAATTTTCTGAATAGAACCACAAATTCAACATAATTATGCTCAAAAAAGTTTGACGTCAAAAGCAACAATCGCATCAGTGGCGCCTGCTATGGCACCACAATTTAAAAATGTAAAATATAGAGACAAAATAAGAACTGCGTGGGAAAGAATAGCAACTACGGAATCCTACATTGCGCGTGGCCCACCACGCACTTGGCCGGTTTTTTAATAACACTTTTTTTATTTTCCTGACTAGACCCGAACAATTTAATTTCACGAAATAGAATAATAGTCATGATTTATCGGTTTCACTGAATTCCAAGCGCGAGGTTTATTCCTATTTTTACTAGAATTAAAAAAATTACCTAAAAATTTATAATGTAGGTACTCACGATTACGAGGGCCAAATACAGAGTTGTCTTCATGATTATTTAAGGGCAACAATCTTTATCGAAGTAAGTCTTTATAACCCAATGACAAGAAACTTGTGACTTCTGTCGAGGAACACAGCCTTTTATATAACTCGAGTAGCTCGTAGTTTAACACCTGTGTCAACTCGGGCCTACAGCTAATATTGACCTTTCAGTTAATCAAAGTGAATCGTTATTAATTAGAGTTCGATATGGTATGGTTCTTGTGACGCGGGCCGCAATGGCTACGCTTTCCGTACTCCGCACTACCTCGAGCCAGCATCCCGCCAACCTATTTAAGGCTCCGCGCACCGGACCCTACCCTTGAAATCCGATCCAGCCTGTCCCTTTGCTGTCCTCCCCCAGCGACGCCCCAAGCCGAGGCTCGTACCCCACAGGGGTTCATCAGTCAATCAGTCTTTCAGGTTTGTATTGACAGAAAAACCGATCCCTGCTGTATTATCACAGGACGCGGTCGCCACTCGGCGAGAACCTCTCGGCTCGTTGTCGGCTAGTTGGCCATTCATGCGAGCGTTATGTTCTGGTTTCAATCTCTCTGCCATTTTAAGCAATTCTTCTGACTATGCCACATTCTCTTCATTCTTCCTCGATCACGCAGGGTAGGTTACATGTGATCCGATATGATCCCATTGGATTGCGATAGTAGAAAACAGAGAGCGAAAGGCCTCTCGGGCCAATTTCTAACCAGTTCCTGCAATTTTATACAAGGTGCTTGAGCCAGCTGTCAAGGTCTCAGTGCAACGTCTATCGGATATGATATGATACGATTATGTTAATGATGGGAGTGACCAATTGCAATGAGGAATTGAAGGGCGCTTTGGAGGGTGCGAATCGAGAATATCGATTCATGTCGCCTGAGCTCAGACCTCGCTTACCTCGTTTGCCCATGCATATCAAAAATTAGGAGCTGGTGTGTGCTCTGGATTCGTAGTTATCAAATTATTTTGATGATTGCGATGACCTCACTGATACGCATTCGATTCTGTACTGCGCAGCTGTTGCGGTATGTCGTGTAGCTCATGTCAAATTTGCTAATGATGACAGAGCTACACGACCAAAATCTGTTGCATCGGCATGGCAGTGTAGAATTGAGCGACGTATGCTGCTATGGAGTGGGTCGCTGAGATCGACGCGACCTCGGCCTACAACATTTTTTTTTTTTTTTTTTTTTTTTTTTTTTTTTTTTTTTTTTTTTTTTTTTTTTTTTTTGAACTAATCCCGCCAAAATTATTTGGCGCCTATTGCATGTCGGAAACCTGTTCCATACTAGTTCTCGCTTTTATGCCTCTCGTACTTTTATGCTACATACTATTTCTTTCTTTCATCCATCGCCATTGTTTCCTGTGGGTGGGATTCCCACTTATATTTTAACTACTATCTACTTTATTTCATTCAGGGGAATGACTGTACGCAGTTGTTTTTATTTTATTTACTGGCGGACCTTAACCTATTTCATACATTTTTATTTTTACCTTATATCTAGTTTTCTTACTGCTATCTACTTAATTAATTTACAACAATATACTTATAAATGCCTATGTTTACATTTATATATTACACAATATAAAATGAAACATAGTTATATCATCCGGTTTTATTTCTATTTATTACTTTTTGGGCTACGTTTTCGCAGTATCTGAGGAATTTATTTCTATCTTTTCGGGCTATAAGTTCACTAAGGGTCTGTTTTGTTATAGTAACTTCCATCTGCATTTCCAGATCCCGTCTCTCAGCCATGTATACCGGACAGTCTATGAGAATGTGCGGTATCGTTTCCGCCATGTCAGGGTCGCAGACGCATGATGGGCTCTCCTTACACTTAAAACGGTTTAAGTATTCTGAGAACTTACCATGTCCCGTTAGTACTTGTGTGAGCACACCTGTCGGCCTCACCTGTCTTACAATACGGAAAGCAGCTATGGCATCCGGAAGGAACATTTTCGTCACCGAGGCCGTCTCGCCAGACACATATCTCCGGTTCCATTCATCGAGCGACCCCATGCGGATCTGTCTTCTGATGAATGAAATCGGACACTGGTCATAGTCCGGCTTCCTCCGTAACGTCAATGCTGCTTCTTTCGCCAGCGCGTCCGCACGCTCATTCCCTGGCAGTCCTGCGTGCGCCTTGATCCAGAACAAAGACACAGTTTTGCCCTGGGTCGAGGCTAAAGCCAGATTGGCTCTCGCTCGAACTGACAGGGGATGAAGCGAGCCGTGGCTTGCCAGCGTCTGCAATGCTGACATTGAGTCGCTGTACAAGCCAAAGCTCGTCTCCTTGCGTTTGAGCATTTCGTCCGTTGCCCTACAAATGGCCAGTAGTTCTGCTTGGTAGACTGTGCAGTACGCGGCTAGGCTAAGTTTGAGGTTCTGGACTTCACCGTCATTATCCCATAAGGATAATGCGGCTCCGACCTTCCCCTCGATCTTGCTGCCGTCAGTGAATATTCGCACTGCCTGCACGTTGTGACTGTCTACAAGCTGTTGGTCTGCCAAGCTTACGAACTCCAAGGCCATTTGCTTGGCAGGGTGAGGCGCTTTTGCAAACCCTACCATACACTCGATCTCCCTGTCGTCCGGCAAATACCGGGATGACCCTCTCCTCGCTTCATACATAGCGGCTGCCTCTTGTATGCGGAGGTCTAGAGGTAGTATTCCGGAGAGTACCAGCGCCGAGTTGAGCGAAACAGTACGGTAGGATTTGCAGAGCTTCTGGACAAAACCGCGTTGGACAGAACCTAGCTTCTTCCGTATTCCCAGCTTTTTCGTAGCGGGAGCCCAGGCTCCGGCCGCGTACGTGACAATGGGCTCAATAGTGGCAGTATAGATGGTCTCCACGATTTCCCTATGTAGGCCCCAGCTGACCTTTGCCGCTCGCGCAAGCCGCTTATAGATTGCGGTAACTTTTTTGCACGTATTCTTGACTTGTTCGTTGAAGGTCAGCTTCTCGTCAATCGTGAGCCCCAACAATTTCATGCTCCGCACCATTGCAATGCTTACCCCGTCCATGCTAAGATTTGGTGTGTCATGCTTCAACTTATTTGTCACTACCATTGCACAAGTTTTATGCGGTGCAAATTTCAATTTGTTCCTGACACCCCACTTCTGAACATGGGCGAGGGCCGCATTCGCAGTCCTTGTCACTTCGCTCGCGGTATCTCCGTCCACGACCAGCACGATATCATCTGCGAACGCCTGAGCAAAGTTTCCCCTCCCTTCCAGTTCATGCAGCAGTGGGTCCAGCACCAGGTTCCACAATATTGGACCACCGATTGACCCTTGGACACAGCCCTTATTGGTCTCTCTTGTGCATTCTTCCCCAGCGTACCTTACATTTACTTTTCTGCTGTCGAGATAGCTATCCAGTAGCCTCCTAGTGTTCACCGGGCACTTTTCCTCAGCCAGCCTGACTTTGATAGCTGGCCACCATGCGCTATCGAAGGCGCCCTCTATATCCAGCGACACCAGGACAATTAGCTTTTTCAGCCTCAACTTGTCCCGTACGTGTTCCATTAGAGTATAGAGCGCGTCCTCGGTGCTCTTCTGGGGCATAAAGCCAAACTGACGAGTACTAAACCGCGGCACAAGCTGCCATTTGATCCTTGCTACTATCATCCTCTCTAGGACCTTCCCCAAGACCGGCAGTAGACCTATTGGTCTGTATGACTTGGGGCTCAAGTAGTTTTCCTTGCCCGGTTTTCTGAGGACTACTACCGTTGCCTCTTTCCAGATGTCCGGGAAATGTGCCAGCTCTAGGCATTTATTATAGAGGGCAAGGAATGCGTCCGGGTCCTGGTAGACCGCCCGACAGCAGATGTCCGCCGTAAAACCATCCTTTCCGGGTGCCTTCTTTGGATTGAACCTATCCACAGCTGTCCTCAGTTCCAGCGGCGTAAATGGTGGGTCATGATATTCATCATGCTGCCACGCATTTACCCTACTGGCTGCTTCTCTTATAAGCTTGTGGTCTGCGTTATCCTCATCTGCTGTGTCCTTGGGATAGAAAGTGTCGGCTAGTAAGGCTGCTGATTCCTTTGGGTTTAGGAATGCACCATCGCGAGTTAGGGTCAAGTCTTCTTGTCTCCTGGTGGTCCTCCTGAGGACTCTGTATATCCCTTCCCACAGGCCTTCTCTGTTCTGTTTCGTACAAAAGTCCTTCCAGCTGGCTATTTGGGCTTTCTTGGCTTGGCACTCATACTCTTCTTTAGCTTTCAGGTACTCGTCAACGACCTTCGCTCTACGGACCGGTGCAGCGTTCCGGATGCGGTTTTTCTTTCTGACCATCTCCTTTTTCTTTGTAGCCAGGTCTTCGGACCACCACGGAATAGCTAATTTCGTCCTGTGTTTAATTTTGGGGATAGCGTCCTCACAAGCCTTTTCTATGGCGTATTTATATTTTACAACCACTTCTTCAAGGTCTTGCTTGGATGCTATCTGATTTATATTTTCCAGACTAAGGTTTTGTTCTAACTTAAGGTCTCTTAGTTTAGATCGAAATGTTTCCCAATTTGCCTTTCTAGTATTATAAATTCTCGTGGTCCTAATTATGTTAATGCCCTTCTCCCTCTTGGCGTTTACCCGAAAAAGGATTGTGTTGTGGTCAGAACTCGTCACTCCTGTGTCTACACGCCATCCGTCCACCAGGTCAAGTAAATTGAGCGAACATGCCGTGACGTCTACGTGGCTCTTCAACGCGACTCCGCCTCTTATAGTGTCGAAGGTGGGTGTGTCTCCAGTGTTCAGCACCTGAAGCTCCAACTCTTCCAGGGTCCCGGACGTTTCTTCTCCCCTGTGGTCTTCTATGGTGCTTCCCCACCAGGTACTCTTGGCGTTAGCGTCTCCGCCTATCAGCAGTCTTCCAGTGCCCATTTCCAACTTTATTTTGGACAGATGATCCAGGTATGGCTCTATGGGTTGGTCTGGCTCAAAGTAGAAAGAGACTACTGCAATTTCCCAGGCTTTGGTCCGGATCTCCACCACAACGATGTTATTAGTGGTGAGTTTCGGGTAAGGTATGACGTCCAAGTCATCATCAAAGACGGCTATTGCCGCTTTGACCCTCCCACTTCCTTCAACTTCGCACTGGTAAATTCGCGCACCTCGGTAGCTCTTCATACTCCTTGCCCCTCCCACATATGGCTCCTGGATCATTGCCCATGCGATTTCTCGCTCACTGGCCTCTAAAAAGAGTTCGGTGGTTGCCAGTTGCTTCCTTTGTAGGTTGGCTTGGGCTACTGCGTATCCCCTGGTTGGGGTGCCTGCCCTGTTGCCCGTATCAACTTTAGCAATACGCTACTCTTGCTCTGGCTAGAACCTCCCATTTCTTCTTCACTGGGCACTCGTCGCTGAACGCGTTGTGCTCAGTGTGCTCCATTTTCGCACGTACGCAGTTGCAGCACGATGGGGCTGTTCCAGCCAGCCAGTCGGCGCATTGCGACCTCACGTGAGAGCCTCCGCAGTGACTGCATTTCTCCAGCGTTTCCCTGCAGAGCCGGCGTCCGTGTCCGAAGCCTAGGCAAAGGGAACACTGGACCAATGGCGTCTGATCGAACACTCTGATTCGCTGCAGGTCAATATGCACTGCCTGTCGATCTTGCAGCCTTCCCCATATCTTCGAGGAGACCCTCAGGACAACGTGATGTGTGTGGGGGTTTCTTGTCTTCTTTTTGTAGAGGATCGTGACCCTGTCGTCGTCCGCTTTGAGCCCTGTAAACACATCGCTGTTCTGGTTCCTAAGGGCTTGGAGGATGTCTTCGTCCGTATTGTATGTTAGGACGTCCTTAAAAATCACGAGTGGGTCCTTGTTTTGCACGTCCTCTACTTTGAGACCCCCTGCGCTTGCCAGCTTTTCCTTGAGTTTGTCTCTGGCCTGCTCTGTTTGGCACCCTAGGACAACCTTTCTGTCCTTGGCCTTGTGGATTCTATCCACCGTTATCCACCCCTCCTTGGCCTTTGCCGCCTTCCTTATTTGGTCTATAACCTCCTCGCCGGTATCCGTCTCTATGGTCAATGTGACCACTATCGAGTGAAGAGCCGTCTGTTTTGCAGCGACGACTTGCTTGGCAGGCCGACTGGCCGCTACACTAGCATAGGAGATTTCCTCCAGGTTTTTCTGGCTGGTGTGTAGTGCCTCTTTCAGGCTGTCGAGCTTTTCGCTGCTCTCCTTAAGTTGGCGACTGTGTTCCTGTAAGGCCTTTTTTAAAGACTCCGTCTCCATCTCTATGATCCCCTTTTGGGTAGTTTCTTTAACCCCCTCTACTTGGATCCCCGCTGAGGCGGATATCGGCTTCGAGGAAGGTGGAGCGCGGTCTTTCTCTTGCTCCGACTCTTTTATAAGCCGGTAGAGTCGGTCCGCCTGCGCTTTTACCTCCTCTTTGATCTCTCTCTTAGTTGTTTTAGAGTTCGTCATATGCGCCTTGATTTTGTTTGAGCAGATCCTGGCCTCTACAATCCTGCTCCTTGTCGTGGGCGGACTCAGGTTTACCATTTCCACGGAAAGTCTTGCGTCGCTGGGAGGTGTTTTGGGCAGTGTTTTGGCCGTTTCCTTCGTCGGGGTGGCTGCCTTCTTTTCAGGTTTCCCGGCCTCCCACTCTCCTACGCTTTTCCGGACGCTCTGCGTCGAGGATCCTGCCTCGTCTCTTGCGTTCTGTGGGCTACTGCTTGGCCGGTTTGATGGCTTCTTTATCGGGGTTCGTATGCCGATCATCTTACTGGCTTGGTTTCCGGTTTGAATGATTAGTTCAACGTCAATTTTGATAGGGTATGGTAGGGTATGTAAAGTACCCTAGTCAAAGTAAAGTGTATAATGTAAAATTGTATAACAACAAATAAATACTAAAAACAACAAATGAAAATGTACACTAACGTATACGTAAAAGTTTTAAAAGGTGTCAATTTAGCTGCTCTATCGCAGGGTCAACGTACGCGGCCGAGAGGCTAACAAATGTGCTCTATCGTTCGTGATAGTTAGTCGTATTTCGTTGTTATTCTTGCGAAAACGCAGCCCTGTCGATCAGTGATACTGATGATACACTATTTTGTGCTTAGACAATGTCCTTAGCAATCAAGGAGGGGTCTAATCTCGTCTCTACCAGACCTTCTAAAGTTGGTTTGTTATAAAGTCAGGAAATTTCGAAGAGAAAAACATAAAAAAAATTAATAACTTCGTGACCAGTGGTCACAAAAATCTGAAAATTTTACACAATGTAGGGTAAAATAGGGTCTATCTAATAAGATGAACATTAAAATTTTTGAAAAAAAATTTCGTGAAAAATTTAAGTTTTCAAAATTATTCAGTTTTTTAATTACTGTCAAAAAACTATTAAAACTAAAAATCCACCAATGGGGTGACGTCTTTCCTCCGCAAGCGCGCCAAGGATAGCAGTTGCAGATCTTCAAATTTCCTCTTGGTATTCCCGCAATTTGCCCTTCAAATTGTAATTTTGAAACTGCCGCCAAAAATCAGCCGGTGACTGAAAAAATCAGCTGATTGCTGATTTATGTCTGAGATGTAATGTCCTTCTTGCTGCCAGAATTTAGCTGCGCTTGCTCGTCTGGATACGATTTTCAACACCACGTGGTTTTCGGTTTTTCCTGAATTTCCTGAAAACCAAGAGGGTTTCAGGGTCGCTGGTGCTGAAGAAGGTTGCCGGATGTTGTTCTCCTCCGATTTCAATTTCTAGAGTAGTTGTCGTGTGCCTCTTGCTCTTTTGGTAGGCTGCGAAAGGTTTTGCCTTTGAGACTTAACCTTAAAAAAGACAGTGTTTGTCCTTTAGCACTGGAACCACTGCAATCCAAGGTGAACTTTCTCTTTTAGCACACGGGGGACAGTTTTCCGCACACGTCGATGTCAAACTTGTCAAAATCGGTGCACTTTTTACCACTTTTTCGAATTTTTTAGTGCGGAGCAACGCGGTTTTTCTACTTGTCTCCACGAGAGTCCGAGCGACACTGGCCTACAACATTGGCGGGCCATAGCCTGGCGGGGGGTTGCGGTGCATGCGCGAGCGAATCCCGTAACCAATAGGTCGGTCGAAGAACACCGTGGTGGTTTTAGCTGGTATCAGTCCGGCACGCCATCCCCCGTCTTTTCGGGGGATAGTCCATGAGGATTTCCATACGTTAAAAAAAAGCGGCCAAGTGCGAGTCGGACTCGCCCATGAAGGGTTCCGTAGCAGCATATAAGGTAAATTGCGGTTAACGATTTATAACATATTATAAAAAAAACTACTTACTAGATCTCATTCAAACTAATTTTCTGTGGAAGTTTACAAGGTAATGTAAACACACATCATATATTTTTTGTAGTTTTATCATTCTCTTATTTTAGAAGTTACAGGGGGGGGGGGGGACACATTTTACCAATTTGGAAGTGTCTCTCGCGCAAACTATTATATAATATTTGTGTGATGAGCACTTGTGTTTGCCTTATGTCTGGGTGTTGTTTATCTATATATGTATGTATTTAAAAATGTGTTTGTGTATGTATTTCAGCTGTCTGACACCCATAGTACAGGGTCTCCCTAGTTTGGGGTCAGGTGGCCATGTGTGAAATGTCCCCACATATTATTATTATTATTGTTCTTTTTTCTATTTTTGTGTGAAAATCATAATGCGGTCCACAGAATACATCTACTTACCAAGTTTCAACAGTATAGTTCTTCTACTTTCGGAAAAAAGTGGCTGCGACATATAGACGTACAGACAGACAGACATGACGAATCCATAAGGGTTCCGTTTTTTGCTATATGGCTACGGAACCCTAAAGAAGAGAAGGGCAACAGGGTTCAGTACAAAAAAATACACCGCTGGTAACCAACAATCACGGGCATTGGTATTTTTCTTTAATATAAAATGTTTTTCCAATTCGAAAATTTAATTGAACTGAATATCTACAGTGGCCAGTTTTCGGTTTCTTTGATGAATTTTTAACTTAATTACAAAAGAATAAGGTTCGTATTCAATTGGGAAAATTTGACAGTTTCGTAAGGCTTGTTGTGCTGGCGTCTGTACTTCTATGTCATTCGTACTAGGTCTACAGAACGCAAAGTAAGTAAATTCCTGACAATATAAGAATTCGTATTTGACATATCATATTTGACTATTAATCAACGATTATTTCGTGTTATTGAGTGTACTTTTTTTAATATAAAGTTAAATATGATGCTTACGAATGATACTCGTAAGTTGTTATAGTGTATGGGCAACATAGTAATTAATTAGAATTATGAATTTGACTTTTCAGTTTCTTACGTAGAAATTCGAAAGAAGAAACGTCATATCGGACTTCTTATGTTGCAGGAGTTTACTCCTTTAACATCGTCCATGTGTCATTATCTCGATTCAAAATGGCCGATTAACTCCCTCCTAATAAACACGTTCCCGTCACATTTCCATTATGAGTACCTAGCTATTGGACGCGAATGTTTGCACAAATACCTCGTGGCGACAATAATATTGTGACCAATATGAACAATATATCATAACGAAGTTTAACTTCGGTCACTGTGGTTTGCTTCACTTTGTGCTCGACACATGCACGCTGTGATGCAAAATTAAATGGCGACCACTATTCGTTTTATGAGTTTTGGTATATTTACCTACAAAGAATAGATGTGTGTTTTGCATTTTGGTGTGCAAAGAGAATTTATTATGCAAAAGCATAATCCTTTTTTAACTTTTCATGTATTAAGAGTTGGGTTTTTTTTATTATTCGAACATCATAAAATATTCAAAATGCTAATATTTTTTTTTATTTACTCAGAGCCTAAAATATATTTCTGCGAGCTTTTATTCCATATACTTATTTTGTAGTATTCATTTGTAAGAAAAACAATACGGTCACGTGAACATCTATCCCGAACTTATTATAGAGATTTTACATAATTATAACGGTGACCCTTTAAAACTATTTCCCAGCGCGTACCCAAATATGACTCGCCAGACTGAATTTTGTTTTCAATCCCGATCGCAATAAATACAGTTAAGTTAGCCTGTGGTTTAAAGGATAAGTGTAGAAGGATTTAGGTATCTCTTTACGTATTTGGCGTTTTTCGTTTAGTGTATCGAATCGCTATTTTTCAAATGATTTTATATTTATTATTATATAGAAGATAGTAGAGGGCCACGACGACTTTTGGTAAGCGATCATCTCCCAACTTTCAGGGTCAATAGTGCAAGCGTTTGGAGGTATTTAGAACACAATACTCTTTAATGCAAAATCTGACCTGACTGTGCCTCCGTTTACCTTCAGCTATCTCAGAATAGAATACGGCTATGGTGTTTCTAATACGTAAGTAGTATGGAACTAGACAACTCAGAAATTGACCTTGTGGCGATCTCCATAAAAGCATCATATAATAAAATACATGCTAAATAAAATGTATTAATTTAGGTGCTTATTAAATGAACACTGAAAGCATGTTTATCACACTAATTAGCTAATTACGAACGATTGTGTCGAGAACTTAATTAGGTAAGGTCCTAACCGTTAATTAAAATGCTCATGAACGAAATAATAAAGTGACTAAGGGACGTGTTTGTATGTGTTTATTAAATTAGTTGCAGGATAGCTATCGGAATTCTTAAGAAGGATAATTTAAATCTTCTAACATTTAATCCATTTTCTTTTTATATTGTAATAGGCTTGCGTTTGATGATGCGGCCTAAGGTGGAGCACGCTTGCCTAGGATAAACCGGTTTACTCGTGGCTTGAAGATACCCAGGGTTAGTTGTAATATAGCGCAACATAGTTAATTTCCTTACAGTCTGTCCACTGGCTTAATCGTTTTTTAACAACTGCAACTAGAGAACAATATTTATGTTTTTTTTTGTAAAAACTGATGAGCATAACTGTAATACAATATCTGTAAGAGGTCATAAATAAGATAATCCAACAAGATAAGGCAGTTTATATATTTATTTTATAACGCATTTTTAAGTTAACTTAAGGTAATCGGGAATAATTTAATTCTAAGGCAGCTGACAAAAAACCAATAACCCAATGGACAGGGTATAGGAGTCACGACTCCCAGCATTGTGGAAATGACGCAAGGTGGAAAATTCCTATTATTCTTATAAACACGATAGTTTGTAAGGAATGACGGATGAGAGAAAGAGGTTGGGTAGCAGCATCCTTCAGAGTACTATAACACCTACTGCGATCGCCAACATGCATCGACCAAACATGGCGATTACGGCTGAACTCCCCTCCTAGACCTATGCCCAGCAGTGGGCGTTTAAAGGTTGACATGATGATGATGATGATGATGATAATGATGGATGAGATGACTGTTACTCTTTTACGATTTAACGCCTGAACGAAATTAACTGAAATTTAGCATACATAAAGATATTGATCTAGCTTAATACAGGGAAATTTTATCTAATTTTTGTGTATTATATCAGTTTTAACGTGATAGAAGTCACAGGTAGTAACTAGTTAATTTTAATATCGTTGATTCGCTACAAAAAATAAAGAAACCAAAGAGTTCCTATTTGAAAGGCTAAGTCATCATAATCTGCCTTTTTTATGCGTGGAACCACCATCCTTATGGACTTCCTCCATCGTGGGGGTGATGGAGGGGTATGCCGTTCTCTTACCGGCTAAAACCACCGCGGTGTTCCACCTCTGCCTATGGCCGGGGGTGCAGTATTCGCATAGGTAAGCATTTACCACTCCCCCGCCGGGTGGTGTCGGCTGCGAATAGCACCACCCAATTTCTGCCCGTAGGTGTCGTAGAAGGCGACAGAAGGATATTGACCAGAGGATGGGCAGCAGCGTCCTGCTGAGTACCATAACACCTACTGCGATCGCCAACATGTCTCGCATGGCGATTACGGCTGAACCCCCGGCTATGCCCAGCTGTAGGCGTCTAAAGGTTGACATGGTAATGATGATGATGACTCCTTCGCCGGGCCTTGACTCATCGTCATTTGCCTAGCCTTTTCCTATCTATGTTGGGGCCGGCTTTTAGTTTACCTGGATGCAGCTTAATAGCACCGTTTCCCATGGAGAGACTGTCTGATTTCCACAATCCAGTTACTAGATAGCACGATACCCCTTGGTAAAACTAGTTGCCGTACTTTCTGGCTTCTACTTACCCATTAAGATAATGATAAAGATTCATTTATTTGCAAAAACATGTGTAGATAATATACATGGTATGATGTTTATTATAGGTGTTACAGATTCTTTGGCACAACATGTTTGACCATGGCTGGTGTACAAATTAGGTCGGAACCCAAAAGATACCAAAAAAATAATAAAATTATACAAGGTTAAATTATCAAAAAAAAAAAAAAAAACAATTAACATTAATATTAAATAAAAAAATGGTAAATTCATGCAATTCAAAATAAATTTAATAAATTCAGTCAGTATGTCTATGCTGTTACAATTTCCCTCGGGTTTTATAGTCTTTGGTGAACACCTAGGTGAAGTGAGCTGTCATCTGTCGCTGCGAGCTGTCGTGCTTAATCAATCCCTAGCATCGGGACAGATGACAGCTCACTTCACCTAGGTGTTCACCGAGGGATATTGTAACAGAATAGCACTACAGTACATTAGAGCGATTTGTCATTTAAAAATATAACGACTGTCATATAACTTAACGACTGTCAAAGATCTACGAATTATAGCCGGGACCTTAGGCTTTACGTGCTTTCCGAGGCATGGATGGTCACCCATCCACGAACCGACTGCAGCAAGCGTAGCTTTACCATGACCGATGGATCCTTACGGTTATAACTTAGACGAAAGACGAAGTGTATATCAAAATTAGCGAAACAAAATTAGTTATTTTTCCTTGAATTTCGTTGGGTTCATTAGGTTCATTAATAATGTCTGTTTAATCCTTCAAGTAATTATTCAACTCTCATCAATTATGTAATTTACTTCGGGAACTAATTTGTGCCTCCGTAAACATTGGGGCCCTTACAATATTATTATTGTTTATGAGATCCATTTACATTATGTAATTATAGTATGTTCTATGTTGTATGGAGGAGCTCGTGGCTAAGTTAAAGCCGTACAGATCGATCGGTCAAAGGTTAAGCTACGCTAGCCACGGTCGGTCTGTGGATGGGTGACCATCCCTTTCATATCGAGTTCCTTCCGTACCTCGGAAAGCACCTAAAGCCGTTGGTCTCGACTGTCATTTGTAGATCTTTGGCAGTTGTTATGGGTAGTCAGAAGCCAGAAAGTCTGACATCCAGTCTTACCAAGGAGTATCGTGTCATCCAGTAACTGGGTTATGGAGGTCCGATAGGCAGTCGCTCCATGTAAAACACCACATGCACATTTAGCTGCAGGAAGCCGACCCCAATGTAGTTGGGAAAAGGCTAGTGACCGTGCCACGTCACGGGCTCAAAAAAATATCGGTGTGAACATTTTATATGAACTCGTTAACATACATCTGTGTCCGGGCCGGCGAAGGTGCTTCAGTGCCCGGGCCAATGCCGTGACGAGCACGGGGTAGCCGATATATTCTTAACACGCTGGCGATATTCAAAAAACAATAAAAAATGACGTTTTTAATACGGGCGGGACACATATAGCGTTTTGTATAAACAAAATGGCGACTGAAGGGCACAGGTCGTGGACTAGTCCACGATTCGGTCACATCCCTGACACAAAAAGAACAAAAAGTACTTGACGGGATTCGGATGCACGGCCACGGGCCTATCACGCTTCGGGCACGACCCTGATATGTGTGGGTAGACCTTTACTCCACTCGTGCTCCTGCTTGACCATAAGATATGGACCCTTGGTCGTTGGTAGTTTCTAGTAAACAATTTTTTTTAAGAGTAATTTCTGGCCCATTATTCTCCTTACACAACTACCTTTTGAAAGCGTCAACTAGATTCAAATTGTCTTATATGACGTTAAAAAGTACCTCTTAATGATCTAATTGCAATAAATTATTTGACTTTAACTTTTTGAAGTTATACTTCTTTAGGCGCGTTATGAAAAAATTATGAGAGTGAAATTTTACGATGCGCGCGCACAGCGTCACACAAAATTCTCACGGGAGTAATTGTAAACAACGCCATCTCTGACGTACATGCTGAACTACTTACTGCCTTCGTTGCTATTTTGTGACTCGAAGAAGTATAACTTCTCACGCGCGTACATAAGTACACACTGAATTTTTTTAAAATAAAGAGCATTAATAGGTACCAATAGGAGTCAACCAGCGCAATATATACAGGGTGTGTGCGGTGTCAGCGGCCGGAGATCAAGACACCGCCCACCAGGAAATGAAGCCGACTTAGAGCCACCACGTTATTATACTTTAGTATCTACACAATGTTGCTGTAAAGAGATATAAGGAAAATATTACGATTTTCCGCACTGATTTGAGAAATCTTGGCGGTCATAAAAATATATTTTTTTCTGGAATTGTCAATTCTCCAAGATAAATTAAAGAGGCGCTATCTGCCAGATAGATATCATCATCATTTAGGCCGATAGACGTCCACTGCTGGACATAGGCCTCCCCAAGGGGGGGTTTTGGCATAATTGCCACACTTGGCAGGCTGGTTGGCGATCGCAGTATGGTTGTTACAAAGGCACAGAGAACGCTGCTGCCCATTCTCTGGTAAGTCCCTTAGTCGCCTCTTGCGACACCCACGGGAAGACATGGGATGGTGCTATTCTTTACGTCCGACACCACACGGACAAAATGCTAGATGCGGCCAGATAGATATGTAAAATGTGAATTTATACGAATCATATAAACTTAGGTTTATCCGTGGGTCTTTAAACATGTAACAACACGTAAGAATTATTAATAAAATAAGTTAAATTGCCTGCAACAAAAGTAATAAAGCGAGTGGTCTTACTAATGGTAAATAACCAGGTAAATCACCAGTTTGACTTGAATGTTTAGCTGATGGTGGCGCATGTGTTAGAGCAACGAAGTAAGTATAACAGTACTCCGTGGTTAGATCATTCGATTCCCTTCAAAATGGTTGTGCTAAATATTGCCGATACGTTCGTCATATTCATGAATGGGCACCGTCAGTTGAGGCTGGACATCTCATTTATTTTGAATTGTTTATTTTATTTATCTTTAGACCTCTTTTAACGTGCACGACTTGTTACATTGTTTTCACATTGTAATTGCTGGTTGGACATGAATGATGTAATTGTAAATTGAAATATTTTATTGATTTTAAAATAAAATTCTTCTCCATAGAAACCTATTGTTTGGAACGAGCAAATAGCTTCAATTGTTTGACTGACTGACTGACTCCTTGATAGTTCAAGAGGGCCTGTAAATGATTTAATTTAAATAAATGGTTTTCAAGTTGAGTTTAGATCCACAATACCACAGATGTCGAAGGAGATCTGTCATCTCAAAGACAAAGTTAAAATCTCGCATATGCCTGTAACTACACCGACATTGTTAAATGGAACAAAACAAAACCAGGCCTGTTATTTTCCACCAGCGACAACATTTCACGTCATTATTTTATCAGATTACAACAGAAAAACACTACCTACTACACGCGATGAAAACAAATAAAAGCGAAGTTTGGAAAGTTACCTTCGCGAATGCCTTCAACCGTATCTCGTAAAACGACCGTTTTGAAACCAATTTACCTCGAGCTTCTGGGATCTGCTACTACCCGCAATATCGTCCCATATGTCTATTGGTAAGAGGGGTAGGGAAGGTCTTACTAAAGTTGTCGTTAATCATATATTATTCAATATCCTTTCTCGCATTATGTGCCATTTCGTATATCGGACGGTTTAAGACGCGTACACAGCTGGTGATGGTGTTCGTCAATGATCATTATCGTTGTTTTTATTATGGAACTTTGTGGTCATCAGAAATTATCTTTAGGGTGAATGAATAAATTCTTGATGACACCGTTGCTTTAGGAAAAACTTTATCAACAGGCGACGTAATACCGTCCAACTACATATTAACGTACTTTACTGACTACATATCCCGGCAAAAATTACCTAAATATAAGTCCATAAATGTCAGAAACTCTGATTATCGTTATGTGAACTTCTTTTATGGTCTAGTTAACATTCGCTTAGTTTTCTGTGAACACATCCCCAAACTGCGCATAAAACTTGATGTTTAGAAAAGTGCGAGTGAAGAGATAAAAAAAGTTTTCTCCAGGTTTACGACGAACATCAAACTATATGTACCAGGGTGTTATGAAGCAGAAGGAACTATTAAGATATCATTGGTTAGTGCTAGTTGGCTGTGAGTCCGTGACGTAGGAGATGTAAAATACTGATTTTGAAGAGGGGTAAATATGCAATTTATAAGCCTTTAACCCGTTTCTACTTTGTGTTATTTTGTTCAACTTTTAACTTGGTATTCTCTGAGATTATAAAAGCTGAATGAATGGAGAAAATTCACAAGTGAGACAATAGTTACACTTATCCAATATCCTGTCATTCTATGTTGTAACCCTCCATGATATCATGTTTGTATAATAGAAGCCTTCATTACAGAACGCGCATTATTTCAGGAGCGCGTCGTGTTACCGACAGCCGGAAATAAAACGATGCCACGCGGTGTCATCGTGTTCGACACTAACCGAAGTCATCATGAGCAAATTACTCGGGGAGCTGCACGGATGTTATGGTATCCTGGTACTCATCGATCATGTTTGTGTTTTAGTTTTGGAATTACATACTAACTACAAAATGTTCGACGTGTACCTAAACTTCATTTAGCGATGGTTATTGATTTAACCATAGTCTTACATGAAGAACAAACAAACACCCTTATGATCCGATTTACGGGATTCTTCTTTAGTTTGATGCGAAATAGTTCCCATTTGGTCCCATAAAATTTTAACATAGTTTGGCCCAGTAGTTTTCATTTTATGAACATTTTTTTTTAATGTTTGGCCATGCGAATCTTTTTTCAGTGCAATCCGATTTCGATGATTCTATTTTAATTGATAGTGTATACCTCAAATTTGGTGCCATTTATTTCCCATAATTTCAAGAATATATTCCACCTAGTACTGATAGAAAATTAAGGGATGACTGAATTTTTGGTATCACCGTTTCGTCATTAATTTGTATGATAAGAAATAGGCACTAAAAAGCGAAAAAAAACTTTTTAGCAAAAAAGACCACTGCCTTCAAACAGTAAAAAAAAACTTTCAATTCGCAAGTTGGTGGCAATACAAAACAACAAGCAAAACCAAAGCCGCCGACTTACGAATTGAAAGTTATTTTTTATGTTTAATTATTTATTTTGTGAATAATGTACCTACACACTATTTACATATTTATTTAAAAACAAATGCAACAAGGCATCCAAATATTCCTGAACATCGCCGTCATCTGGATAAGTGCCCGAGAGACTGGCGGCATTGCCACGTTAGATGGTAAAGCTTAACTAAGGTAAAAACCAGCTCTTGGATCGCGGAAAGTGTCAACCAACCTTTTGGACATTTCCTTAAAAAGAAGATGAGCACCCGGACCCCACGACCTAAGGGTTTCTACACTTTTTATATTGGTGGTACCTATTAAATACTCATTTGAAATTAACAAGATTAAGTAGTAAGTTCAAACTATTTCAATGGTGATTTGATTGGTAATTAAAACTAGTTTAATACTGTTTTATTGCTGGTAAGCTTTATTACAGAAACAACAGAAACCCAATGGTTTAAACTTGGTTTGTATTATTTCATTACGGTAAGAAGTTATTTTCCTCCTTAAAATAAATCACGGTCTGATTACTGTCTGGGTTAATCTCAAACGCGATTTCTTACACAATTACATTATTCAGTTAGCTCTAATCCATATCTACCAAATTACCCCATAATTCTGTTTTTAAAAGAGAATAAAAAAAAAACACTTTAGGATCATAAGCTTCCTTACCAAAAAATATACTAAATACCAAATGTAGTAAATAATCACCAAATCTTAGTGTGCAAAATAACCAATTGACCCTTAAGTCCCCCCTGGGGCGGATCCGACATGGTTAGGTTAAGTTAGAACAGTGACCCTACGCGCGAGGCGAGCGAGTGGAGCGAGCGTGCCGCGGCAACGGCCGCCGAGTGCCAGAACCAAATCGCTTTTTACAGTCAAACTCATACATTTCTACAATACTTTAGGAAACACAATTTTGGTGATCATTTACTAATTTTGGTTTTATTTTATTTACTATTTTTGGTGATCATTTACTAGATCTGGAGATTCGTTAAACAAAAGCCTTTTTAAAATAGTCATATTAAAAAACCTGCAACTACGATACCTCTTTACCTTCAACTATTAGGCGCACATAAATTAAACATACATTCTATCATACTATCATTTATTACCTCAATCTCACATTTATTTATTCTAAACCCCTTTTTTCTATTTTTAAAAGAGTCTTGTCATCTTAATTAAATCTTTAACTACTAGGCGCACATAAACTAAAGATACTTTTGTACAATCCTCAAGCGTCACATTTCACCCATACGTTTAGCTATATTTATTCTAACTGCAGCAACAATAGCCTCGTGAAGTGTTCCGGGCTCGCACGTAGCACCTATATAGCTGGAAGTGCTGGAACGTTTAAGAAAACTTTGCCGACACCGCGCTCTATTCAAGAGGATTCTAGTCATATTTTGGTAATATGTAAACTTATGTAACATTTTGTAGATAGGATTAGGACACTAATACTTGTCTAGGGTTTGGCAAGCTTGAAGCCAGTTAACTCATCATCTGCCTAGTCTTTTCCCAACTATATTGGGGTCGGCTTCCAGTCTAACCAGATGCAGCTGAATACCAGTGTTTACATGGAACGACTGCCTATCGGACCTCCACAACCCAGTTACTGGGTAACACGATACCCCTTGGTAAGACGGGTTGTCAGACTTTCTGGCTTCTGACTACCCATAACGACTGCCAAAGATCTACAAATGACAGTTGAAGCCAGTTAACTAAATTCAAAACTTGTACGTAACTTAAAATCGAGTCTGGTCCTGCCAAAGCCACTCAAAGAAGAATAAGACACTAAGAGCTCTGCCTCATTAGGACGCCATGGCGACGTCGCCAGCGGCGCAGGCCTGGCTTCTTCTGGCATCCGAACGTCGCCAAGTCGAGTAGCCATGGCGTCTCGACAAGTCGACAGTCTGTTCGTTTACGACCGTCAGGAATGGATGTAGAAGAAATCGCACTTCTTTGTTATCTACGTCGCAGAAAAATGGAAAAAGAAAAAAGGAAACTATGGGTTCATCCTTTCATATCAGATAGAACTAAGCCAAAGTGGTATTTTTTTAAACTATATGGAGATTTACGAAAATATCCTGATATTTTTTATTATTATTATTTATCATTATTATTATATATTATTACATATTGCACATTACACATTACTCATTATTTACAACAATATCAACTACTATATTCCAATCGAGCGTCCAAAATGGCGGCTGACTGGCGACTGAGTGAGCGAGGTTCAGTTTACTCGTGTACATTATAGTGGCAACGTCGCCAGGCCGCCAGAGTATCCAGACGCCACGTAGGGAGCTGTAGCTCGTGGCTACGCTTCCAACTTGGCGACGTCGCCAAACCGTCGCCAAGTGAGTTAGGTACCATACATTTCAATATTAACTGCTTGGATACGTAACCGGCGACGTCGCCAAGGCGTCTTGGTGAGGCAGAGCTCTAAACGAAACCCAAAAGGAACATGGCAAGATTTGTATAAAAAAATAAAGATGTTTAGAGAAGTTGAAATTCTGATGTTTATACTCTTGGGTACCTAAAGAGTATCTTCAGGTATTTACAATATTTTTAAAAATGGATGTTAAAAGTGAATAGTTTAACGAAAAGCTCATTATTTCATAACGAAACGGCGACTAACAGTAACAGTGACACTGAGACCTGCCGTTTAGCATCGTATTTGAAACCCTCTAAATGTTTAATTTTTTCATACAAATGAATGTATGAATCTCGCCATGATTCTTTTACAAAATTTTATTTTTATCATTGGGATCATTTTAATGTTCTGGACCAATCCTGAGAACCTTCTGATTACGGATTTGAAAGGTCAAAAATGTATTTTTTTTTACGAAAACATGTTTCAATCATTATTACTAAACTTTAAATATCCCCACGACGATCCCTGTACCATTGTATACACGGAAGTCCAATGTTTAGCGTGCATTACAATGCGAGCTACTTTGTATTTAAACAGTGATTTTTAACACCAAAAACAGAAGTCGTTTTCTAGTAACAATTTTTTCTCATCATCCCATAGTTTGATGAGCAGTATTCGTAGTTAACGACTTTATGATGTGTTTTTTTAAACCCTGAATACATCATCTTTAGAGAGTAAATCCGAGGTACATCGTAGTCTCAGAACACGTGGCTCGGCACGTCGTGTACGTTTCCTCTATTTTTCAGTTATGTTTATGTGTGGCGCTGTGGCACGCGACCAGAATAGATTGACTCCGTATAAATCTTCGCACAGACTTTACGTATTATCGAACTGTGGAAGATTATGGTAAATGTCGGGATATAGCGAATATTCTGTTCTGGTACATTTTTATCTATGTCCCCTCCGTGTCTCGGAAAGCACGTAAAGCCGTTGGTCCCGGCTGTCATTCGTAGATCTTTGACAGTCGTTAAGGTAGTCAGAAGCCATACAATTTGACAACCAGTCTTACCAAGGGGTATCGTGTTCCTTAGCAACTGGGTTGTGAATAGAATAGAATAGAATAGATTTATTTATTTGCACTGAATGTAGGTAAATACAATGAGTTCTTAAGTACGCAATAAGCGCCTGGTACATTCTGCCGTTAAGCATGCAAAATTTGTCTTAAATAAATAAGATACATTTTATACTAATGATTCAAAATTATTACAATTTATCTGCTAAAAAATCTGATATGGAATAATAACATTTATTTATTAGGAAGGATGTTAGTTGTTTCTTAAACAGTCTTAAAGGTTGTACCTTAATATCATCTGGAATGGCTTAAGTCGGATAGGCAGTCGCTCCATGTAAAACACTGGTATTCAGCTGAATCCGGTTAGACTGGAAGCCGATCTTAACATTGTTGGGAATAGGCTGGGTACATGATGGTACATTTTTATCTGTTTGATTGTGAATAATTGTATGATGGATTATTTTTGCTCTCGAAATCTTCACTCACCATTAACTACACTCGACGAAAGATAGAAACAACTGTCATCGCATCAGAAATGGAATTGGTTCCTGAAAAACTGACCACGACCCTCAGTAATGAGGAGACCGACGCAAGGAGGATGTTTTTAATGTCATTGTATGGCAAAGCCGACGGTCAACTAGATGTTAAGTAGTCGTAGATTAACTTATGATCGATCTGTTTTACTTAGCCTGCATTTACTTAGCCACGAGCTTTCTACAGAGAGAAAAAGAGTTTTACTACTAAACAAGATATTTACTACCTCATTAGGAATAGCGCAAATGATGAGCGAAGTTCGATCTCAAAACGTGGGATCGATTCTGAGCAGCCTAAATATGCAATTACTTAAAAGCATTGCATTGCAATTTGGCAATTAAAAATATTTATGTGTTATTTTCGTTGTCAAGCAGGCAAACTTTTCAAACATATGAAGCAATGTATTATTAATTTCCATCATAATACTTCGACGACACCGTTGGCGCAGTGGCTGAGCGAGTGACTGCTGCGCAGCTTGTTGAGGGTTCGATTTCCGCCCAGGGTAAATATTTGTGTGATGAACACTTGTGTTTGCCTTGTGTCTTGGTGTTGTTTATCTATATATATGTATGTATTTAAAAATTGTATTTGTGTATGTATATCAGCTGTCTGACACTCATAGTACAGGGTCTCCCTAGTTTGGGGTCAGATGGCCATGTGTGAAATGTCCCCACATATAATTATTATAATATTATACTTCGAATTGAGATTGTATTATAAGCAACAATCGAGCTAATTTTTTTGGTAGGAAAAATGAAACGAAAGATAAAAACCTCTGGTTTTGCCCAGAAGTGTAATAGTCATAGCAATGTTATTTGTGTATGTTTTAACAACATATTCTAAGTATCTACTATTAGGCTTATTTGGAGATACAGGATTGCCTTGTTTGGGGCCAATGCTAAAAATGTCTGTAACTTATTACCGTAATTAATTGAATTCTTATTAAATTGTCTTTGACATAACTTGGGACCATGAGGTCTTGGACCTTTGGGTATACAAGGGGTCGAAGCCAATTGGCCCAAAAGGGCCAAATGGCCCGTTTAATACTTAGGTACTCTTAAATTGAATGTGATGAAACATCAACCGACAATTATTTCTATTATTACTGTGTCGCCCTCAAGGTCATGGCAACTTTAAGAGTAAATTATTTTCTTTCAACCTTTCTGCTTCGCCTTTGTATCTATTTTCTACATGGGACTGTGAATGTTAATAATCTGCACAACATCTTATTGGAGTATACTTTTTGGCAGAAATAATGCTATATTATGTTAGATAGTGTACAGGTTACATCCGGAGCTGCGAACCTTGTAGAAACGAGAACTAATTTCCGTGCGTTCAAGCGTTTTTGCCATACCTATTATTGGAATCAAATGTAACAGTTCACTTTATAGGACCAATTTATGTGAATTGTAATCGATGGTGCTTGGCAATTGGGCTTCTCCTAGTTGTAAACGTCCCTTTGTGTCTATCGGCCTAATTATATTCTGTATGACTGTATCCTACTTACTTGATATTGAGGAAAAGAGAAAATATATTTTTCCCTTACTCCTCCGTTGTTCTTTTTGGCTTATGTTTAACAAACCCCTAGATATAGTAAATGACCTCCAAAAATAGTAAATGATCACCAACATTTAACCAAATTATTGGAGAATTGTATGAATTTGACCGTAAAAAGCGATTTGGTTCTACCGCTCCGCTGGCTCGCGTCATGCGTAGGGGGTCACAGTTCTAACATAACCTAACCATGTCGGATCCGCCCCAGGGGGGGGGGGGGGGGGGGGTTTAAAGGTCCTAAGATTTGGTGATCATTTACTGTTTTTAACCGACTTCAAAAAGGAGGAGGTTATCAATTCGAATGTTTGTATTTTTTTTTATATATGTTCGGGCATAACTCTATCATATAGACGGATTTGCAAAATTATTTTTTTGTTCGGAAGGGGTTTATTCCGAAATGGTCCCATTTAAATTTTACCAAAATTGATCTAGCCCTTTTTGTGAAAATCAACAAATTCCCAAAAAAAATACTCAGACGACGTTTTAGTTTCTTCAATCTTTGGAGGATTTACAATCTCTTTTAAGTGTGTCGCCGTTTCTTAATGGATTTGGATGTTAAGGCAACACTAAAAAGCGAAAAATAAAAAGTTTTTTTCAAAAAAAAGAAAACCGCCTTCATATAACTTTAGCACAGAACACACATTACTTTACTTTCGGAAGTCGGTGGCAATACAAAATAACAAACTCAAAGCCACCGCCACCGACTTCCGAATGTAAAGTAATGTGTGTTCTGTGCTAAAGTTATTTATCACTTTTTAGTTTTTGAAGGCGGTTTTCTTTTTATTGAAAAAACTTTTTGGTGTTCATTTGGTGACTAAGATTTGGTGATAATTTACTATTTTTGGTGATCATTATATTTATTCCCTTTCTATTTTGGCGGGATCCTAGACAGTTGAATTGTTTCTCCGGGATTTATCGAGCTTCATTGCGTCGTCACTTTTCTGGTGGTTGTTGATTCTGGCTACAGGAATTACAGTAGTTCAGGAATAGGGTGACGGTCATGTTCCAAAAAAAAAACCCAATTCTTATACCTACAATTTCACCAAAATATAAGCCTCAGTTTATGTTAAAGTAAAACAAAATACAAGTCCATCTACATAAAGTCATTGAGACATACATAAAACGTTACACTTGCAGGTCACGTAGTATTTTGAGCTCGCGTTTGGAGCAAGCCGTTGCCTGCAACCTTTATCTTGTGGCGCGTCGAGTCATGATCACCTTCACACATGTACGGATTATATTATGCAGAATAGATAGGTGTCTAGAATTTCTACAATTTCTTTTAAGTAATAATTTATTATCGCAAATAGTGCTACAGTTTTTGGTCCCCAGACTAGACAGTTTATTCCCTGTGTAATTATCTTCTGCGTAAGAATGAATGAATAACTTCTCAATTTGTCAGAAACACGGTACATATAAGATGATATTATTTATAAAATATTTCAGGCATTTATACAGACATTTCAAAGTCCATGTGCGTAGCTTTTCTTTGTGTTGTCTTTTCGTTCAAAAAGTGTAGGATTTGACGTCAAAAACTTAGCAGCTTCGTAAATGTACACACAGGTATAAGCTTATGCGTTTTGAATATTGGTCTGCATGAATCGGACCAACTCATATTAAATATTGCTCGCAAACATTTTGTTTTGTGCAATAAAGACTCTTGAGACTTCAGAAGAGTTTCCCCACACTACTTTACCATAACGAATTACAGAACAAATGTAGGTATAATATACCTTTAGAGCAATTGTCCGTCGTGAATGGAGGGAGAATTTTAACATTGCAATAGTATTATGATTAATTACCCATATTATAAGCGCCATTGTTACATTTTAATTAGAAACCCTTGAATTGTTGCGGGATCCAAGACAGTTGTAAGGTTACTCCGGGACTCGTTGAGCTAAAATTCCCTCGCCGCTTTTCTGTTGGTCGCCACTATTGGGTCTGGCTTTCTGTAGTTGCAGTGGTATAGGAATAGTGTAGCGGCTTTGTCTCATATTAAAAACCATTGAATCGAAATTTCGAAACAGCATAAGCACATAGGTCGATGCTGTAAAATTCAAACAACAACTCGCATCTCACATCGCTATTTACTCTCACTTCGCATAAGGTAAAAAATGACCTTGATATATTTGACACTTTGAATCGGGTTCGAGTGCGAAGTGAGCGCCGAAGTGACGGGGAAATTACTTTACAGAATGCCACTTCTTACGACATCTCATACTTTATCTGTCAAAATCTCCCTGTCAATTTAGTTCAACTCGCTGGAACGCTCGCAAGGGTGGCGCTAGTGTAAATTTTAATTATCAACCGAGTTTTTAGGCTGCCAATCAAGAAACTCACAGCGAATTCAGATTCGAAGTTTAGAATGAGGTCTTACAGAATCACACCCCAGGACTGAAATATTGACAACAGTTCGAAATAGAGAAAGGGATTCGCATGAAACAAAGGCAGAGGTCTAATGATCAAGTGCACATCCTTTAGATATTTCAACATATTATGCGCAAAGAAAGCTCTTTTAAGCGATTGGAGGTAATCGGAGGAATAGAAGGCCAATACTTCCCCCGTTAAATTGACTACGAGGTGCTCACTTATTTAGTGTACATGCAGTGCCACGAATAGAGAGATGGAGAAGTCTCGCTAAAGCCGCAACCAATATACCAGACGATCCATGAACACGACCTCTTCAGCAGGGGTGAATGACTGAGAATAAAGGGATATCTAATCAAAAAGGTAGTCAAAGTCAAAGTATTTAACTCAATTAAACCATTTGCAGGCACTTTTGAATTAAAATGGAGTCGGTTAGTTAGTCGAAAAGTTGAAGCTATAGTTGCTCATTCCAAAACGTACGTAGATCTCTACGGAGTAGGGTAAAAGCAAGAAACTCCACGGACACTTTTAAATCATGTTTTATAAAACAACTAGCTGATGCCTGCGGCTTCGCCCGCTTGACAAATTATATACTAAAACCTTCCTACTGAATCACTCTATCTATTAATAAAACCCGCATCAAAATCCGTTGCGTAGTTTCAAAGATCTAAGCATACATAGGAACAGACAGACGCGGCGGGGGACTTTGTTTTATATAACATGTAGTGGTAGTGATAGTGATGTTTAAAGCGCAATATAAAACATTTGAATCAACATAAAAACCAACCAACCAATTTGACCAAGTTCTACTGACAGCGCACGTTCACGAACATGACGTGTAGATCAGCAACATTCAGCTCGACCATTCCTCTATCTACCCTACAAGAATCATGGCGAGATCCATACATTCATTTGTATGAAAAAAATATATATATCTAGAGGGTTTAAAATATTTTCCAATGTGAATAATACATTACCAGGAGTAGATTGATATACTTACCATATTTTTAAAACCCCGCATAAATAAATATAACGAAATTAAAATAACACTTTTTTTTGACACTTTTTCGTTTCATATCGATGCCCATTTTGTGTTTATAAAACAAAGAAAGTGACAAGCGATGTTCACAGTACGTCTATTCTGTTACAATCTCCCTCCGTGAACACCTAGGTGAAGTGAGCTGTCATTCATCCATCTGCTTTGTCAATCCTTAGCTTCGGGACGGATGACAGCTCACTGCACCTAGGTGTTCACCGAGGGAGATTGTTACAGAATAGCACTGCTGATCTATACAATTGGCAGACAAGTGATGTGACAAGTGTGTGGGAAAAAAATAACCATTATTTATGACATTATTTCCCATAAAATGATGCAATTTCAGTGTATAAACTGCGAAACGGCGATTGCCGGTGTCACTGTTACTATCAGTCATCGTTTTGTTCTGAAATAATGAACTTTTCGTTAAACTATTTACTTTTTTGCTGGTTTTAAAAATGTTGTAAATACCTGAAGATACTCTTTAGGGACCCAAGAGTATACCCAATATACCCAAGAGTATAAGAATTAGAATTTCAACTTCTCTAAACATCTTTATTTTTTTTTGTACAAATCCTGCCATGATTCTTACAGCTATGACGTAAGTCTGGCGACTCTGGCATTTACGGCCAAAAGTCTCAACGAAATGAGTTGATCCATCCATCGAATCGAAAATATTTTACCTCCAATTTCAAGTCTTCAACAAAACTATACCCTGTTCACAATAAGATTAGACATAAACACAAACCTTTTTTACAGTCCCTTCAACCGATTTTGGCTTCTATTCCGTAGGCTTAAGGATGACATTAGAGGCAAAAAAGTGGTTACAATAACAACTGTTTACTGCAGTTGCCATTTGTCATGCTACCAACGCAATATAAGTCAAAATCGGTTGAACGGACTGTAAAAAAGGTTTTTAGAAATGTCTAATCTTATTGTGAACAGGGTATAGATTGAAAATTGTTTCATAATCTAAGGCTGCTCTCTCGAAAAAAGCTTGAAAGAAGCATGCAGATGAAGCAACATTACATGTGAAAAAAATTGTTTGTAATCTACATGATATGATACGTAATTTGGTTTAGCCATAATTTTTCTATCGGTATCACATAATAAGAAAAAAAATTATCAAATCACCTACAAATCATTGAGATGAAACCATTTTACTCCTTAATTTCTTATCAAAAGAGTACAAAAAAAATATCTACTGCTTTGCAATACAAAGGAAAATGATTTGGTTTTGTTTTTTTTACAAATATGTATTATTTTTATTACAATAAATTAAAAATGCGTCCGATTAAAGACTGTACATCACCCCCGCACTCGTCCACAAATTCAGTACGGGCTCAAGGTTATTGACATGTATACAAGCCTTAAACATAAAAATGTACGTAATATTGGATTAGGAGTAGAAGTAAAAAGTGAGCAAGAAAAGCCATTTTCTAATTGTGCCCGTGCGACATTTAAAGTGCGCACATAAAAGTACACGATTCTACTGTATCACTACTGCAATGTTCCGTACTGGTCTCTTCGGTACGACTTTTTATTTTCTTGTTTTGCTTTTAAGCTTTTTTAAATCCCTAAGCTATGTTTGTGTTAGTATTATATAAATTTTTCATAGCACATACATGTGAGCACTATGTTATTTAAAGCTACCATTTACGAGGTATGTCTTTCATTGACTTGAATGTGCCCTGGCGGTTGGGAGTATGTCATGCTCACTGGAATGTCTCGCTGACGGTGGCGCGCGTGTTGGATCATTCGGTTCCCTTCAAAATGGTTGAGTTAAATGATGCCGATCCGTGCGTCATGTTCGTGAACGGGCGCCGTTAGTTGGGACTGGTCATCTCTTAGCTGCCTCGGTTATTCTAATTTTATTTTGAATTGTTTATTATGATTATATTTTTATCTAAACCTCTTTTAACGTACACGACTTGTTACATTGTTCTCACATTGTACCCTAGATTCAATATGAATGATGTAACCGAAATTTGTAAAATATTATTGATTTTAAAAGAGTGTTGTTCATGGAGTTTCTTGCTCGTTCTTCTCCATAGAAACCTACTGTTTGGAACGAGCAACTAGCTTCAACTTTCTGACTGACTGACTCTGACAATTCAAAAGTACCTGTAAATGGTTTATTTGAAATAAATGATTTTGAGTTTGAGTTTGAGTTTGAGTTTGAGTTTGTGTAATATCTAGTCAGCTACACGTTTTTAGGTCTGTGTTCTACGTTGCCTGGTACGCCTGATGTGGTATTTTCTACGTGTAGTCTGTAGGTTTTGTTATACATTATTTAGTTTATGCTAGTTCCTCTTCTGTTGGTTATTGGACTTTACCAATAGCTCACTTTTTATGAAAGCAATCTACTTAGTCAAATTTTGGTAACTCGATGAAAAAATAGCTAATGTTAAAAATAACTTGTGGCTTGTGGTTATTTTTTTTAAATGGGACAAGCCCGCCACACTATTCCCTAACCACTGTAACTCCTGTAAGCTAGAATCAACAGTGGCGACCACCAGAAAAGCGCCAGAGCAATGAAGCTCGACGAGTCCCAGAGAAACGATTCAACTGTCTTGGATCCCGCAACGAAATTAATCAGAAAAGAACAGCGGAGGAGTAAGAAAAACATATTTTCCACTTCCCTCCAAAATCAAGCAGGAGACAGAACAGAACTAGGCCAATAGGCACAAAGGGACGTTTACAACTGGGAGAAACCCAGTTGCTAAGCACCACGGATTATAATTGACATAATTAATGGGTCCTAAAACTTGCTTGGCTTGTGGTTAGTCCGTTTCCATTCAAAAAACTAACAAACTAAATTTCACTTAACATACGAGGTACCTGACTAAGTACAAATGCAGATTAATTAATGCCACTATCTACAAAATTTCATCGAGTTATATCCATACTTTAATATTAAAAATGCGAAAGTAACTCTATCTGTTACGCTTTAACGATGAAACGGCTGAACCGATTTTGATGAAATTTGGTATAAAGATAGCTTGAACCATGGGGAAGGACATAGGCTTCTTTTTGATCCGCGACTTCATCTGCATCCGTGATAACCGATATTCACGCGGACGAAGTCGCGGGCAGAAGCTAGCTACTTGTATTTTTATTGTAACTAAAGTCGAAGTCAAATCATTTATTTCAATTAAACTACTAAAAGGCACTTTTAAAGTGCCTTTGTCTACAAGAAAAAAAAACAATCTAGTTGCCCCTTCCAAAAATTAGTTTCGTTTTGAGAACAAATGGCAAGAAATTCCATACTTACTGCTACATCACTGGTCAATGAGCAACTGAGCAAATAACTGGGCAAAGGCCTCCTCAAGTATCTCCGGGTATTATTTTCTTGTGCCCCCTCGAACCAGCCCTTGCACTGAGCGTCAAGGTCATCTCGCCACCTCTTCTTGGGCCGGCCTCAAGGACACAAACCATCTCCAGGCTCCATTGCGTAGTGACCCTTGCCTAGCGTGTCACTGTGCATACAGGACGTGACCCACCTAATCCCATTTGAACCTGGCACCCTTTTTATCCACGTCTATGATCTCCGTTTTAGAGCACAGCGTGGTGTTTCGTATTCTGTCTGTTCTCTTCAAACTCAGAATGCTACGCTCCATTGCTCTTTGCACACTCTAATATTTCATAACTAATTTAAATAATGACGAAAATATGTCTGGACTACTTCTGTCCCCTTAATAACGACATCTTCTAAAGTTCATGAATACCGTGTAACTCTAGTCAAGGAATCGGTAAAAAGATGCTATTAAATATGAAACTAGGAAACTTTCTTGAGGCAATATGATTAATCAAGGGTTTATTAGAGACAGTACGACATGGTCCGGGTAAATCCGGTATCTTAGACATTGTCCATTAAATAGGTATCATAGTTAGTGTACTGTATCATCATGAATGTACCTACAAATACAACTAGGTACCTACCGCTGAAATAATCTTGAAGGACGTGTTTAAAAGTAAAAGCATTTAAAGCCATCTTTTAAAAAGAGATTGTGAAAATGAATTACTATGCTAGGCATGTTGCCCGCGTCAATAAAGTCTCAAAGGTCATGCATAGGTCAGTCGAATTCCTGAACCAGTGAGTTTTAATGAGGAGAATATTAATTTGTGGCGATATTTAAGCCGTGTTTTCACTGGATGACAAATGATCGAATATATAGCTATTTTAAAACTCCAGTAGCATCATAATTAATTGTTCAAAGTCAAAGGATTTATTTCAATTAAAACATTTAGGCACTTTTGAATGGTCAAAAAGTCAGTGTGTCAGTGTTATTCTGGCAGATTATTGAAAAACTTTTTTTATCCTGCTACCTACTTTTAGCGACTTTGTTTTATTATTTTCAGGATAGAAGAGGAGAGAAGAGAATATGGAGTACACACACAACATAATACTATTTAGGGGGTTACCACCTGGACTGATTCCCAGTTTATTAGTCTACACACAATTTTTCCGCAAAATTAAGTGTAATCTGGGTATCTTCAAGGTATGAGTGAACCGGTTCATCTTAGGCAGGCGTGTTCCAACTTAGGCTGCTCACTTAAGATCAGGTGCCTCCTCCTCCTCGAGTCGTAAGCTCACTGCTGAGCGTCGTGATGCTCCCGTCCACCAGACTCTCTCCACGACAGAGCTGCTTCCACTTTCCTCGATCCTTGGCGTGGTTTAGAGCAACTGTGATCGTTGTGTTTAGGTTTTTGCTTATTTGGTAGGACCATCTAGTTGGGCTGCGTCCCCTAGGTCGTTTTCCTTCTAACTTCCCCGTGACAATAAGTTTCTTCAGATTGTCGGAGGGCTTTCGGGCTATGTGGCCGAAGTATTGCAGCACTTTCCTAAGGCAGATGCTCGAGAGCCTTTGCGTTATCTTGAGCTCGTTCAGAATCGAGCTGTTCGTCTTATGGGCTGTCCACGGTATGCGTAACATTCGCCTCCAGCACCACATTTCAGACGCATCGATACGTCGTCGGTCTGCCATTTTGACGGTCCATGACTCTGCTCCATACAAGAAGATGGGAAAGACCAAGGTCCGAACGATGTACATTTTGGTTCTTCTGAGAATGTTTCGATCTTTCCACACCTTTCAAGATCAGGTGAACTGCGGTCAAACGCAAGCCTATTTGATAATAAAAAAAAAATTGCCTGCACCTTTGTTTGTGCACACATTTGTACACTATAAAGTCTGATGCGTTGTAGATAATGGAAACGAGCCAATTGTCTCCATTGACTACAATTCTTAAAGTACTAGGCTTGCATAAATTCAAGATGACTCTAGATTTAATCGCCATGTCATCATTTTATACCATTTATTTAATTATTTAACAAGAAGCTAACAGTAAGAAGCCCAAACGCTTAAATGATAGAAAAGGGTACTTAAAAATAATGTCATAAGAATGGAATTAATTAAAATAGTCACAAGTTTAATTGTGTAGGTATACACAGACTTTTATAGATGACTAGCTTCTGCCCGCGGCTTTGCCCGCATGGTGTGTTGATGAAAAAGTAGCCTATATCATTCTAGGTTTCAGACTATCCATATTACATTTTATCACAAACGGCTCAGCAGATTAGCCATGAAACATACATTCACACCGATAAGCAAACAGACAAACAGAAGTTACTTTCGTTTTTATAATGTCAGGTAAGAAGTAGTACCTAGTTCGCAGTCTAGCTCATCGACATTTATTTAAAGTTTCATGAACAGTGTCTCCTCTGCTTTAGCCATGCTGAAACGACACCATTGGAATTTTTAGTCTAATGGCATTCCACTGTGAACGCGTGCCGCCGTTTTAAAATGGAAAATTGTAAAATACTCAACTTAGCTTAACGTTTAATCTTCAAACTTTAATTGCCGTTTAAAGTCCTTACAGATTTAAATTTAATTTAAGTACTGATTAAACTTTACTTGATTAAAGTCTAATTTATTTCGAAAAAGTGAATTGTGTTTTAGAATTTTAATTTTTGACTTTGTTTTGGATTTTTAAATTTAGACTACTTACTTAATAGTTAACTAATTATTTAGTTATGCAAGGTACAACCTTATTGGAGTGTTGCAGCCTGTTTATTGGTTACATTAAAGCTAGAAGATGTTCACGATACGGTAGGGTATCTAATACAAACTTTTATGTCCAAAATTTTAAAAATAAAGAGCCGAATTCTGTAAACTTGATACGTATACGTTAAAAAAAATACATAAGTCTAACGAGTTAACAGAAAACGTTTTTTTTTTAAATACTACATATAACCTCACATCACCTACCCAAACAATCAGACCCGGATCTAAACACCCTCAGGCAATACAAATATTTGTTCCATGTGGGAACCGAACCCGCGACACGCAGTTAAGAGCAAATCGTTCAGCCATTGTGCCAACCGTGTCGTCAAAAGAAGTGTCAATCTTTAAGTTTTCTTAAAATCACTCTACATTATCTTTAAAGTCAATGAATATTATAACCGAGATATTCCTCCAAACATGAAATAATGGACGTCTATAAGTGGTTCTCAACACATGAATCTCCTGTATCGTGAATTCAACCTACATTTCAAAGTTGCCGGTGGCAATAGGAGCCCACCACACAGATTGCACTTTCGGGCACTTAAAGTAGAAGTCAAAACGTAGAGCAAGACTTAAAAGCTAGTGGCTCAAATCGTTCCCGAGGGATGCCGATCCTCGCCGAACTCTTCCAAAGCCGCTCGTAGCTACTGCCAGTTTTATTTATTTATTTATCCTTAGAAAATAATAGCCTACTACTCTACCAATAATACAGCTATTAGTAGGAACACGCACGAAACAAGAATTAGAATAAAATAAAATAAAACACGTTCTAATTAAATCTTATAGTTTTAAATCTAATCTATCTAATAATATAATTACTATTGCCATTAATATCAATCACAAATGAATATCTGTGTACTTAAATTTAACAAATGAAATTGTTTTGTAAGTAAAACAAAAACAAAACAACATCTTCATTGAAACAGAACATATATTATGTAAGAAGAAGTATTGTTAACAATAGCTTACAAAAACAAATAAGCTTGCACAATTTACAGTACTTATGTTAAAGTGTTTGTGTGTGTGTTTGTGTGTTTTTTTTTTTTTTGCTGGCCACACTGGTAGCCGGTCGTCAAAAAACGACCTCTTCGTTAAAATAATTTGTAAAATGTTTAAAAGTCCTTAATTCGCGATAAATTAGTGTAATGTAACTAGAACTAAGTAATAAGTTTGACTTAAAAGTGTTTTGCAGTGTTTTGGTCGCGAGAACTTTGCAAAATAGACATAACAAAAACCGGCTGTCAAGTCACCAACGGGTGAAGGATTTGAAATATCATCGAACCCGGGGAGTATTTTGTTTTATCTAAGTTGTATTTACATAGGTACCACTGAACATCACGAAATACTGCTCAGGGCTCTGAGCTACGTCCATCACACACTGGCTCGGTTTATGTCTCCTTTTGCTTGACAAGTTGTGGAAGCAAAATCGACGACGAAACATTCGCCCAGACAGTAAACACTTCATAATTTACTACACAAAATAGGCTTTTTTATATATTTTTTTATTTCTGTGTAATTATAAATATATACTTTAGATAAAACTTCCAAACTTGTAATGTGCCTTAAACTTGTATACTTGTCCAAGTTTAAAATAGTGTTACTAAAGTAGTGTACCCGTTCTTTACTTTTCATGTTATTTTACTTATGTTTAACATTCCCTTTTATTGTACTTAACCTTATCTTGTTGTATTATATATCTGTTAGCAACTCCTCACTTAATTTTCATTTCATTTATTTTCCCTACTACCTACCTTCTTTTACTATAAATAAAAGAACATCTCTTGCACTATTATTGAGCTGCACAATTACACATATTCCAGGTGGCTGATATTTTGAACAAAATGATGACCCGCAGTGCTACAATCAAGGAGATGGAAGCAAAACTTAGAGCAACATTAAAGGACCTTGGGGCTTCCAAAGCCTTATGTAAACAGCTGCTCCAGGAAAAAGATGACAGCGAGGTGGAGGTGAAGAACATAGTCGACAAGAACACCTTTCTCAAAAATAAGCTGGCCGAGCTGCATATTCAACATATGGACTTAACTGACCAACATACACAACTACTAAGTAAGGTGTCATCATTTCAAGAGTGCAGTGACATCCATGAACTGGCTTTAAACAGAATTTCAGAACTTGAACAGGAATTGTGTGATGCCCATAAGGCCCTATCTCACTCAGAGATAGTAAAAGTCAGCGAACAGGTTGCAAAGACCAATAACTTGTTTAAGGAGTTGGTAGGCAGTAGGTCAAAATCAGTGTGTGAACCAGGGGTAACAATAGATTTGACTGGTGACGATACCTTGCCATTATGTCCTGTTGTAATGAGCCACAACAAACTTAAAAAATACATTAAAATTAAGAAATTTATTAAACGGTCACAAAGATCTATTAAAAAACAAAATCTTCTAAAATTAAATCTTTCCCTTAGAAAACAACGTGTCACCCTTTCAAAAAACCTAAATAATTGTACTATGGAATTAGATAAATATAGGGAAAAATATGACACAGATATTCAACTACTCCATAATGATTTGCTATATAAGGAGTACTTGCTAAAGGATATTTTTGAAAAGTATGAGTTGTCACAACAACAGCTAAGTGAACGCTTGTTTGAGGCTGGGGAACTACTGGATTTGGTGAAGTACAATGCTGAGAGGTATGAGTCTTTGACTAATAATCTTTCATGCAGCAGTGCCAACCAACCACCATCGCCTCAGCCTCAGCTTGACTTGCCTTCACCGGTGTTGGCTCTTCCAGCAAACACCTGCGTTAATACACAGAAAAGTAATAAAATTATTTTATTTTCCGATGAGTTAGGTTCAGGCTTTGGGAAAATACTACACAATTACCTTAGCCATAGTTTTACTAATCATAGTTACCATAACATAAGTTTTAAACAAATTATTAAGAGAATTAAAAACACAAACCTAGACCAATACTCTACAATGGTCCTACTTTTCGGCAATAGTATTGGTATTAACAAAAAGGACATAGTGGATGGTGTGGAAGCCTTATTAAAGTTAAACATAGGAAGGCTAATGCTGTGTGCCTTTCCTTATTCTGACAATTTGTCAGATGAAGAGAACAATCATATTTACAAATTGAATAGTACTATTCATATGTTGACATGTCATAGTGACAAATTATTTTATTTTGACACTAATAACTTTGTTAGTGGTTTTAAGTTAACTCAGGGAACTTTATCTCTGTCTGGAGAATGTAGACATTTAATTGCTATGTTGATAGCATATAATATTAACAATGTTATAGCTAATAATATAACGAACTGTAGTGTAAGTGACGAATCTATGTTGTCTAGTCACACTAACAACATAGTGATTGATCTTTGTGAATCCTCATATTGTACGAAGGAGGGTCCACCTACAACACCAACAGCCTTGGAGGCCGCTACCAGTCAGTTAGAGTATTCTCTTCCTGTTGGGATACATACAGACAGTTTGAACTCTTCACTTGTGGTTGTGGAGGGCACTCCGGATAACTGTTTAAACTAGTTGGTACGACAACAGAAGTTACCCCTTCAAATAATCATTTATTATTACTGAATAATAAAAAGGTATCTTCTGGCAACCTAACAAATAAAGGAAAGCAACATACGTTAAAGTTATTTAATCAAAATATTCAAGGTTGCTCTTCCAAATTACTTGAAATAGAAATGTTTTTAGAAATAACCAAATATGATATTATATGTTTAAC
This sequence comes from Charanyca ferruginea, assembly GCA_947361185.1. Classification (NCBI taxonomy): domain Eukaryota; kingdom Metazoa; phylum Arthropoda; class Insecta; order Lepidoptera; family Noctuidae; genus Charanyca; species Charanyca ferruginea. The sequence continues at coordinate 2,873,739 of OX376066.1, read as the reverse complement.
AGAACATTGGTTAAAAGATAATCAAGTGATGTCTATTAATTATGAAAATTATTGTGTAATTAGCCATTTCAGCCGGAAACATATGGTACACGGCGGGTCATTAATCTTAATTAAAAATTCTATTAAATGTAAAGCACGAAAAGACATTGTTAGATTATCAGTTGAACACATTATTGAATTGTCCTGTGTTGAGCTGGATAAGCATGTTATAGTATGCGTATACAGACCTCCAAATTACCAGAATTTATCTATATTTGATTCGGTAATGGAAGATGTGTTAAAAAAAATTAGTACTAGTAGTAAATCTATCATTATATGTGGTGACTTTAATATTAATTTGTTAGAAAACAACTCCAATAGTATCAGATTATTGAGTCTTTTTAGGTCATTTAATTTGTCCAATGTTTTCATGGAACCCACTCGAGTGACAGCTTCTTCTGCCACCTGTATTGATAATATATTTTGTAATTGTGATTACTTTCATAAAGAAATTATAAATAAACTGCCATCTGATCATAGTGGACAGACAATAACGTTTTGCGCCTACATACCTTTACAAAAAATTCAAATAAGGTTTAGGCCAATCACATGTAAAAACTTAGAGAAATTTGATAATTCATTGGAAAGTAAATTGAGTGTTCAGTGCTTTGATAATATAGGTGACCCAAATGAGTTCTACGCCGAGTTTTTTTCACTATTAAACATGCAATTTAATGAAGCTTTTCCACTAAGGAATAAAAGTATTTGCACGAAGTTCTTATTTAGCGACTGGGCGACTCCAGGTATTCGTAAAAGCAGGGAAAAACTATTTGAGCTTTATGGCCTAAAGCAACATATAATTAATACAAGCTTTCATCAGTATGTTGCGAAATATTCGAAACTTTTTAAAAGTGTCTGCAAAATAGCCAAATCTCTCTATATTAAAAATAAAATTAAATTAGCTGATGACAAAATAAAAACTACTTGGCAAATCATAAATAATGAAACAGGTAGGAAAAAGCAGCGTAGTACTGAATTTAATTTAGAGACTGCACATGGTCCCATAAATTCAGATATAGAAGTAGCTCAAGAATTTGAAACCTTTTTTGGCAACATTCCCATTAGAACCACTGAAGCCTTAATTTCCTCTCCCGCTCTCTCTGCTGCCTTACTTAGGAAAAATGTTAAGAAATGCCCTTTGGAGTTTAGGTTTCAACATACAAACCCCCAGGCTGTTATAAAAGCCTTTAAAGATCTTAAAATTAAATCAACAGAAGATCTTTGGGGAATGTCTGTAAAAGTCTGTAAATCTATTATCGAAACAATTGCGCCCTATTTAGCTCTCATATTTAACACCAGTGTAAACCAAGGAGTCTTTCCGGATCTGATGAAACACAGTAAAGTAGTACCATTGTTCAAATCCGGTGATAGTAAAGACCCCAACAATTATAGGCCTGTGTCGATTCTACCAGTTCTCAGTAAGGTGTTTGAAAAGTTAATGCTCAATCAAATGTTACATCACTTTAATAAAAATTCCATCTTTCATGAACAACAATACGGTTTCACCAAAGGGCGTTGTACAACTGACGCCGGTGTCACCCTAATAAAGAACATTTTTAGCGCTTGGGAGGAATCGCAAGATGCCATTGGAATCTTTTGCGACCTCTCAAAGGCGTTCGATTGCGTTGACCACGAGACACTATTGCTGAAACTGGAGCACTACGGGATTAGTGGTATATCTCTTGATTTACTAAGGTCATACCTGAGGGATAGACAGGCAAAAGTTCAGGTTAACGGTGTGAACTCATTGGGGTCTAAAATGACTATGGGCGTTCCTCAAGGCTCAATATTAGGTCCATTTCTATTCTTAGTCTATATAAATGATTTACCCCAATTACTTCAAAACCAACCGAAGATGGTGTTATTTGCCGATGACACTTCATTGATTTTTAAAGTAGACAGACGGTCACAACATCTTGACGACGTAAATGACGCTATTCTTCAGGTTCAGAATTGGTTTACGGTAAACAATTTGGTACTTAATGAAAAAAAAACCAAATGTATTCGATTCATTTTACCAAATGTTAGGAATAGCAATTGTGACATCATTCTGAATGGAGAGAAACTGGAATTTAATAGTCAAACGGTTTTCCTAGGAATCACGCTAGACGAGAAGTTGCAATGGGGACCTCACATAACATCTATTGCGGGGCGACTAAGCTCCGCGGCTTATGCTGTTAGAAAGATAAGACAGTTGACAGATGTAGAAACTGCGCGTATGGTCTACTTTAGCTACTTTCACAGCATTATGTCGTATGGTATTTTACTGTGGGGTCGGGCTGCCGACATTGAATCCATTTTTATCTTACAAAAAAGAGCTGTTAGAGCCATTTATAATCTACGTCGCCGCGATTCTCTTAGGGAACTATTTAAAAATATTAATATAATGACAGTGCCTTGCCAATTTATCTATGAAAATATTATGTACGTAAGAAAAAACCTACATTTATTTAATAAGGTTAGTGATAGACATAATATTAATACTAGAAACAAAGACAAAATAGCTCAACCATATTTTAGATTGTCTAAAGTTCATAAATCTTTTATGGGGTTCTGTGTTAAGTGTTATAACAAAATTCCTAGTGATATATTGCAACTAAATGAAAGAAAATTTAAAACATATATTAAAAGTACACTCTGTAAACAAGCATATTACAGTTTAGAGGATTATATCCATGATAAGAATGCTTGGAAACATGCTGGTCCGGGCTCCATAGGACAATCTACAGTCTAGACAAAATCAAACGGATTGCTAATTAAACTACTTAATTTATACTTAGTATATACATTATATTTAATTCTTGCTTTGGGTCACACACTGGTTCATAGGTTCATAGTTTGTTGAAATGTATGGAGTGGTTGTCTACTTTTACAATAATTGTAAATAATAATATGTGAACACTATGTATCTATGTAGGTATACAACTTAGCTGTCATTCTTTATCTTGCAATACTTTGTACATACTTCAATATAGTGTTTTTATGCAAGGTCCATCGTATTCACGTATAGTTATATAACTGAAAACTGTAAATGCAAAATATTGTACACATTTTTTTTAAAAGAGTGAGTATGGAGTTTCTTGCCCATTCTTCTCCATACGAAGCTACCTTTTGGAATGGGCAACTAGAATCAACTTTATATTTTTTTATTATGACGTTCAAAAGTGCCTTTTTAATGGTCTAATTGAAATAAATGATTTGACTTTTGACTTTTGACTTTGAGTGCTCAGATAAATAAAATTAACTACATATTGATTTATAACTTAATTTCTGCTTATTCCTATGCGATGTTTGCCAAAAAAACTCCTCGTTTGAGGTTATATCAACATTTGTCAAAGTCAAAAGTCGAATTATATATTACAAATAGACCAATAAAAGGCACTCTCTTTTCATGTGAATGAGATGTACCTTGCATAATACCCACTACACTAGAATATTTATTTATTTATTTAATATGTATGCTTTATTTAATATGTATTTAATATAATGCTCATAGACAGTATGAACATAGTGTTCACATATTTACAAATATTGAAACTGCAGACGACCACTCCTAACATAATTATCTATCGATCGATTATTAGAGAATATTTTAGTAAATTTGGAACGGTCATCGTTTTCCAAAACCTTCCGACGATAGAAAACCTTTCTCTTTTTATGTCATCCTAGTACTATGTTGCATGTTGCTTTCACGGAAAATGCTGGAAAATTCTTATTGCTGTTGCCTAAAAATTCTTGTTTTGTAACCTAAAATGCTTTGTCTCGTGGGCAAGATTGCTGAAAAATAGCACACTAGTCGAACAATTTGCAGTTTTCTCTCGTCAGAAGGTACTATGTACTGTAAGAGTTCAGACCGTTCTGAACGCTTACGGTACCGGATCGACTATATATTTACAATAGCAGAGGAAGTCGGAGAGAAATCAAAGAGGGACATTATCTAATAAACGAACTGTGTTAAAGAAAAGCACGTCGGCCTCTGATGCTAGGCTAAACAATCGCCTTGATATAAAAATAAGACTAACGTTTTAAATACGAAAAGCTTTCAGAACGAATCCAGAGTGTTTAGACGAAACATTATATAATGGTTTCGACCAGCATGCCACATGCATACAACCTTTACAGTCATCATCTGCCTAGCCTATTCCCAACTATATTGGGATCGGCTTCCAGTCTTAACCAGATGCAGCTAAATGTGCATGTGGTGTTTTACATGGAGCGACTGCCTATCAGACCTCCACAACCCAGTTACTGGGTAACACGATACCCCTTAGCAAGACTGATTGTCAGACTTTCTAGCTTCTGACTACCCATAAATAAAGATCTACAAATGACAGTTGGGACCAACGGCTTTACGTGCTTTCCGAGGCACGGATGGAACTCGATATGAAAGGGATGGTCACCCATCCACAGATCGACCGCGGCTAGCGTAGCTTACCCTTTGACTGATCGATCTATACGGCTTTAACTTAGCCACGAGCTCCGCTCAACCACATACAGCCTTTACAGTACAGACAACAAGAAAGAGATGAATAAACACGATCGGCAGACATACTAGTTTAAGTTTCCTAGAAAACGATGGATGTCTTCGAATTGAATTTAACCCATTACAGCCCTTTTTGATGCCTTATGAGCTCACCTTTTTTATTTTATGATTTTAATGTTTTGCATAATTACGGATTTCAGTTTACATAAAAAAGGTTTTTTTTTTAATTTTCTATCAATTCATTTTTTTGTTAATTCCCAACAAAAACAACAACATAATATCAGACGACGCTCGTTATTTACTCTTTTGTAAATTGTACAAACGACGATCTTGACTCTTATTATTTTAACGTACGTACGTAGACCATAGGGTATAGAAAATTTCTTCATGACCCAGATAATTAAAGCCGTATTCATTTAAGTAGAGATAGATATTTGCAGGTCTTCCTACACATATTCTTTGTTTGGTCAACTTCTGAATTCCATGAAATATACAAACCATACATATACAGTAGCGTAATTCATTTAAAAGTACCACATATTATGATATTTGATATAACGCCAGTGGCATTTTCACTGCGCCATCATCCATTTTCAATTTTAAATAATTTACCTACCTATTTAAAAATCTCTACATTTTATTATGTAAGCATTCATTGTGCGTACTACTAAGGAGTGGAATTCTCTGCCTGAGTCTGTGTTTCCTGATAGCTACAACCTGGGAGTCTTTAAGTCAAGAGTGAATAGGTTACTTCCTGGCAAGCGTGCTCCATGTAATGCATAAGAACGCATCATTACTTCCCATCAGGTGAGATAGTGGTCAAACGTATGCCTATCAATTGATAAAAAATAATGTAAAATTGTTCACGTAAATGCAGTTTTTAATAAATAATTAAAACACACATATTAATTAAAATGTCCTCAAAATATTAACATGTTTTTTTAATTCTGCTGAATATTACAATTTTAGTTTAAATTTTTCGTCATCATTATTTAATTAACGTAACATTACTATGTCCCTCACGTAGACGCTACTTAATTCCCCAGACGTACCAAACTTTGCTAGTTACATACAAAATATTTCGCGAACTAAAAACTTGCTCAGTTCTCTGTCACAGGTGCTCAACGTAAAACTATGAAATTACAATTACATATATTTTGAAGTGAGTTTGGAACTTTAGTAATGGTTATTCTGGAGATTAAAACACTGGGTAAACTGCTGGGAAAAGGTTTTTGCCATAACCTTGCACTCTATCTCTACTCCACGTCTCAGCGCGTATGCGGAAATGCGGTCACCAGCCCGTCATACCGTACCATAACTTTTCGCTCTTCCTTATGTGCTGCCCTTTTTGTCCAATCTCTCATAATCGCCACTCATCACGCCAGCGTTTCCTAGACCTCCCTCAGCAACGAGATCCGTCTTCTAGCACTCAATGCAGGATGATTTTGGCCTATCCATAGGAGCCTTTTGGCCTCGTACTGGACAAATTTCGTTTCTTTTTTTATTTTACAATATTAATTCAACTTTGTTAAGTTTGTGTGTTTTGTCCTGTGCGGGCCAATAAATGCTATTTCTTTCTTTCTTTCACTTCAAACTTGCAGACTTATTGCCCACATCGGCGATTCCTGTTTTGGACCATATCTTGGTATTGTGTATTCGGTCACTGAGCTTACCCAATACGCTACGCTTCATCGCCCTTAGGCAAACCTTGAGTGTGGACTTTTGAGACTCGGTCAGGGACCATGTTTGATCACCCTAGATTAGGATGGGTAGAATGCACATGTTGGCGAGTTTGTGCTTCAGGGATCGAAGTTGTCGTCACAGTGCTTATAAACATTGATTTATTAAACCTTACTTAGGACCCATTAAATAATGTTAATTATAATGCGTGGTACTTGACAACTGGGGTTTCCTCAGTTGTAAACGACTCTTTGTGTCTATTGGCCTAGTTCTGTGCTATCTCCTGCTTAATTTAGAGGGAAGAGAAAAATATGTTTCTCACACTTCTCCGCTGTTCTTTTCTGATTAATTTCGTTGCGGAATCCAAGACAGTTGTAATGTTTCCCCGGACTCGCTTCATTGCCTCGACGGTTTTCTGGTGGTCACCACTGACTTTTAGAAGTTGCAGTGGTTTGTAAAACTACTAAATTAAACAGTAACTACTTAAATACACTAAGGCTCCGTTTTAAAGACTTCGGGTAGGAACTATAGGTACCTATATGGTACCTCCTCATCAAATATAAGATGAATGGTGCTATGGCCAGTGGTTAAAACGCTCGCCGCTCATGCCCGTAGTTGTGAACTCCTTATCGGGTACGGGTCAATGTGATTTTTCTTTTTTATATCTAAATAATAAACTATTTATCTACTTTATCTATTTATATCTAGGTACTTTCTAAGTTTATTTTGGACGTCACTGACATCGGGAAGGAAAACATCGTGAGGAAACCTGGAGTTAGGAATAGTAAACATTTAAGTCTGAAATTGTCAACCCGCTTTGAACAAGCATGGTGATCAAAGCTCATGCTTCCTCTGCCCAGTAAAACAATAAGACAAATTATTATAGACCAGTATTTGTTTCTGTTGTGGAAATATTTTAAAAGCTACAAGTACTATCTAAACTAATATTTAGAGGAATGATTTGCTTGTTTGATTAAGTCAAAAACTAGTATTCCGATTTTAAAAACTCTCACCATTACAATGGTACATTATCCCTGAATAACATAAGCTACATATTGAAAAAAAATAGGATTCCTTGAGAATATAAACGCGGACGAAGTCGCGGGCAAAGTGATAGTAATAGAAGAATATAGGTCGAAAATCCAGGAAATCGTTGCACAATGATGAAATAAATGAAATTTCCTAAACCACCATTTCTCAGAATTGTTCAAAACCTTACACCACAATAAAAAACAAACAATATTATTTTGTTCTTTATTGTGGTGTAAGTGAACAAAGCTTGTAAGTCCAAAGTCATAAAGCCGTCCAATCAAATTATCCCCATAACGATATTACATTTTTGTGTACAATTGTAATGAAGAATCTTGTTCTGGCATCGCTAACTGTCAATAAACCGCGTGGTCTCGGGACGAAACATTAAAATGAAACGCAACAAAATGGAAGCGAGCACGGTATTAGGACGCCTGCCCATTGCAGCGGAATATGTAGTAATCGGACGGAAAAGCGGTGGAGCAGTGTAGCGTGGTGTCCCGTCTCAATCCGTTTGTGGTGCGCGTTGCAAAAATAGCAAGACGTTTGAAGCGGAGAAGCTGAACAGATAAACAGTTCTGTATATATTCCAAACATACAAGTAGACTTTATATTCAATGTCGGTCTTTCAAACCATTTATGAATTATGTAAAAGAAAACAGCTGTTTAATCTAGGTACACTTTTTGATCATTGAGTAGCGCATTTTCGCAGGGTTCAGCTGATTTTTCACCCCCTAATACTCAAACTCGAATCATTTATTTCAAAAAAACCATTTACAGACACTTTTAAATTCTCAAGGAGTCAGTCAGTCAGAAAGTTGAAACTAGTTGCTCGTTTCAAACAGTAAGTTTCTATGGAGAAAAACGAGTTATAAACTCCGTGAACACTCTTTTCAAATTAATAGAATACTAACTTTTGCCCGTGACTTCGTCCGCGTGAATGTCGGTTATCTTCGATGCAGTCGAAGTCGTGGATCAAAGTACTTATCAGCCTATGATGATCTTCATACCAAATTTCATCACAATCGGTTCAGCCGTTTCATCGTAAAAGCGTTACAGACAGAGTCATTTTCGTATTTATAATATTAAGTATGAATGGATATGAATTACAAAGAATCATGGCAAGAGAGAGAGCCATACATTCATTTATATGAAAAAATAATAATTTAGAGGGTTTAAAATATTTTCCAAAATGAAGAACACATTACCAGGAGTAGATTGATATACTTACCATATTTTTAAACCCCCGCATAATTAAAATATTACGAAATGAAAATAAGACTTTTTTGTTTCATTTCGATGCCCATTTTGTGTTTATAAAAAAAGAAAGTTACAAGCGACGTTAATGGATTTATCAAATTGGCAGACAAGTGATGTGACAAGTGTGTGGAAAAAAATAACCATTATTTGTGACATTATTTCCCATAAAACGATGAAATTTCAGTGTAAGAATTTCGAAACGGCGACTGTCAGTGTCACTGTTACTGTCAGTCGCTGTTCTGTACTGTTTCGTTCTGAAATAATAAGTTTCTCGTTAAACTATTCATTTTACGGGGTTTTTGAGTATAAGAATTAGAATTTCAACTTCTCTAAACTTCTTTACTTTTTTTGTACAAATCCTGCCATGATTCTTTAGATTATATTATCTTTCATGTTGAATCTACGGGTCACAAATGTGAGAAAAATACAAGTTTTGCATTTTAAAAAAGGTCTAGAAATAATAATAAAAAAATCAAAATAAATTTAAAATAACCGAGGAAGCTGAGATATAAAATCGGTAGTGAATAAAAATGACTTAGAATGTTGTATAAACTTCATTTCCGCTCCAATCCTACCATGTCCAGTGGAGCAGAGTGGAAAGGAGACAACAATAAGTAGAATTATTTTGGTTTGTGTTTTCCTAGCTTTGTTACTCTCCGGTTTAATGGACAAGCCGCTTTATGGAGTTACGTAGCCGACGAGTTTCCCGTAAACAGAGATAACGAGTGTATATCAGAGAATAAAATGGAAATAGATGTAAAAGAGCTGGTTATCTTGTAGCGTTGGCGCTAGTTAGTGAGTTAACGCGCTAATTATCGCGATAGTGAGGGATGTAATGCCAGTTAAGATTAGATGTATGGTTCCATGTATTACGTGTATAGCCGAAGACAGTAAATGGTGGTTCACATTCTTATCTCAGCCTCAAATATGTTTTCAATGTGTCGCCATAGCAGAACAGCCTATAAGAGATTAAGGAGTCTAGTCTAGTCAAGTGCAAAGCAGACCGCGTACAAAGTAGCGAAATTTTACAGGTATTAACCTGAGTTTGTCACCGATGAAAAAAAAACCTAGAACCCTACTGCAGCGCTACCATCTGCAGCTATCGGATCCAGTTCCGAATCTAAACCACCCACGAACAGAGAAACCCAAACGCACTCAAAAAAAAAACATAAAAATTGGCCCAGCCGTTTAGGAGGAGTTTAGTAGCATATAGATAAAGGTACAGACAAAAAGGTAAAGAAAAAATTGACAGTTTGGCATAGGTAGCTGTAATTTTTTTCCAATTGAACACAAACCTTAATATTTTGTAATAAAGTTGAAAAACTGTCACAGAAATTGACAGATTGGGGTAGCTTGATGTGGTGGCCTCTATACTTTGACATGTTTTAATCAACATCCGTCCAAATAACAGTTGAATTTAATTATCATTCGATATCGAAACGTAATCACGGACGCGTAATTTTGAAAATTGCAAATAGCATGCTATAACAGCTTATGTCAATACTACACAAATACAAAATAATAACGAATTAATTCAGGAATAATTCAGGAATCATTCTGCACAGATGAATTTAAAGAAAGGTAGATACATCTTTCCGACCTCGGTAAAATTATTCATGCATTTCCTAATTGCTTTATTTACGACAGGACAGACAATATGGGATTATACAGGAAAGGTTTTTCAATGGGAAAACGTTTTACAGAAGAATTTCATAGGATCCAAAATAATGGGAAGGCTTTGTTTGTCTTTTATGAGGTTATTATAGAACTGTTTCTACTTCCTTATGAAACCCTGGTAGTTACCAAGGTTATAATTTTGTAATGCTTAATTGACATTGCTTTGTTTCCTTAATTTCAATTTTTTTTAAAGTAACCTCTTTTTGTGTAGATCCTAATATTCTGCAAATATGATAAAATACTGTCTCTAATAACGAAATATCAATTATATTTCGAAAATCAACTGTTTAATATAGGTTATTGCCGACTTCTTGTATATTCCCACTTTTACCAAATCATTCAGTGTGACAAAATCCGCAGAATTTTCAGTGATAGGTTGACAACACATAAGCTATTTATTGACACCACTTTCATCTTTTTACAATCAGGCCCTAGGCTTGTATAAAACTGTATCCGTCTCTATAGGAGAGGGATACGATTTAATTCCTCCTCTTACACAACAAACTGCTAAAATTTAACAGTTCATGAGCTCACACAATATTTGCCACACAAATACCGGTGCTCATTCATTGTTAACTTAAAGTTCATGCTTGGCAAAAACTCAACTTGGTTTCATTGGAGTCAACAATGCTTACTCGCGAATCTCCAGCAGAAACGCGAGATCTATATTAACTTATGAACGCAAATAAAGAGTCATATTAACCCGACGTTTATGATGTTGAAAATACTGAATTTAAATGTTTAACCATAGACTACTAGTGCGAATCATTTTGTCTCACACTCCTTATATTAAAACGGAAATGAACGCGTCGATCATTGCGAATTTTCGAGCTGAAAAGCGCTTAATGTAGAAGCTGTCGATTTAGTCACCACCTGCTTGAACTCCAACTTACGCAGCTTTGACAATAGGGCAGGAGTACTTGAAAAGGATTGAAATCTTAAAAGTTATAGAGCAGCACGTGGTACGTCTCTTTAAAGTAGAACACAAACAATATGAATGCTGTAGGACACATTAGTTACTATGCTGTCGAAAACATAGGGTTTCTTAGAAAAAGTTGTATTATAATAATGAGTAAAATCACACCTTTGAAGGGTGCAGGCAACGAAATCGCCTATCTGTTGTGTTTTAAATTGATATCCTACCTGGATCTTGATAAAAATATCAGATGGACAAAAACGATCTTATAAGTGTTTCTATTTTTTTTCCTTTTGGGGTTTCGAAACTCCAATAATAGCTGTTGATTTTGTTACAAGATTTGTTGAGAAATTCATACATAAAGAAACAATACTCCATTTATATAAAGCGAGACTTCGGCTCGTAAAGGTGTACCAATAATAAGTCCAGTTTAGCTTCAAATTATATTTAATTGCAAGCATATATTTATTCTTCTATGAGATCTTAAAGATGACTGATGTTTGGGGTTTATGGCTTACGGAGACGTTAGGTTGGGTGGGGTGACGGTCATTTCAGGATGGTTGATAGAAGACGGATGATAGTATTCCAGGATTTAGTTGAATGGCGCTCGATTGGAGAGTGGTCTGAGCTGAACAGGCTGATGATAATAATGATAACGTCCACAACCCTTCACTACACTCCGAACTCGTCATCAAACATTCGGTAGATCTTGGGGCAGACTGTCTTTGCTATTTCACCGTATACTGAATTTGAACTGACGCGCGTTATGAGTTTTCAACTTACAGAAGATGTGTCCTGTCTGGTTTAGAGGCGAGGCTACTTTTTTGCCTACGATTGTATTGTAAAACCGATCAGGATTTAATATTGAGATTCCTGAGAAAAAAAAAAGAATGTAATTAAAATAAACAGAGAAGATTTTCCCACTCACGACAGGGCAAAGGTCGCCACTCTATCCATTTTTCTTTATCCAGGGGCTATTGGGGTCAGTCTATCGAAGAAGTCCAGTTCATCCCTCATCTTCACCAGGGGTTGCAACGTATGTTGATTACCGTGTGAACAATACCGACGTACAATTCCGTATACCCAATCAATTTGTTATTAGTTTGAAATGCGTTGACGATTGACAACAAGTACCGGCCAAGCATGGCGATAACGAATAAACCCTATTTGGGAAAGACCCATGCCCAGCAGTGGGCGTCTAACGGTTGAAATGATGATGATGATGATGTACTGCTGACGTTAAATCATTTCAAACCATAAGATAAAATATTATTCATAGTATACCGAGAGATAGAATATCGGCAGTAAAGAACCTCATTCGGTTAAATTATGACCATTTACTGTTCTAATGCCGGAACTATTGTGTACCTGAACAGTTCTTGGTACTGAACACCTTTAACCCGCATCTTATTCCCATTGCTCGATCTATTGCCAATTGATCATCAATAAACGTTTTCTCCGCAGTAATCTTCCAATATTCCCTGTACATACAAACACTTAATCTTGTAAAAGAGTTACATTAAAATTAAATTGTTCATTCTTATTCTTATAATATATATTTTTCCTTAATTTAAAATGTGTAAAACGAACATGGCAAAAAAGGAGAGTAGGGAAGAGGTAGAGGCGGGAGGGGAGGGAGCGGAGGGAGAGGAGAAAGGGGAGGGAGAGGACAGACACGTGGGTGTGGAGGTTGAGAAGCCGCCCGAAGAATCCAACTGGGATGGGCAGCGTTCGGAAAACTACGAGATATTTTTACGTTCAAAATTCCACAGTGCCTAAAGACGAGGGTTTATAACTAGTGTGTGTTGCCAGGGCTGATATGTTGCACAGAAGCGTGGTCCTTAACTGCTGGCCTCCTAGAGAAGCTCAGAGTCACGCAGAGAGCCTTAGCGAGAGCTATGCTCGGAGTCCTTGTGCGATAGAATCTGGAACGCGGAAATTCGCCGAAGAACTAACATCACCGACATGGCTCACAGAATATGCAAGTTGAAGTAGCAATGGGCAGGCCACATCGCTCGAAGAACCGATAACCGATGGGGAAGAAAGGTTTTTGAGTGACGACCACGAATCGAAAGACGCAGTGTTGGTAGGACCCTACCAGATGGACCGACGACATTGTCAAGGTCGCGGGTAACCGGTATATACAAGCGGTAGGTTGCCGCTCGTTGTGACGTTCTATGGGGGAGGCCTATGTTCAACAGTGGACGGCTATCGGCTGATGATGAGACTTCCATGCAGATAAAGTCACAACAGTTAGTAAGTAATACAAATTAATATTTGCCATTTTGTTTTTCACCTAAATTTGATGAATAATATCTGTAAAGACACTAATTCCTTTCCCCTTATATTCAAAGGGAAAAGGAATTGGTATTATTGCCCAAAGCCGAATGATCAAAATGCGAAAAATGAGAGATTCATCTTGCAAGTAGCTTACTCATGCAGTAAGTTCTGGTACGCAGTCACTAGGGACCACCAAATAGCTCCGTCGATGGAAGGCTAATAAATACTATGTATGAGACGATATTAAGTAGCTTACCGAAGTGCATCCTGCGTAAAATTCTGGCCAACCATGTCTTTGGAGAACCTCATTACTCCAGAGAAAACATCACTAGATTCTTTTGCAATCCAATTGCTCGGTAGATCATCGATGAATGGTTTCAACACGAGTACGTCCAAGTCAAAGATTACTCCCCCCCACTTATTCAGAGTCAATATCTTCATTATATTTGCAAGTTGGGCAGTTCTCGAGCTGTACTGCAATCGCCGACTGACTATTTGGCTTACTATTGTGTTGTTAGTGAAGCTTAATGCATGTATTCTAGCAAGCTTTACGTTAGAATACTGGAGGAGCTTCGCGAGACAGCTCCTCTTGAGCATAACGTAAGTGACCGGTGCGTTGAACAGCAAGTAAACATCCCAGTCGGGATGCGCTCGCGCAGCAGACTCAACAGCACACGCCTGGCGAGAGTTAATCCCGCCCCGACAAGAAGTATCATGGAAAAATATTAATTTAGACTTCGGTAAAAAACTAAAGTCTTCCACGGACTGCAAAGCATCACTCTCAATGTCACTATAACACTGTGTGCTTCCATCATCTTTCGGCAAATATATGATTGTATAGGTTTCCAACATTAAAAAGTGAATAATATTCATTAATATAAACAAGACGATGAAGCAAATAATCCATTTAGGATGACATTGTTTTATCTTCATTGTCTTCTATTTGGTAAGAATATAGAATGAATTTATGAAATTAAAAAAATGTGAGTTATGAGGCCGAAATCAATAACACTGTACACAGACACAAAGTTTATTCTTCTTTTAAAAATAAGTATCTAAAAATATGCTCTTCAATTTTACGTCTTCACGTCTTACTTTTATTTTCTCCGTCTTGTGTCTATAAATTCAAAACTTTGAATGTTGTTACTGAGACACTATTTAATAGTACAGTGTAATTTGTATTTGTAGTGTAATAAAAATATTCATTCGGTTTGTTTCTCATTCTCACTGCTAATTAAAACCATAATTAAACATAGCTCTGTTAAACGAAACTGAATAATGTGCTGTAATATCCCATGGCCTTTAGCGTTACTTCCATTGCCATTACTTGCCATCAACTTCTGCATCATAATTATCATGTTGTTTTTTATATATAAGAATATCTTGTTTATGATGTGATAAATACGTTGTGCATTTAGTTTCAAAACATGTCAACTGAACAAAATAAAATAAAAAAAACGCAATTTTTTGTCAAAAATCTCATATAAGTAAGTGACTTGTTGTTATTAAGTAGAAAATATGGGGATATCTGAGCTTGAGTGTAGTACGTTGAGTTATGGTTTGATGGACATTATGGGGGCGGCTGTGTTGCGGCTCCAGGGATTGGATTGGATGGGATTCACGTCCAAACGTTAGCCCTCGCTCTGAAGGAGCTAGAGCCCCAACTGAGACGACTCTTTACAGCGTGCCTTCAGCGGGGCCAGTTTCCCACTTAATGGAAATCTGGTCGTCTGGTTCTACGTGAGATGTGATGGCGGACTCTAGCGCCGCATATCGTGCGGTGTTCCGCAGGGTTCTGTCTCAGGAACGCCCCTGTGGAACATCGGATACGACTGAGTGCTGAGGAGCTCCAGCCGGGCGTGGACCTGACGTGTTACGCTGACGACACGCTGGTCATGGCCCGGGGGAGCTCGTACAGGGAGGCAGCGTTGTTGGCGACGGCTGCGGTCTCATAGATGGTGAGCCGCATCCTGTGCCTCGATCTGGAGGTGACCCTCAACAACTTGGAGGCTGTGATCTTTCATGGCCCCCGGCGGGCGCCGCCGCTGGGATCACGTCACGTCTCGTCTCGTCTCAATTTACGTGGGAATCGTGCGGTCGATGGTCCTGTACGGGGCCCCGATCTGGGCGGCTGACCTGACGGCCGGAAGCATCGACGTGCTGCGGAAGCCGCAGCTAGTGATGGCCGTCAGATTCATCAGGGGATATCGCACGATCTCCTACGAGGCGGCTTGTGCACTGGTCGGATCCCCGCCCTGGGACCTGGAGGCGATGGTACTTGCGTCACTTTTTCGGTGGTGCGAGGAAGCGCGGGCGCGGGGCGAGCGACCGATGTAGCGACACACGGAGCTGCGTCGGTTTCAACGCAACTTATTCTTTGGCCAAAGAATAGACCAGCCTTTGGGTCACATGAAGAGTCAACCAGTCGCTTGGCGATGTCCCAAAAACAAGATGAGCTCTCCGACCCCATGGCCCTAGAGTTTCCACCCCAAACGGCTCAAATATATAGCTTCCAAGAAGGCTAATATATTTGCGTCGTTTCAGGTTCTCGGCACCTACAGCAGCCGCCCCAGCACAACACGTCGTACTAGGAAGATCGGATGATGTAGTATTACCCAGCATAGTGCCAGTATTACGTGACAGAAGTGCCTGAAGCCAAAGGCCCGACTTCCACTTACGCACAGCCAGAAAGCGGGCACGCTCAGCAGAATTGGTAGACGTATTGATTAGATTATTCCGTACCAACCTGCAGAGCAACTCATCCCACTGTCTCTGGGTAGATGGGTTTACGGGCCAATCTGGGGTATCCAGGCAAGCCACTTTCCAGGCGGTCACCGCAACGGTCAAGCACGTCACTAAAGTACACCAAAGATGGAGATAAAAATATTTTGATTAACTGTGTTGTTGTCGACTTAGGACAGGAAAGGCTGACTCTAAAATTGTTATGGTTTTAAAAAAGAGTTTTGTTTCTTTTTCTTAATACAAAACAACATTAAGAAGACGAGGAAACTAAAACATGACTTTCCGACGTGAATAAAATAGGTTATCGATAAATGTCACACTTTCAGGGGAACCTTAGACGACCGACTTTTTATAGGACTGACATCGGACACCGAAAACTGTTCGTCTAAGGTCCTCCTTATAGGTCTGACGAAGCGTCTTACGCGGCGTCTTACGCGGCGTCTTACGCGGCGTCTTACGTAGGCGCTTGCCATCGTTCAGTGAGCTCTGTACATGTCATGATACGATATTAACCGGTTGTGATAATTTTTGTTCCCTTTATCCTCTAATATAGGATGATCTCGTATAGAATATTATATTAAAATGTCTAGGTACTTCCCACATTATTACAAAAAAGAAACCACGGCATCGTACCCATTTCGCGTGAAAATATCAAGCCAACTGATCGCGCTCCGCTGCGCGCCGCGCCGCACCGGCCCCAACGTTCATTTACAACGTAGGACACTTCAGTAGGTTTCTACTGTTTGTTGTTTTCGCGTCGCGTCGCGTTCGCTTTGAATCGCCCACGTAAGACGGCGCGTAATAGGAGGGATTTCCACGGGGATCTCGATATTAATTGAACGGTTACCCATCCATTTCATATCGTTATATTGGATGATCTTTAAATCTATAATTTGTGAGTTTCCTAATGTTCTTTATTCTCAACAAATATGATAAAATACTGTCTCCGTCTGTAATAACTAAATATCAACAACATATCAATAACCAACTCTTTAGTATTAGGCTGTTGCCAATGAGGGCTACCGTTTTTATGCTCACCAGTAGGCGCCACTGTCGAGTAAGGTCCCAAAGTTTGTTATGACGAGCGTAAAAACATAACGTGAATACGCGTGAAATCATATTTAATACCTTAAAATCGTACCGTAAAAACATTGAGCATGCCATAGTGTTTCGCAGTCCCGTTTTATTAGGAAAAAAGGAGGACTTAAGTTTCCGAAAGATAAAACTGTCTCAAAGAACTGACATTCATTGACACGTAACTCATATTTACCATAATCAATTTGAGGCATTGCAAAATATTCACAACATTACTATAATTAGAAATAAACCCGCGTAGCCTACCCACAAACAGTGACATTTGACGTTTCGGAGACCTCACGCTGTACTAGCGCCTCTAGCGGTGAATTCATACCCGATAACCCTCATTGCACTTTTGTAAGCACACTTTTAGTGAATCTGTTCTCAGAATGACAAAACCCACAGAATTTCGGTGCATTCACCGAAATTTTGCGGGTTTTGTCGATCTGTTCATAATAATAATAAGTTATTAATTGACACAACTTTCATCTTTCTTCCACCATGTAATCACACCCGTCTCCTTTGGCACGAACTGTGAATACAATCTAGAACCCGCTAGAACAGCGGCCAATTAATAACTAAAACAATGAACAAAGAATGCGCTGGTTATTGCACATTAGTAACAATATCTACAAAGGAATCAATATGAGAAACATCCTTTGAATCATACAATAACATTACAAACGCGATGCAATTTTCTAGAAACATCACTCCATCCTCCATCCCTTGCATTGGACTTTTTATTTATGTTTAAAGACAATATAAACCATTTTGAAGGTCTTATCGAGACGAAGTACCGACTGCAGCAATACAATTTGATAATAATAGTGTAATAAAATGAGATATCGTAGAGCAGAGATGCTATGTGTGGTAACGAAGGCAGCGGAATGATACATTATTCTGAAAAAAACTATTCTGAAAAAATGTCTCTCAGTGATTTGGTTTGTCCGCAGACCGAGACCCACTTTCACCCAATACATTGGCACGTGAGGATCTAAAGACTAGCTAGATAGCTAGATGCTGGGGCCATACCATTTATTAACAAACATTATGTTTATTTACTAATCTATATTTGCCATCGAAACGCTTAAACAAAGTGAATTTAGGTGAAATGAGGTGTAGGCATGTGGTGGTGTGAGGTGTGTGCGGCCGGTGTTCCGCGTTGCTCCATGGGTTTATATTAGCTGTCTGCCACTGATGTTAGGGATTGACAGCACATCTCAAACTCACTATTGTACAGTCTATCTTGACCGCGTACCGCGAACAAATCAAAAATATCTCAAGTGCAGCACTGATACCTTTCAAACTGCTGTTTTCCAGTTTGACAACACAACTATTTGTACCACACAAATAGCTGTGGTGGTAGTACTTCCACGAATGAGCTCCATCACAATGAGCTCCTTCACAATGAGCTCCTTCACAATGAGCCCTATAGTATTTAATATACTACTTACATTTATCATTCATGATTTCATATTTCAAAATTTTACATGTGCAAGTCAAGTAGCCTTGCACATGTAAAATTTTATAGGATTAAGTAGATAGGATAGGATAGACTTAAGGCTAAGTAAACTTGCACATGTAAAATTTAATAAGTTATAAAAAGATGGGATGGATACAAAAACAGAATTTAATTGTAGACTAGCCTAAACGCACTATAAGAAGGTAAGTAGCGTCGCCTAAGCTCTGATTTTTCTTCTGGAATTTCTGTATCGTCATATAGAGGAGTATATGAAAATCAGCCAAAATCAGCCAGGCTTAAATTGTAGCAAACCAGCCAGGCTTAAATGTAGCCTGCCAATTATTTCAGACCATCATAAAATCACGAGTGCGAAAAGGATATTTATAACTATAGTGTAGTTATTTAATAACAAAAACAATTTAAAAAAATACAATCAAATATTAATGAAAATAATTTAAGTTATTGCTAATTAAGAAAAATAACTGACAATTGTCAATGTTGACAACTGACATTAGAAGTCATAATAATAAATATTGAATTTCAGCTTTTTGTAAAGAAAACGATAAATATTTTATAAAACAAGTCGTCTTTAAGAAGCTACAAGGAAACAAGATATTAATAATTATTGAATTTCCACTAATTTTATGAAAAGTATAATAAATATAATTATAAGAAAAACGGGAATTATAAAATCATGAATGATAAAAATGTAAGTAGTATATTAAATACTATAGCCCCTTCACAAAGAGCTCCATCCCAATGAGCTCCTTCATAAGGAGGTCCTTCACAATGAGCACCTTCACAATGAGCTCCATCACAATGAGCTCCTTCACAATGAGCACCTTCACAATGAGCTCCTTCACAATAAGCGCCTTCACAATTAGCTTCTTCACAATGAGCTCCTACACAGTGAGCTTCTACACAGTGAGCTCCTACACAGTGAGATCCTACACAGTGAGCTCCTACACAGTAAGCTCCTACATAGTGAGCTTCTTCACAACGAGCGCCTGCACAATAAGCTCTATCACAATGAGCCCTCTACCACCACTCATATTAATCACCACAATAACAGAGATGTTGTCTCTGCTTTGAAGGCCCGACGGGTGTGGCATCTAAATAAACCACAACAAGTCGGGTCATTGCACGCGATATTCTGCAGTCTGTCCACACGGCGACTGTACCTCATTCATAATACACTCTGCTTTTTATATTCATGTATATTTAAAACAAATTGTCTGTCTGAGTAGAATAAGGGGGGCATTGTGGTGTGCTAAAATTAATGGTATAAAGAAGTATGTATGTGTAGTATGTATAAATATGTGTTATTGTCTAGAATAATTGTACGTCACAGTTAGAGTTTTTTTTTTCGGTTATGTAATATTGACTTGCTACAGGATTGTATGGTTGTCCCCCCCCCCCCCTACTAGTATACTAGAGTAATCCTGCTCATAGCATAAGTACCTCCATAGCAAAAACAAGTTTATATACTTCGAAAGAAAACGTTAATTCAAATTAGTTCTCGTAATTATACCTAATTAGTTTCATTTATATTCGTCTACATAATAATGTGAAACTTGAAGAAAAAAAATACAGGAGGCTTTTAACGTTTATTTACATTGTCATCTAGCTCAGGGTGGCTCGTGGCTCCCTTAAACCGACCGTAGCGAGGGCGTGTAATGTTTTTAATTCGAAACTTGACTCTCGTTAACTTTACAGACTGGGCGACAATAAGTTGGCAACATTTTGTGTCTTTGTTTTTGCGATCATGATTACCTACTCAATAATGTTATTTAGAAATATTTATGCTACTACTAAACTTTATTTAGGTACAGCTATTAGATAATTATTCTACTATAATAATAAAGGTCACGTTCTGCTGTAACTGCTATAACGAATAATCTTATATATAAAAATCTTCTGTGCGTGTGTATGAAAGTAAACTCCTCCTTAAAGGCAGTACCGACTTTGATGAATTTTGTGTGTGTTCCAGTAGATTCGAGAATGGTTTCGATTCACAATTGGACCCGGTAGGTGGCGCTGTAGTCGAGTTCTAGGACTTTTTTATTTTAAGGGCAAGACAACATCTGCCAGGTCCGCTAGTAATTATATAAGAACGCTGTGTGGTGCCGGTGGCGAATAACTCCACCTCGTTTCTTACCGTGGGTTTTGAAGAAGGCAACAGAGGGATATTGACCAGAGAATGGGCAGCAGCGTCCTTCTGAGCACATTAACACGTTCTGCGATCGCCATCATGCATCGGCCAAGCATGGCGATTACGGCAGAACCCGCCCCTCTTGGAAGAGACCTATGCCTCTTGGAAGAGAACTGTTCTTTCTTTCTTTACTTTCTTTGAAATAGTGGGAGTCAAATGGCGCCACTGATTTTTAAACAAAATTGAAGCGAGTGCCTTTCCAACTCTATTTATCTGTTCCGTGGCTGAACCTCCCTTGGGGAAGACCCATGCCTAGCAGTGGGCGTTCAAAGGTTGACATGATGATGATATAAGACGAGCTGATTTATCGTTGCTTGACGCTCAATGAAAATCGTTTAGGTCACAGTAGTAGTAGTACCTACATAACTTCAGGCACGTAAGTTTTCAGTATAAAATCAGGTATGCCATATTCTGTGC
Organism: Charanyca ferruginea; assembly: GCA_947361185.1. Classification (NCBI taxonomy): domain Eukaryota; kingdom Metazoa; phylum Arthropoda; class Insecta; order Lepidoptera; family Noctuidae; genus Charanyca; species Charanyca ferruginea. Next base: position 2,852,465 of record OX376066.1, on the reverse strand, counting down.
CTTATTAAAACCTAGTACCTACATTTTGCCATTTGTTATTCCATCACTCTATTATGTGTCTGTACCTGTGAATGAGACCCCATCCACCATACATAAGACCCCCTTGTGCATTACGATTCCATGTTTACTACTATCAACTTTCATAAAGAAAAGTTTATTTGTCCCCAACTTATTTGTCGCCCGTCTGTTGCCCCTACAATGTTTATCGCAAATGGGGTTTATTAGGCATAATGAGCGGCGTAGTCGTACATTAGCGTATTATTTGCGACTCCGACGAGGCCAAGCCGAACATTAGTAAGCGTATGGAAACACTGTAATGTCACCCGACGACTGTATTATTTAATTTAGAAAAAAATGGAGCCGTGATAAACTTGATGTTCCTTTTAAGTATGGTGTGATTTTTTACATGTTTTTCCTGTTATGTAATTATGAACTTAGGTATAATTCGCGTCATTAAAAAGACGAATTATTTAGCATTCCCTTTCATTCGCACAACGTATTATGGGAGTGAGACGGAATGATTAGTGCCGCCACATTTACGTGTGGGTATTATTTGAGGGCATTTATGTAAACGACGGGCCAATGAGGCACCAGGCTATCATAATCTAAAGCAGATTATCTAGTTATGTCACCTGTATGGTACACAATCGTGAACCGCAATAGTGGACGTTGCTCTTTGCACACACCGTAGACGTATTAGCGTAAACCGCATTAGCTGCGATGCCGCAGCGGCGTCAACGCCACGTTAACGTGGTGTTAATTCACACACACACAGCCATTCATTGGCGAAAATAGGTGGTGGCATACACCACGTCAAGCAACGCTAGATTCGATGGCATACATGATACAATTGATAAGTAGATCAAGCAATATTACGTGTAAGAAGGACAACCATACAGATAAACAATGACTCTCTTCACCAATCAAGAGTACATCGAGAGGTCAAACATTAACATAATGGCCTTTTCATTAATTATTTTTACCTTTATAAAATCCCAGTGATCAATGTACCAGGACATCATAAATAAAAGTTAGTCTTACGTAAGCGCCAATAAAATACCCAAGTTATAGCTATTAAGTCGTATCTTCCTCGAAACTGCGTCTAAGAAGCATCTAAATTCGATTTAAACCCAATACCCTGGATATAATCCCTGCAGATGGAAGTTTAAATCGCAGTTTCGCTATTAAGTTTTTGACTAGTGGCCAATTTATTGTTTATTTGCCATCGTTCGATTCCGTCTTTATTATCGTAAGTTTTATATTTTGGTTGTTCAATGTTCATACCGGTTTGTTTTTTTAGAAAGGCTTCTTATATGATATGTTGGCCTGGTATTTCAAAATTCAAGAATCATAAATGTAAAGAGCAATAAGTAACAAACAATTCAAAAATTAAGATATAAGCCATGGCAAATCAGAGATAATCAATCAGTCTCTGCTGACAGCTCCCTTTCACGTACGTACCTATCAGCACCATTTAGCTCGACCATTTTGAAGGGAACTGAATGATCCAACCACGGATCCAACACACGCTCCATCATCAGGGAGAGATTTCTCAACCGCCATGCTATTTGTTGTCAAGTACATAATTACCTAAAAAAAGGCTACGTGGCATTCACAAAATTAAATTTATGTTAATAAATTACACAAAATTAAGGTTAAAAATTACAATTATTAAGTTATAACAATTTTTTTATGGACTGGACATATTTAAAAATAAATTAATAACGACGTTATTAATGTGAATAACAATCATCATTCTCTTAGAAAAATTTCATAATTAACAAGCTCAAGTGGTTGTGGAGCAGGACCTAAGGGCGGGTTGTTTCAAACAGTTGGTTAACGTTACATACGGACGGTTAAAAATTACTATGACGTATGATTTTAAACGTTCGTTAAACGTAACGGATTGTTTCATGACATAAAAATCCGTCAATCAAAGTTATTCAAAAAGAGGGTCCATAATATTTTGATGTTTGACGTAGCTGTTTGACAACACAAAATTACATTGACTGGTGGATGAAGCATCGTGGTAATAGTAACTTTTTGAGGTATGTTAAGGCCACCATTTTGTGAAACAACCCATTTTATTGGTTTGACGATAGCGTTAGGTTAGCGCCATTTTTGACTATTACCCGTCAGTAAAGTATAGTTAAAGCAACCCGCCCTTAGCCAAGGATTTTTATCAATGACATAATTTTCTTACTTATAATTATGCTTGTCTACATAGTGTACGTTTAATGCATGGTTTAAAATTGTCTTTCATTTAGTTGCAGAATCGATCGAGACGAGTGGTATTTTATTATATTACAACATTTTACACAGTGGCCCATAAAAGAAGTATGTACTTTTGGCAATCTGAAACTTGGTTGATCTAATACGTTCCTATTTTTAGTATTAAAATATTGAACTTTACATTTTAGTCCGTCTACGGTTAACGGTATTGTGCCCATCTTCATACTTACGAAAATTTCTTTCAAATAATTTGATTAAAACATGTAACCAATGAGAGTTGGAGTGAACATGATGATGACCGCGAATCGGCTAGTGTCCAATCAGGCTGGGTGTACTGACGATCTTTACACCGGTGGTTGATGGCAACTGGACGATAGTAGCTGAAGATTTAGTTGAATTAGCCTTGTCATATTTCATCTTCTAAGCTCCAGAGCCTTAGACATCGCCGCACTGTTGCCAGCCTATCGGTCTTTTATCGGGTACATTTCGAAGAGTGTGCTTTAGAATTGCACAACTTAAACCCTCCATCCCCATTCCATCACAGATACGGCGAAGCGTCACCGCTATATGGTAGAAGTCCACGGTCTCGAACCAAGTGCTTTGCTTTCACATTTATTGTGCTAACTGCCAGACTGTGGAATTTACTGCCGGCTTCTCTGTTCCCCGATAACTATAATCTGGGTATCGTCAAGGCATGAATGAACGAGTTCATCTTAGGCAAGCGTGTTGAACCTTAGGCCACATCATCACTTAAGATCAGATGAGTTGCAGCCAAGTGCAAGCCTAAAAATATGGCGCTCGCTTGGAGAAGCCCATGTCCAGCAGGCTGATGATGGTGATGATGATGATGGTGTCTACAACTCTTTACTAAACTCCAAACTCGTCACCAAACATTTGGTAGATCTTAGGGCAGACCATCTTTGCCATTTTAACGTAAACTGAATTTGGAGGAATTATTCCCGTATTTGTCGACATTTTCCTCTTAAACAAGGTGTATGGTGTCTGGTCTAAGGGCTGGCTACTGTTTTTGACCAAGGATCGCACTTTCGGGTAAAACAGTCCAGGGTCTATGACTTTGATTCCTGAGAAAGAAAATAATTTATCCTTTAAATATTATAAATACTCAATGTCACTCTGTCGATCATTATCATCTGCCTAGCCATTTTCCAACTATGTCATATAGTGACTGTCTGACCTCTACAACCCAGTTACTGGGTAATACGATACCCTTTAACAATACTGGTCAGACGTTCAGGCTTGACTATCCCTAACGACTGTTAAAGATCTACGAATGGCAACCATGACCAACGGCATTACGTGCTTTCTGAGGCACGGAGGGGTGTCAGGATGAAACAGGTGGCCATCCATCTACGGACCGACCTTGGCAAGCGGGGCTTAACCACGACCGATCAATACTTAGCCAGGCAGGCTATTACTTAGCCAAGAGCTGCTATTAAATGTTTATTTATATTATATCTTCTGAACGTTATTCAAATAATATTATTGACTGAGACGGTTTTCCGCCGGGTCTAGGCTCGGTTTTAAACCGTGTCTATGTCAGGTGGTCAGTTAGGTATGGGTCGCTATGGAGGTTTGTTAACGACACCGGCGCGCTCGTGAACAAGCTTAGCCGGCACCGGCCCGGGCGCCTGGGCCGGGTAGAAGCCATCTCGTTAACAAGGACCCTTAAAGGGCCTCAATCATTTAGTTACACAATATGTTATACAATACGACCAAATATTGACCAAAGAGGAGGGAGAAGTTTCATAAGAAAAATATTTTTTTATGTAAAAAGACAACCACCTTCAAAAAGTAAAAAATAACTTTCAATTCGCAAGTCGGCGGCTTTGGTTTTGATTGTTGTTTTGTATTGCTACCGACTTCAGAATTGAAAGTTATTTTTTGAAGGCGGTTATCTTTTTTGTAAAAAAAAAATATTTTCGCTTTTTAGTGCCTACTTCTCATCATACACCGACAGCGACACCAAAAAAAAATTTGTCATCCCTAAATTTTCAACCCTTAGGGGTACAATATTTTCTTGAAATTTATATGGGACCAAATTTGAGGTATACACTATCAATTAAAAAAAGAATTATAGAAATCGGACAACACTGAAAAAAGTTATGCGTGGTCAAACATAAAATAAATATAAAAAAAATAAAAAAATGTTCATAAAATGAAAACTACTGGGCCAAACAATGTTAAATTTTTATGGGACCAAATGGCGACTACTCCGAATCAAACTAAAGAAGAATCACGTAAATCGGATCATAAATTTCAGAGTAATCGATGTACATACATAAAAAAAAAACCAACCGAATTGAGAACCTCCTCCTTTTTGAAGTCGGTTAAAAATAAAGCCAGAGAGAGAGAGAGTAAAGCTGTAATTACTGTGTACCTTGACAGTTTCTGTTTGTCCTCAGGACTCCTGTGCATCTTTTCACTACTGCTCGTTCTATTGCCAAATCACCGTTAAAATACGGGTTTCTACCAAACCTCGCTATTTCCCTGGACAAATGAATAACTATTATAGTATAATTTTAAGAGAAATCCTGCAATAATGGAATAAAGAAGTCAAAATGTTCATTTTTCTACTTAGAATTCTATGGTTAAAAAGGTTGGTACATCGGTTGAACTACACATCCGCTCCGAGTAGCGGTTGCTTCCAGTATTCCTACAATCATAACCAGATCTTTCAAACAATACGTACCTAAGTACATCCCGCGTAAAATTCTGTCCAGCCACATCTTTGGAGATCCTCATAACTCGAGAGAAAACGTCACTAGTTTCTTTTGCAATCCAATTTCTCGGTAGATCATCGATAAATGCTTTCAACACGAGTACGTCTAGGTCTAAGATCACTCCCCCCCACTTCTTCACAGTCAATATTTTCATTATGGTTGCCATGAGCTGGACACCCTTCAACCTGTTCTGTAATCGCTGACTGACTATTTGGCTTACTATTGTGTTGTTAGAGAAGCTTAATGCATGTATTCTAGCAAGCTTAATGTTTGAATACTGGAGGAGCTTCGCGAGACAGCTCCTCTTGAGCATAACGTGAGTGACCGGTGCGTTAAACAGCAAGTAAACATCCCAGTCGGGATGCGCTCGCGCAGCGGACTCAACAGCACATGCCTGGCGAGAGTCTATACCGCCCCGGCAAGAAGTATCATGGAAAAATATTGATTTAGACTTTGGTAAAAAATTTAGGTCTTCCACGGACTGCAAGACTTCATTCATCATGTCACTGTAACACTGTATGTTTCCATTATCTTTCGGCCAATATATGATTGCATAAGTTTCCGAGATTGAAAATAGAATAATATTTATTATTATAAACACGACGATAAAGTAAGTAATGAAAATTCGACGAATTTGTATTATCCTCATTGTCTATTATTTGGTTTTAATGTTGAATTTTGAATATTTTCTTGTGTTCCCGCCACACTTATTGTTAAACTGTAATTTGTATTGTATTTATAGCGTTATAAAAATATTAATTTAGTTTGTTCCTCATGCATATTATTGGTAATTAAAAACATAATTATGCGTAGCTTTGTTAAACGAAACTGAAATGATGTGCTGTTAAATCCCAAAACCTTCAGCATATCACAGTTGGTTCGTCCTAATATGTTATTTTCATGCATGTAAGAATAGCATATAAAGTGATGAAGATATCCTGCCGTACACGGTGACGATGGCACATGATACACACGGAGCGCCGGGTATTTTACTGTCGATGGCCCCGGCTATCATTCGTAGATCTTTGGCAATCGTTATGGCTAGTCAGAAGCCAGAAAGTCTGACAACCAGCCTTACCAAGGGGTATGGTGATACCCAGTAGCTGGGTTGTGGAGATCCGATAGGCAGTCGTTCCATGTAAAACACAGGTAATCACCTGCATCCGGTTCGACTGGAAGCCGACCCCAATATAGTTGGGAAAAAGGCTAGGCAGATTATGATAAGGGTGTCCAATAATAGCAACAGTTTATTTGCCAGTAAAGCGATGACATGGTAAATTTATAGTCTGTAGTGGGGTTGGCTTCTGCCGGCACTGAATTACTATTCAAATAACTCGAAAATTGTACACTAACTACTTAGTGTGACCATGGTTCCTAATTGGAGGAATGTTGTTTCCTACCCCTTTTTTTTATTGACATGAGTAACGAGTATCGTTATTATTATACACAAATATATATTTTAATTACTTTTTCGACATTTTAGAAACATTGGAAACCTTAGTTTTGTATAATTTAGCAGCATTATTTCAATTTTGTAAATGTGAGTACCATGGAGCCATATTTTAAGTAAATTATTATGTGTTTGACTTAAATGAGCATGGCGGTTGAGAGAATTGTCATGCTCACTCAAATGTCTCGCTGGTGGTGGCGCGTGTGTTGGGTCATTCGGCTCCCTCTAAAATGGTTGAGCTGAATGGTGCTGATTCACGCGTCATGTTCGTGAACGGGCGCTGTCAGTAGAGATTGGTCAACTCTTAACTGCCATGGTTTTTATCTTGATTATTTTTTATATTTTGTATTTCTAGATTACCTTCATTGTTTTCACATATAGAAGCAACAAGAATAATGTAAGCAGTATTTTGTAAAAACCTGATTTTAAAAGAGTGTCCGTGGAGTTTCTTGCTCGTTCTTCTCCATAGAGACCTACCTACGTTTTGGAACGAGCAACTAGCTTCAACTTTCTGTCTAACTGACCGACTCCTTGACAATTCAAAAGTGCCTGTAAATGGTTTAATTGAAATAAATGCTTTGGCTTTGACTTTGACTTTGATACTGCTTTAGGATACTATGAGTGTTGTGCAAAACTTTTTTATGCAGTAAGGTTCATGATTTCGTTTTTTTTTTGTTATAGCGAACAAAGTGCTAGTAGCACTTTGTTCGCGTGATTTTTCTTCCAAATCTCTAGTTTTTTTTTACAATAAATTATAGCCTCACTCATTTTTAAAATCAGTTTAGTATTTTTTGAGTTTCCCCCATTATAAACAAACATACAAAAATCAAATCTTTTCTCTTTATCACATTAGTTTAGATTTGCGTAAGTATTTTCTGTCAATAATATAAATAGCTTAGGTCAGTTAACATTCTAGCAACTCAGTATGTTCGCGACGGCGTTGATTGCTCAAAGGGCATCAGATACCAGCTTGTTGCCCTAGAGTCAATTGAGAAACGAGCCAAGAGGATCATTGGCAATGATAGGTTCGTCGAGTCAAAGCTCCAAAGTCTTGAGCATCGACGCCGAGTTGCTGGCCTGTCGGTTTTTTATCGGTTGCATTTTGGGGAGTGAGCGACGGAATTGCATAATTTAATTCCGCCGAGCCCGTTCCATCATCGGACCACGAGACGTACGGCGATGCGCCACCGGTACATGGTGGACATCCCACCCATACGCACGAAACATTTTGGGAATACATTCATTGTGCGTACTGCTAAGGAGTGGAATTCCCTGCCTGAGTCTGTGTTTCCTGATAGCTACAACCTGGGAGTCTTTAAGTCAAGAGTGAATAGGTTACTTCTAGGCAAGCGTGCTCCATCTTAGACCCTATCATCGCTTCCCATCAGGTGAGATAGTGGTCAAACGTATGCCTATCACTAGTAAAAAAAAAAGAAAAAGATTTTGTTATCTTCTTGTATAAAACTGAGTCCATTTTATTTGTCCGAAAGACATACCTACCAAAAAAAAAAAAAAAACACACCAAATTCCTATACCTCAGCAAAATACAAAAAAAAACATTTAGAATGTGGTGGAGTCTTGCTATGTTCCACGAGTTATTTTTTTTATATTTTCCAACATGCAACACACAAATAATAACACGTCTTTATCAGATTTTTTACTTCTAGGTATAAAACCAGTTAATACACCGTAACTGTAATAAACATAAAACATTGTAGGTAAACGTACCACGCCGCTGCTAGTCTATTTTTCCGTTACACAACCTTATTAATTTAATAAAAGGAAAATCCTGGCTTTGCCTGTAGGCATGGTAATGCTAAGCCGCAATGGCGCGGCAAGTTAAAATGTGCTTGTTCTAAAAACACGACGAAAAGCTTCCAAATGTACGTTATTTAGCTTTTTCAGATATACGGGACTGTATTGTGTAGCAGTTCTAATAGTTTATGAAATAAAAAGCTATGTAGAATTGTACGATAGAATTTAATAGCTCTCACAAGAAAGATTTAAATGTGATGTGTATCAAAAACAAGTAATAAATATAAAACACTAACCTAGACGCACTAGGATTAGGCAGAGATTTCCTGGCTAATAGGTTCCACAGCCTGGCCGGCAAACAGGATCGGCCGAAGATAAGTCTGCCGCGATCGGCTCCTAGCTTTACGGCGCGGATCTTAGCAGTAAGACCCGCCCTGGGAGCAGCAGCACGCGACAGCACGACGGCACGACTCAGGACCGTTACCGACTTTTGGATGTGGACCGGTAGACTTCAGTAAGTTAAGTCAGGAGTAAATCAGCGTGTTACTCAAGCGAAAGCGAGATCTAGACTGACCCATTTGGCAGGTTTCTTTTCTGACCGCTCTTCCGAAATTCATAAAAGTCCAAGTATGAATTCTATTTCTAGAATATAGACCCGTATGGTCTTATAAAGCGGGGTATTATAGTACCGGCCAGACTCAATTATTGTAGACTGCCAGTTATTTTTATTTTATTAGTGCGAATAGGATTTTAAGGAACACCCGATACATCAGCGGGTGTCCAGCTGTTTAGTATAAAATACAGCCATACACACTTACCTAAACATCAGTTTGGAGGTTTTAGGTATGGTCTTATAAAGCGGGGTATTATAGTACCGGCCAGACTCAATTATTGTAGACGGCCAGTTATTTTTATTTTATTAGTGCGAATAGGATTTTAAGGAACACCCGATACATCAGCGGGTGTCCAGCTGTTTAGTATAAAATACAGCCATACACACTTACCTAAACATCAGTTTGGAGGTTTTAGGTTATTTACGCCGTAAACTTATTAGAAATAATATTGACAATTTGTCAAAATTGACAACTGTCATTGACAAACATGTCATAGCCAAAGACATTATTTATTTTCCAGATTGATAAAAAGGGATTTAAAATACCAGAATTGGGATATAATGTAACGTAGCCAAGACGAGCATAAAGACTGTAAGTACATATAATCTATTTTTGCATAATAAAAGATTCCAAGAATCTATAAAAACAAGTATTATAAAATGTAAACATCAATTATTGTGATAAATGATTGCATGCTTATAAAAAGTAAATATAGTATTGTGTTATCATTGTGTTAACACAATACTATAATTGCAACACGAAATGTTACCAGTTTACGGTTTTATTTTATGGGTCTATACCGTGATCGAGAAGAGCTTGTCTATACTAATATTATAAAGAGGTAAAATTTGTTTGTAAGTTTGTATGTTTGTAAGTATGTATGTTTGTAAGTATGTATGTTTGTAAGTTTGTATGTAGGGGGTAATCTCCGAAACTACTTCCCGATTTCAAAAATTATTTCAACAATAATAATAATAATCACATTATCTCTGGATGTTCTCGTCTTGCTAACGAAGAGTACTTGCATAGGCACAACCTTGTGGCCAGGATTATCCATCAGCAACTTGCTCTAAAATACAACCTCGTGGAATCAGAAGTACCATACTACAGGTATGTGCCCGATCCAGTTCTTGAAAATGGCAATGTCACATTGTACTGGGATCGATCTATCATCACTGACAGGACTATTGTAGCCAATAAGCCTGATGTAGTGGTGGTGGATCGATTGGAGAGGCGCGCAATGATTATTGACATAGCAGTTCCGCATGACGTGAACCTCGTGAAGGTCGAGAAAGACAAGCAGATAAAGTATCTTGACTTGGCCCGCGAGGTTGTCGACATGTGGGATGTGGACTCAGCGATCATTGTGCCGATAGTTGTTACAGCCAATGGCTTAATTGCCAAGAGCCTCGACCAACATCTAAGGAGGCTCTCGTTAGGCGGCTGGATCAAGGGCTTGATTCAGAAGGCAGTACTTCTGGACACGGCCCGCATTGTTAGGAGGTTTCTCTCTCTGGAGCCCTGACCGCCGGTAGCTTGGATCCTGTTCCCGATACCGGTGGGCTACTATTTTTTATATTTTTAAATGTTTTTATTTTTTTTATTAATATTTAAAAATGTAAATTATGTGTATTTAAGATAAATAAATGAGAATAATAATAATATGTGGGGACATTTCACACACGGCCATCTGACCCCAAACTAGGGAGACCCTGTACTATGGGTGTCAGACAGCTGATATACATACACAAATACAGTTTTAATACATACTTATATAGATAAACAACACCCAGACACAAGGCAAACACAAGTGCTAATCACACAAATATTTACCCTGGGCGGGAATCGAACCCACAACACGCTGCGCAGCAGTCAATCGCTCAGTCACTGCGCCATCCGTGTCGTAAAAAAAAATGACTAAAAAAAATGAACACACATTGGGTACTATAGTTGTACAAAGTACTTTGAATCGCTCAGTCTCTGAATATCATATTCTTAAAATATCATAATCGCAAGTCATCATATTATCAGAAAATCATATTATCAACACATCTTCTTCTTCATCAGCCGGATAACGTCCACTGTAGAACAAAGGCGTCCCCAGGGGGGCGGGGGTTGCCATAATCCGCACGCTTGGCAGCCGTCTTGGAGATCGCAGTGAAGTTGGTACACGGAAGCCGCTGCTGCCCGACTTTCGGATTTTTAAACACATATCATATTCTCAAAATATCATAATCTCAAAACACCACATATGGCAACCAGTCCCTTCTGCCCGTCTTCTACTTCTGTCTTCTTCCCTTGTGCCCGAGCCAGCACCTGCACCTAGACTGCATATATGAAATATGGTACAGACTGAGCTGCTTGAACTTCTAGAAAGGACACCATCTTTTTATCCGCAACATTGTCTGCATCATCAATAGCCGACATTCTCAAAGAAGAAGTCGCAAATATTGTAAAAAAAACACTGTGCGGTCGGGGGACCCCCGTAAGAAACGAAGTTCCTTACTGTACAAAAAAAAAATATAAAAATAATTCTTATTTGCTCTTCCCGTAGGCCGCGTTAGGGAACTTCTTTCCAAAAAAATAAGTGTATGTATGGAGTTTCTTGCCCATTCTTCTCCATACGAAACTACCATTTGGAATGTGTACTTAGATTAAAATTTTCTAATATGACATTCAAAAGTGCCACTTAATGGTCTAATTGAAATAAATGATTTTACTTTGAGCGGGTGAATGTCGTTAAGTATAATTATATAATCCATACTTCCTTAATAAACTTAATATCCTTATCCATCCATACTCCAGACTTATATACTTATGATATAATATAATATTATAAATGCGAAAGTAACTATGCCTGTTACGCTTTTACGATGAAACGGGTGAACTGATTTTCATGAAATTCGGTGAGACTATATATAGGGTGACTGGTAATTAGTGTACGATACTTAAACACGTGATTGTGTTCATGATAACAAACAACTTTCCCGAAGAAAAAATGATTTTTGTACTGGTTCACTTTAGGTCACAGGCGTGCGCGCGCGTGAATTTCATACGGCTGTTGTGTTATTGTGATAAAAGTGAACCAGTACAAAAAACTTTTTTCTTCGGGAAAGTTGTTTGTTATCATGAACACAATCACGTGTTTAAGTATCGTACACTAATTACCAGTCACCCTATATAGTTTAAACCCTGGGGAAGGATATAGGCTACTTTATAATCTGAGCCTTCGTCTGTACCCGCGATTTCCGACATTCACGCGGGCGAGTCCGTGCGGTGTCGGACGTAAAGAACAGCACCATCCCATATCTTCCCGTGGGTGTCGTAAGAGGCGACTAAGGGACTTACCCGAGAATGGGCAGCAGCGTTCTCTGTGCCTTTGTAACAACCATACTGCGATCGCCAACCCTCCTGCCAAGCGTGGCGATTATGGCAAAACCCCCCATTTTGGGGGAGGCCTATGTCCAGCAGTGGACGTCTTTCGGCTGAAATGATGAATGATGAATGACGCGGACGAAGTCGCGGGCAAAAGCTAGTTTAAATAAGTCAGTAACGAATGCATTGGCCAATGGCTGCTTTATGTCAAAGCAAAAATAAATAAATACTTTGACTTTAACGGCAACAGCTACTTAAGAAATAAAAAATTATTGCAGCGGTTTGTATCAAATTTTTCTTCCGTATATCGTCACTCCACACTATGTTGATATGGCATGTGTTTATTTTATGATGGTATTTTGAAAAGTTTTAATGTGCACTTTGATAAAACATCAGTACATATTCCGCATGACATTATCATAATAAATGATGTATTGAATGAGAGACATTCGTCGAATTATGTGATCGCTCAAATGAAGTTGGAGTTACTCGGCAATAATTATCACTATTTGATTTTGTTTTTGGTCCAGAGTTTGAAGATAGATAAAAATAGCTTGGTTTACGTAGAGTTGCACGAAACCAACATTAGCTTAATGGAGACATTAAATTCATGCCATCTCTTAGGCACTGGACACACAGAAAAGACGTAAGACGAGAACGGGGCGCGGACAGGGCACAGACGGGGCGCAGACGGGGCGCCGTCGCGACATTTTAAAACATAGAAAAAACGAGGCACGCATGTGACGCTAGGCACTACGAGAGATTACGCAGTTACGCAGGTAGTTGTGTGTGACACAGCGACGCGCGCTCCATCACACACGCACCCCCGTTCTCGCCCGCCCCTCGTCCGCTCGCGCCCGTGCGCTGTCCGTGCCCCGTCCTTTCTATATGTGTTGCGTCGCGACGCTTCTATACATTTTGTATGAAAGGGCGGACGCGGAAGAGACATTATGTCCGCGCCCCGTCCTCGTCCTACGTCTTTTTTGTGTGTCCAGCGGCTTACATTTTGTATCAAAAAGAAAGAGACAGCATCAGTTTAATATCTCTATTAAACTAATGTTGGTTTTGTGCAACGCACTGTAAGTACCTACTTAAAAGCAATACGGATCGATCGGTCATGGTTAAGTTACGCTTGCTGCGGTCGGTCCCGGGATGGACGAACATTCATCTCTTACTCCAGTACGAAAAGCCATTGGTTTCGGCTGTCATTCATAGAACTTTGGCATTCGTTATGGGTAAGCCAAAAAGTTTGACAATCAGTCTTACTAAGGGGTATCTAGTTACCTAAAGGTGCAGGTGTGACATTGAATCATAAAAAAAAACAATAAACCTCGCAATTATGATTTACATCGCTCTTGCGCCAAAAATTCGGTAAGTAGTTTAGTATCTTCTAATTTGTATAACAATTAACAACACTTTCATTTTGAACACTGTCTTGTATTTCATAGCTGTAAGTAAAATATTATACAATTATACTTATACTGTCGGTTTCTACGACACCCATGGGTAGTAATGGGGTATATACCCCATTACTACCCATGGGTGTCGTAGAAACCGACAGAGGGATATTGACCGGAGGATGGGCATCAGCGTCCTTCTGAGTGCTATAACACCTACTGCGATCGCCAACATGCATGGCGATTACGGCTAACTCCCTTTTGGGGAGACCTATGCCCAGCAGTGGGCGTCCAAAGGTTGACAAGACTAGATGATCCACAGTACCTATTAATGAAAAATGTAGGATGTAAACTTAGAAATTTATTTTGAAAAACCAAACTGTTCCATTTCCTTTGTTCGAAGCTACACAACATTGAATTCTCCTTTTTACAATTTAAAAAAGATATCGCTATAGTTTTTTTAATTAAACAACAGAGCAAAGCCAGCACCGGGTAGTCCCTGGCTAATTTAAGATCTAATGAGTTTAAGCTAATCTCAGAAACTAGCGAAATTTAGTGCAGTTTTCACGACCGCTGAGAGTTGAAGCAAGGTTTAATATATTAAATCTTGCTACAGCATCCAAAATAATTACGGTTTCGCTATTTTCTGACACAAGACAAAGTATCTAATAAAACATTGGAAGTAAGCGTGGAAAATGATGAAAAGGAGCGAAGGTGTAGGCTCATAGTGTGTTTTTGAACTCCGGACCTTATTCTCAGCAAAGTGCACTTGCGACCTTTACACGATTACGAGTCAGTCTAATTATATTAAAAGCCAAAATCAAAGTCGGATCATTTATTTCAATTGGACCATTATAAGGCACTTTTGAACGTCAAATGAGAAAAAATGTATTCTACTTGCCCATTCCAAAAGTTAGTTTTGTATAGAGAAGAATGGGCAAGAAACTCCATACTTACTCTTTTAAAAATGATATTAATAATATTATTAGCATTATAAGCTTAGTTACTCACTACATAAGGTGGACCTTGTTGTGCGGGTGACGTCAGTGAACCTAGAACACAGTGACCCTTTTCTAAGTATGTACTTCTAAAAACAAATGAAAATACTTAACGAAGTAGAGAAACAATTTTTTTTCTAAGTGATACCAAAACGTAATTGTAATAAAAACACCCATTAATATTGCCATAAACGCATAAAGTGTGCGTTTGTACCGAGTGCGTAAGAACATAAACGCACTTTGTGTGTTCATGGTTTTTGTCTGGATAGAAAAACCAATCAACACAAAATGCAAATTAATTTTTCATCCCACCATCTCGGAAAGCGTATTTTTAATCTTCAATATCTGAGTGGAAAAGCCGTTTTTATTCTCTAGAGGATAAAGTAAATTTATCTTCAATATCTGAGTGGAAAAGCCGTTTTTATTCTCTAGAGGATAAAGTAAATTGAATTTAGAACATCGTGTGCACTAAGTTTGTGAATTAAAAAAAAACATTAAACCTATTTACTGCTACCTCTATGGTGCCGAATTTATCATACAACTTTTTTTTAATTTGTTAAAAACTCAGACTTTGTAAACGTTTTTTTTTTTGCATTTAGTCATTTCCTCGCTGAGGTGGAATGAAAAGTTACGTGTTGCACTCGAGTGCAAAGATTTTTCACCTCGTGCTCTTTTGATTCCCTCGCTAACGCTCAGGATTCTAATTTTGAATCACTCGCTGCGCTCGTGATTCAGTTTTAGAATCCTTCGCTTGCTCGGTCATCAAAATTGAACACGCGGTTAAAAAGCAACTTTGCACTCTTGTATAACAAATAACCATTCTTACATCAACATGGCTTCATCTTTCATTTACATAATCAATAATGGCACAATACATAACACTTTTTTATTATCTATACTAATATTATAAAAAGAGGTTAAATTTGTTTGTATGTAGGGAGTAATCTCCGAAAGTACTCATCCGATTTCAAAAATTCTTTTACCAATAGGAAGCAACGTTATTCCTGAATGCTATAGGTTATGTTGCATTATCAAAGAATGAGAGATCCTTGAGAAAATTCACGCGGACGAAGTCGCGGGAAAAATGCTAGTGACATAAAAATATCGTGTCACGCAGTGTTTGTTATCGAAATCCTCCGAAACTGCTTGACCGACTTTTATGAAATAAGAAATTAGAAGATAGATCTGAGAAATAGGTAGTACTCTATTTTAAACCGACTTCAAAAAAAAAGGAGGATGATTCAGTTCGACCCGTATGTTTGTATGTTTGTCCGCGATTATCTCCCGTTACGGTTAACCGATTTTGATGCGGTTTTCAGAAAGATGTTTGTTACATTCTAGAGAAGGATTTAATATACAACAATCACAAATTTATTCAGCGCTTTTTCAAAAAAACAACAATAACCGAGAAGACGTTTTCATTTCTTCCATCTTTCCATCTTTGGAGGACTTTCGATCTCTGTTTGAACTGTGTTGCCGTTTTTTAATGGATTTGGGTGATAAGGAGGCACTAAAAAGCGGAAAATAACTTTAGCACAGAACACACATGACTTTAGTTGAAGTCGGTGGCAGTCGGTATGGTCCCTTGTTAAACCATACAACATTACCTTTAGATGAAGGTTGATTGAAATGAAAGAAGGTAAGTACTGAAACACTATTGTATTGTCCCAATGGTACTTAAAGTGAAATGAGCTTAATGAACTGATGGTGTGGAAATGAAGTAAGTGACGCGGCCCTTGTTGGCTGCAGCGAGAACGCCCGGCTGTCTTGATAACCTAACGCGAACTGAACTAAATGTAATGACTTGGAATGAATGTGGCGTAAACTACTGAATTGCTGATTGTGCGGTTGCACCGTACACAAAGAACAAACAGAACAAAGCTACCGAATTCCGAAACTAAAGTCATGTGTGTTCTGTGCTAAAGTTATTTAAGCATCACTTTTTAGTTTTTGTAGGCGGTTCTCTTTTTTCTAAAATGTTTTTTATACCCTAGATGATAAAAAATCATTTCCATGGCAAGACAACTTATGCCGGGGTCAACTAGTTAGTCTACAATAATTGTAGTATCAGTGGTTCATACGTCAATTGACCTTCCAATTAACAGTTCACACTCCAGCTATATAGGCCATACTACACGTATGGGGGATTTGTACTATCCAACTACTAATTGATAACGCAATACTTCTCTATAAGTTCCTATATTGGATTATATTCTATTTTATTTACTTATATTTCGACCTGTCAGCCTTCGAGGCGCACTGTCAAGTTGTTTTTATTACAAAACAGAGTTTAGTCCTTATCTTAAACTTATCCAATAAGTTTACACTTGACAAAAACAACCAGTCTTTACAGTACCTAATAACCTTTTTTTTTTTTTTTTTTGGTACGGGTTGGAAAATCCTCATGGATGTCCTCCGCCCTGGGGCAGGCGGAGGGGTCTGTCAGACTCTTACTGACTAAAAACCACCCCGGTTTTCCATCTCACACCTACGTCGGGGGTCGCGGGAAACTGGAGATACTTCCGCAACCCCCGGCTGGTGCCGGCCCGCTGCAGCGGGCCACTTCTCGGGTCAGGGGGGGGAGTGAGGTGTTAGACTCCCCCCCGGACATCTCAGAGGGGCGCGCGTGGAACACTACGCGCCGCCACCTCGGGTCCTGGTGTATGTGGGGGGCGACAGACGTCCCCGAGTCTGCCGCCCCTGGACCCATTTAGGGGGGCCGGAAGAGGGCGTTATCCGCCCTCCGCCGACGCCCGGTGCGCCTGCTGCGGGCAGGGTGGGAGGTTGAGATCTCCCTCTCCCTTTCCGCAGCCTCCTTCTGCGACATGACACTTTCGCAGAAGGAAACCACCGCGTCCCAGGACTCTGCGCTGTCGACCATCGACTCGACCACGGCCGACAGCGACAGGTCACTGCCTACTTCTGAGACGAGGGCACGGCGCGGCTCCTCCCAAGCGGCACACTCTGCCAGCGTATGCCGCGCCGTGTCCTCCCGGCAGTCGACGCAGTGGTGACACCGGGCGTCCGGCTCCCTGTTTATGCGACACAGGTACTTCCCGAAGCAACCATGCCCCGAGAGTACCTAATAACCTAACCTAACCTAACCATAACATATTATATATACCTTACAGATATTTACTTTTAAAAAAACATAAAAAAGATTATTAAACTATTGTACACGAAGTGACGACGTTGTGTTGCGCTGCGTGGTGTCGCGTAGCCTTCCGCAGAATCGAGGAAGGTCTCAATATAATGAGTCGAAACTCGCACCACGAACGCCTTGAAGTTCGTATTGTGACGCGACTCCAACTTCTCGACCCTCAAGGCCCAGCTGGTCTTCGATCGGACATACTCCACGATCTCTTCAACCTTCGTGGTGTGATGTAGCCGGGACACATAAAACTGATTCGTAGGTGTTGCCGGACGCAGCATATTGGATCGTGCCAGCGCGGTCCCGCACTGGTTCCGACTAGGTGGCTTCTTCCTCTTCTTCCTCTCCACATTCACGAAGCCATCCTTGTCACACGTTCCCGTAGCTATTTCGAACTCCTGTTGACAGGTTTGCAGGATTACATATTTGTCGCATCCGGTCAATAGTACGAACATGCAACGAATCGCAAGCCCGCCATAGCGACCACACGTGATCTACCACCACCATTTTGGCACGCTTCTACAGAGTCGTGATGTTTTCAGCCCACAGCAAGCAGGACATTCAGAATTCAGTGTCTGATCGCATCGGAGCTAAGACGTCCCGAAACTGTACTCGATTCGTTGTGTTTAAGTGTTAATATGTTTTTTTTTTATTTGACTCTGTGTTTATTTTAAATTGAGTTGGTGCTAAATTGTGCTTTAAATAAATGCCGTGTATTGTGTCCGTATGGTGGACGTAAAGAATAGCACCATCCCATACCTTCCCGTGAGTGTCGTAAGAGGCGACTAAGGGACGTACCAGAGAATGGGCAGCAGCGTTCTCTGTGCATTTGTAACAACCATACTGCGATCGCCAACCCACCTGCCAAGCGTGATGATTATGGCAAAACCCCCCCTTGGGGGAGGCCTATGTCCAGCAGTGGACATCTTTCGGCTGAAATGATTATTGTACCCTATACCCAGTGTGTTTGCATTGCACGAAACCCATCTTCTACCCACATGATGACCGAATCTAATTTTCTATTTATATTTATACTTATACGTTAATCTCCATAAGTAGGTAGGGGTCCCTGTAATTAGTAAATTGACGTCAGAGTACTAACTTAAACCAACCAACCAACAAACCAGGCTATTGAATCTGATAGTGCGTTATCAGAAGTTTTAACAAAATAATTAACATAAAAAATAAGAGATTTGTCATACAGATTCCGAACCATGTATTGACTCCAGCTCTCACAAAAGTTATACTGATAAACGTAACTTGGTGCTATAAATCAACAAAGCTGGACCTTTGTGAGAGGAATTAATAAATTTATTATTATCATATGGGGGTGGGGTGTCTGGGCTAGAATACCACCCCCCCATTTCATCCCGAGGGTGTCGTCGAAGGACTAAGGGAAAATCCGGCTTCCGTGTGCTTAACAACTTCACTGCGATCCCCAAGATGCCTGCCAAGCATGGGGATTATAGTACCCCCCCCTTATGGGGGAGGCCTTTGACCCCTCGCGTGTCTTAAGTTACACAGTTCGACATAAGCTATTGTTTATCTATTGTGTCTGCTAATTAGACATTCAATGGGTTAAACAGTGCAAGTCTTCAGGCTGATGATGACGATGATGACGATTATTTGTGCACTAAAATTATCTGATTAAAACTAAACTATACGTTCCTACATTTTATAAAATGATTTACTAAACTGCAAACTCAAACAAATGTAGGTTAGGTTATCACATACAATGTGATTTGATATTTTGTTTTTAACCCCCGACGTAAAAACGACGGGGTGTTATAAGTTTGACGTGTCTGTGTGTGTGTGTGTGTGTGTGTGTGTGTGTGTGTCTGTGGCATCGTAGCTCCCGAACGGATGCACCGATTTTGTTTTTGTTTTTTTTATTTGAAAGGTGAATTAGTCGAGAGTGTTCTTAGCTATGTTTGATGAAAATCGGTCCAAAATGGCCGCCGCTACAAAATAGCTAATCACATATTTTTTCACAACTCCACCAATATGGGTATCAAATGAAAGGGCTTCACTAGTAGAATACTTTACACTATGATAAATTTCAAAGCCAAGATGACCGGCACCACAAAATGGCTAATTATATATACCAAACGCATTCTCAGGGTGATATCTATATAAAAAAAGATCCATGTGACGAAATACAACTTTAGACGTATCTACAACTTCTCAAAACCAGACTAAATTACATTTGAAAACTTTCAAATAAAAATAAAATTAAAAATTTAAAAAACCCCCAACGCAAAACATAAAAGCAATTATTTAAAAAGTAAAAAATAATATCTTTTGTTGAGCCATCAAATGTTTGTTCGTTGAAATGGCGCTATAATGTCGCGGCGGGGTACCGCTAAGTCAGCAATAGCTAAATAGGTAAAATAGCGAACTCATGGATTTGCAATGAGATTTGACTTACGCGGTACCCCGCCGCGACATTATAGCGCCATTTCAACGAACAAACATTTGATGGCTCAACAAAAGATATTATTTTTTACTTTTTAAATAATTGCTTTTATGTTTTGCGTTGGGGGTTTTTTAAATTTTTAATTTATACAGTTTCAAGACTAAAAGGGAAGTGCAATGTGCCGTATTTAAATGAAAACTTTGCAAAACTATCGCTTAGTCGTTTATATGTTTGTTAATACGTTTGGCCACTATCACACCTGATGGGAAGCGATGATTCTGTCTGAGATGGAGAACGCTTGATTAACGTTAAAAACTTGTTTTTGATAGATTGAGACAGATAAGAATGCAAACGTTATTTAACGCTAATTACTTTTCTATAGTTATAAAAATCAAGGTTGATTAATAATTATTACTTCAGTCCCACAGTATTGTAAATTAAGTAATAACATCAATTTATTGAAAGCAAACAGACAGAAGATTCAAGACGAATCGAAATCACCATGATCCCGAACATAATATAGATCCAATCAAAACACTGAAAATCAAGGGCTCAACTAAAGCCAACAAGGCTTTCATCACAGCCGATAATTGCCAATAAATTCTAATTCATCTTAAGGTGAAGTGATATTTCACGAACGAGAGGTTTATTTGGCCAGGCCGAAAAATCATTGCATATTCGCATTCAGATTTGGAGATAGTGCACAGAGCGTTGTCAGTTCGGGAGAGCATATTGGTTTACAGGTTCTCTCGATATACAGTCGCAATTAAGGCGCGTCCCTGTGCAAAACGCAGCGCTAGCCGTTTTTTGTTCAGTTTTTCGGACCTAATACTCTATATCCAAAATAAATATCAACAAATAAAAAATAGATTTAATTTCTACATAATCTTGACTCCGAAATGGTAGATCTGATTTTTGATTACGAAGTACTATTTAGCTAATCTTCTCACAACGAAACCACAGAAAAGTGAAATAATTATTGAAAACATGCATCTCTTCGGCAAGTAACCATTAATTCGATTTTTTACTAACACTAATGGATAGGCAATTTATTAATGAACATTTTGTTAGATTTTTTTTTCACGAAATGTGATTTTATATAGATTTAATTCTATAATCTGAGCATATTCGCTACTGTATCTTTTGCGCGGCGAAGAGGGAACGAATAATCAAGGTTATTTGCTCAGGGTACGGCCTTAAAAAAGTCAAAGTCAAAGTCAAAGTCAAATCATTTATTTCAATTAGACCATTATAAGGCACTTTTGAACGTCAAATGAGATAAAAAAAATAATTGATTCTAGGTGCCCATTCCAAAAGGTAGTTTTGTATGGAGAAGAATGGGCAAGGAACTCCATACTTACTACTTACTTTATTAAGCCCTTATAAGGCATAATATTAGTTCCTTTTTTTCTTTTTTCTTTTACAATAATAGTAATTCAACCATGTTATATTTTGTGTGTTTTGTCCTGTCCTTTTTCTTTCTTTCTTTATATTGCGCAACATTGTACTCGGGGGCCCTGTGGTTCAGTTATACCCAAAGGGCTTACAATGCTCTGCGTATTCAATATGACAATGCATTCAGGGCACTGTTACAACTGGTACTAATACTTATACTGTGCTTCTGCATCGCACGAATAGCGTTGACGCAGTATGGCACAAGTGCTAGTAATTACCTAGCATATTTAATAAAAATATTTGTATTTGCCAAGCAGAACATGTATCAATTGCATGCAAAAATATGCCTGACTGAGAATAGATTTAAAGGAAACTATTTCTTCTTAACTGAGCAAATGTTTTTTTTTTTTTTTTAATGGGACAAGCCCGCCACACTAGCCACTGTAACTCCTGTAAGCCAGAATCAACAGTGGCGACCACCAGAAAAGCGCCAGAGCAATCAAATATGAAGCTCGACGAGTCCCATAGAAACGATTCAACTGTATTGGATTCCGCAACGAAATTAATCAGAAAAGAACAGCGGAGGAGTAAGAAAGAGCAAATGTTTCTGAATTATTTTATATTTTTTCTAAATAGCAGGGGACGTTGTTGCTATAGTTCGTGTGGTGTCGGACGTAAAGCATTGCACCATCCCATATCTTCCCGTGGGTGTCGTAAGAGGCGACTAAGGGACTTACTAGAGAATGGGCAGCAGCGTTCTCTGTGCCTTTGTAATAAATAAATATAAATAAATAAATAAATATCTTGGGACAACTCACACACGGTCATCTGGTCCCAAGCTAAGCAGAGCTTGTGTTATGGTAACCAGACAACTGATATACATACTTATATAATTTATAAATACATACATATTATAGATAAACACCCAGACACAGAACAAACAATCATGCTCATCACACAAAGTTTGTCCTGGGTGGGAATCGAACCCACGACCTCCGGCTTAGCAGTCAGGGTCAGTGACCACTAGACCAACAGGCCCGTCGAATAACCACCCCCCCCCCCCTTAGGGAGGCCTATGTCCAGCAGTGGACGTCTTTGGGATGATAATGTTGTTGCCATCGTGGGTAGAACCTGAATAAGGCCGTCACAAATGCACAGAAACGTGATGATCAACACAAACAAAGGCCTATACCCAACAGTGAGTGAAGACGGGCGGGTGGATGCTGGCTGATGCTGGACACTCATTATCTTGATCACTGATAAAATTGTTTAAATTACGAATTCATATTTTTTTTTGAAAACCACAATTAAAAAACTGGCCAAGTGCGAGTCGGACTCGCGCACGATGGGTTCCGTACCATTATTTATACAACATTAGACATCGAGCAAAAAAACGGCAAAACATCACGTTTGTTGTATGGTTAATTTATTATTTGTTGTTAAAGCGGCAACAGAAATACATCATCTGAAAATTTCAAATGTCTAGCTATCACGGTTCATGAGATAAAGCCTGGTGACAGACAGACAAACAGATGGACAGTGGAGTCTTAGTAATAAGGTCCCGTTTTTACCCTTTGGGTACGGAAACCTAAAAAACTATGAATTCGTAATTTAAACGTCTTAGAGCAGACTTCCCAAACGGTCAATATACGTCGCAACCTCTTCTGTGACTAACTTCACCTTAAACCTAAATCCATGCGATTCAAATATCCGTGCGGGCTTTTCCAAAAGGTTCCGCATAAATCATTTGAGGGCCATCAACGTCCTCCAAACCTGCTTCTCCTCCAGTTAATGCATTTCGATTACCCCCTTGAAATTCATGAACTGATCCTTCAGAAGAACTTCTTAATATTCTTCGATAGTGCTTTAGAGCGTTCTTAGTTTTTTTGTGATGCAAATGGTTACTAGGAAATTATGTGAGATGAAATGCAAGCAGTTTTTGTTCAATATTTGACTTGCAAACGGTGTAAGATTGATCAAATTGGATTTGTTAAGATTACTTGTATGTATAAATTATGAAAAAGTATATAATACTTAGTTAAGAGTTTGGTCCGACGAGATCGTCAAGGTCGCGGGTAACCGGTGGATGCAAGCGGCTATGAGGCCTATGTTCATCAACAGTGACGTCTTCCGGCCGAGGATAAGTTCATTGATGAGTTACCTTTTTCTTCATAATTACATTAAACTCAATACCATGCATTTCTGAGAACCAAACTAATTACAAAATCATTTTTTTATTTACTCTTCTATCTATTTTTTTATTTATTTTTTTATTCTTCTGAATTGTGTTCCACAGAGCGTATTTAGACGACGTTATATTATGCAGTTATAACTAACTAGCATTATGCCCACGAATTCTTCCGCGTAAATTTTATCAAGGATCTCTTTTTTTTAATTGATAACTATAGCTAAAGCTCATTTCAGACTACGCTATCATTTTATAGCTTATAACACAACAACAATATCGCTCACCAAACATTTATTTAGAACACGCATAATATATAGTACAGCAAAGTTTTAATAAAAAAATAAAATAAAATAAAATAACCTTTATTTCGGACCAGTCACATCCATAGTGGGTTAGTAAACAGAAATCTAATGTGTTCTAAAAAGTCTAAAAAGAAAGTTAATGTGTTCTAAATAAATGTATGGTGAGCGATATTGTTGTGCTATGAACTATTAACTATTATTAATTATAGCGTAGTCTGAAATGAGCTTTATGTTACTCAGGGATAATGTGGCATACTAATAGTGAAAGAATTTTTGAAATAGGCCCAGTAGTTTTTGAGTTTATTCGAATTCTTAGAATATTAGAGAAGATATAACACAACAAAGAATTACTTTAAATTACAAAAAAATCCTTGTTAGATCCAACTACCCAGTTTATTATCACCTCAATGTTCCCCCCCCCCCCCCATTTAAGGTAGGAGGAGAGAGGGGTGGTCACGTCCGCATCTAGCAAGATTACGAGAAGATATTGGCAGAGACTTCTGACGTTACGCCCCGAGCATACTTGCGTGCCGATATCTTTAATAATAGAACTAAATATTTACTTGAAACTTATTGCTTTCATTTTGTAAGATGATTTGAATAAAAGTTTTGAACAAATACCTAACTACTATGTAACTAATTTACTGAATGAGACCTCTCTTAAAGATGAAGATATTTTTTTTTGTTTGAATATTTTTTTTCTATCGACGAAATCCAGTGGAGATCTGAAGTCGCCAACATTGATCGCAGAATCAGCAAGCTGAAGTGGCAGTGAGCTGGTCACGTCTGTCGCAGGACCGACGGCCGATGGAGCAGACTTGTCCTAGAATGGAGACCGCGAATCGGTAGACGCAGCGTGGGACGTCCTCCAGCCCTATGAACCGATAACTTGAAGTAGCCGGTAGTGGCTGGATGAAGAAGGCAGAGGACCAGAAAAAATGACGCGCCATGGAGGAGGCTTATTTCCAACAGTGGACTACTAGTAAGCTGAAGTGATGATTTTTTTTACCTTTCTTAATTTTTTTCGTAGATACGTAAGAAAAATAAAAGAAAAACGAGTGAAGTTTAAGGGCACGTCAACATCGCAAGAAAAAAAAAAAACTCTTATCTCTCAAAATACAGTGCTATGTGGTGTATCCTGGGTGATAATGACAAGTGGAGTTTAAGGGCACGTCAACAACGCAAGAAAAAAAAAATACTCTCTTATCTCTCAAAATACAGTGCTATGTGGTGATTCCGGGTGGTATACCTGAATATATATAAAAGCGAGAGGTCACTATTTTACTCACTAACTAAACACGAAATCTCGACAACTACACTTCACTTTTTTTTTATTTTGCCTATTTTTGTGTCTCTGCTGAGCAAAGGCGTCCCGTTCGTTTCAGTCGACCTTGGCGGTGATGTCCTCCTCCAGGTGACCAGTGAGTGACCATCTTTGCCCATCTCTCCGGATGTATTCGCGCAACGTGGCCAGCCCACTCCCAACCCCAGTCCCAGTTCTCCAACTCTTCACTTATAATGCTGAAATAAGTTTATGAATAGAAGACATTCAGGTAAGAGAGAATTCGGCGATAGGGGCCAATTTAGGGGACTTTATTTATTTATTTACTAACTGATTCCCGCGACTCCGTCCTCGTGTATGTCGGTTATCTGCTGAGTTTTAATTATTTTTGCGCGGAACCCTAAATCATTTTCTATAATAAAAGTAGCATATGTTAATCCATAAGACAACAGCTTTCTATTAATGAAATTTTCATCAAAATCGTAGGTACCGTCGAACAAGCTAAAAATATTCATGTTTCTACTACACTCACAATATTTTATTTTATTCCATTTTCTTATCTCATGCACGTAGGTATCCCTGGCACCTACGTATTAAAGATAAAACAATAAAATAAAATATTAATGTAGTAGAAAAAATAATATTTTTGCCTGTAAACCAATTAGCTTGAAGCCGTTTCGGAGATAAGGCGCAGAAACAGACAGACAGTCAAAAATAAGGTTCTTTTTGGTATAAATACCGTGTAAACATTCATAATAATATAATACACTAGCTGAAGACCGCGACTTCGTTTCCGGTGTTGTGAGAGCCATTAGGCCTCCTTAATCCGGCCCTATTGCAAAATCCGTTCTTAGCGGACGTCTACTAACTTTAAATTACTTCATCTTTATACGTCAAGCAGTTTTCGATATTTCGTGATGAGTGAGTGAGTGACCGTTTGAGTGAGTGACTTTTATATATTTTGATTAAGTAAAAAAAAAAACATTTGGAAATTACAAACAGACAGTTTAATTTTATTTAAGTATTTGTATAGATATAGACACAAACAAACATGCGAACCCTGCAATACATTAGCATTAATAATGTCGTATTTTAGGGTTTGATAATTAGGTAGAAACATTTCGCAGTTGAACGACGACGGCCTATAAGCTTAGTAGCTATGCCGAATATCCAACATTTGATGTCAGAGCTATTTAGAGCGATATTATATTCGAAAATCTAGGACAGATTTACTGGGACATTAATGGGATTTATCTGAATTATACCGCTTTCAGAATCCTCTTTGATAAACATAACATGGCGTCTGAATTGCTTGAAGGGTAAAGGATATACCTACCTATACTACCTACACCCATGTTTCCTCACAATTATATTTAGGTACGATCTAGGTAGGTGGGTTTACCCCCTATGAACCTAGTGTCAATAACTGGGCCCGAACGCAGGCTTTTGCCTACTTCTAAGTTTTTGATGAAAAACCTATTATAGAACAGCCATGTTTGATACTTAGACCGAGCCTCCCCATAAGCGCCCCGAACGTGTTTGTTCCAGCCTGCCACTTTTCTTCCCTTATGGGGTTCCAGACGTTTTAAAGGGGAACGCCCAGTCGTTTCTACCTGCTTTTTGATAATTATTATAATTGTTATTGGTATTACGATTAAGATTTGTAGTACAATTTGGCGTATATTTCATTGTTGTTCATTTCAGGCATTTTTTTTTGTATAGCCGATGGGCATTTGCCTCTCCAAACAGTAATTAAGCACCGGATAGGTGTGGGTGTCGTGCGACACACGGACGATTATTAAGCTATTGCATAGCTTTTATCGCGGGCTTTGAGCGCGGCGACCGAATCAAGAAATTCCGTAACGAAAATAAACCCCCCTGACATCCCCACTCCGCCTACCATGTAGCTCGGCCGAGCGTTCGCTTAACGTGTATGTTTATGGTATATATAAACATAATATATATATAGGGTACGGGGGGGCGGGGGGGGGGGGTAGGGGGGTTGGGGGCTAAGGGGTGGGGGGCTGGGGGTTGTAGGGGTATTTGGGTAGGGGGGCGTTGTGGAAGGGAGATGGGGGGGTAGGTGTACCTATGTATAATATATACATTTTTTTTTATGATATATATACAACATGTAACATAATTAACGCACATCCTGAAAGTAGTTTGTTTAGAATCATTTACTGAAACGATTTTTATAATTTTTAGTATAGGTTATATTTTACCCCAAAAATTATTAAAACTACGTAAATAACAGTCACACTACCGCTGTACAGTCAAAACAAACTGAAATGGACCGCAAATCAAGGCAATAACACTTTTTGACTTGTACCTACATGTGTGACTGTGTGTGTGCGTAGCTTTGTACTGTGACCACAACCTTCTTCCAGAATTAGTATAACTAATTTAATAAATAAACAATGCCTATAAATTTTAAACTAAAAATTCAGTGTATGTATTACGATTATAACATCATATACTAATTGGGGTGTCTGAGGGTGTGCGTTAATTATGTTACATGTTGTATAATATATATAAAATGCTATGCAATAGCTTTACCACGGCAGTCCCCGAGTGCCACAGTGCTTTTTTTTTATTCATACAGTTGACGCGTCGTGCGACTTCGGTAACGCCCACATACGACGGTAGGACGACAAACGTCGCGCATACTTCTGTATGAACTGTGTGTCGTGTTCAGGACAATCTGGCACTAAACGCATAAATTGAAAAAGCTCTAACACTTTGCCAGACTCAAATTACACAAAAACAAAAAACAAATATAATAATTGAGACACGCTATATTACGAATAAATTAATTTTACTAAGTATTCGTTCTAAAAACTGCTACTTCACAGATAAGTTGGTATCTCTGTAGATACATAAAAGTTGATTGGTAATTCGATGCATTCCTTAATTAGGGGATACACAAGGGTTGACTCTGAAAATTTTGAAAAAACTTTAAGTCGATACCGCAATCCGGTTTCGTCCCAAAGTTTTTAGAATCGAAGTTGATGCAAAATAGCTCTAGTTTATACCCTTTTAAATAAAACATCGAATTACCTATTTGTGTCTACAGGATACCTACTTTTCTGTAAAATGGCAGTTTTTTGAGGTCTTCTTTTGTTTGAAATTTAAGTTTGTGTATTAAATTATATAATCAACCTAAATGATTTTGAATAAATTTCGAATTCTAAATGATTTCAACGAATTCAATATTAAACTGTTGAATGTTTATGAAATGATAGAAACTAATTTAAATAGTAATAATGAAATGGATGAGTGAGCGTCCATTTCAAACCGAGAGCCCTCTGTATCTGGGAAAGCACGTAAAACCGGAGTCGTTATGGGCAGTCCAGAAACCTGAAGGCCGGGCCAGACTGTTATAAACAAGCTTCCAACAGGGGTCACCTTGGTGGGAGGTTTGTGGAGCCCACGGTTGGTGTTTGCGTCCACACTGGTTTACAACAAGGCTCCCACCTCAGTGTGTTGTCGACTCTTTGTTTACAACGGCGGTATCCACACGCGGTTTACAACGCGCGTCCGTCCACAGAGGTTGTTGAAGGTCAAAGGAATTTTTGTTGCAAACAAGTGTTTACACTGTTGTAAACCGCCAGTGGAGACTGATGTGGAGGGCTTGCTTACAACGGTCTGGCCGGGGTTTTATAGTCTGACATCCAGTCTTACCTTATTATCCAGTTACTGAAATCTTGAATGCTGCATATATATATATCAGCCTATTGCCGTCCACTGCTGAACGTAGGCCTCCCCCAGAGATCGCCAACCAGCCCGGTCTTGGGCAACCCGCATCCATCCGCTGCCAGACACCTTTTTTAAATCATCGGTCCATCGTGCCGCAGGGCGTCCCACACTACGCTTGCCCAAACGCGGTCTCCACTCTAGAACGTGTCTGCTCCATCTACCGTCTGTCCGTCTGCAGACATGGCCGGCCCACTTCCACTTCAGCGTGCTAATTCGATGCGCAAAGTCGGTGACTTTAGTTCTCTGAATGCTGCATGCGATATGTAAAACACTGGTATTCGGATAAACTGGAAGCCGACCTCGAAATAGTTCTGAGAAGACTAGGCAGGTGAGTGAGCTAAGTTCTGTGTGCCTTTGCATATGTCTCCTCTTACACATTTCATAGTTTTCTGTCTCCACCAACTCTTCATTCTTTTTTTGAAAAAAAAAAAACGTTGGGTTTTTTTGTTGCGTCGTGGGTGCGTTTACATACAGGATGGGGACGACGATACGACAAAAAATTAAAATACTGGTAATACTAGTTCATACGAATATTTTGAAATTATCAACTAAATCCTAAAAACTAAATTTAAAAAAAAATCAGATATACTAAAGAGTATATAAATGTAACCATAATAAAACACCATATGAAATATTGGTTTTCTAACTTGTGAGAAGAGCGGAACTTGTGGAGTCCTAATTTAATATTATTAATGCTCAATAAAAATATTACACCAAATTATCAAATCCTACCATGAACATTTTTATTTCATTTTTATTTTGAATTCAAAATTCAAATTCGTTTATTTCTTTAACAAGTTTTGTACAACATAGTTAATGTTTGATGCGGCCTTTTAACAAGTTTTGTACAACATAGATAGTGTTTGATGCGGCCTTTTAACAAGTTTTGTACAACATAGATAGTGTTTGATGCGGCCTTTTAATAAGTTTTGTACAACATAGATAGTGTTTGATGCGGCCTTTTAACAAGTTTTGTACAACATAGATAGTGTTTGATGCGGCCTTTTAACAAGTTTTGTACAACATAGATAGTGTTTGATGCGGCCTTTTAAGCAATAAATGCTTGTATTAGGTCACATGGCTCTTCCGTAACAACAAAATAATTTAGTCATGTACGTACATGGACAAAACTAGAACTAATGTTTAAGTACTTTATATAATAAAAATAAAATAGATGGTATAAACTATGGATGAGCAATTGATTATTAGGTATATAAAACACGAAAGCTCTTAACTAGGATTTAACTAGGATTTATAAATGCTCATAAACACAAGCAGTTAAACCCGGAACAACTATCTGTAAGTCATACAAATATTTGTTCCGTGCGGGAATCGAATCCGTGAC
Source organism: Charanyca ferruginea (assembly GCA_947361185.1). Classification (NCBI taxonomy): domain Eukaryota; kingdom Metazoa; phylum Arthropoda; class Insecta; order Lepidoptera; family Noctuidae; genus Charanyca; species Charanyca ferruginea. Next base: position 2,822,065 of record OX376066.1, on the reverse strand, counting down.
ACGCAGCGCAGCAGTCGATCCCTTAACCACTGCGCCAACCGTGTCGTCAGACCGTCATCTTTCTACAGTTTAAACCTGTTGTTAATTTTAGTTCATTTTTCCATCGTAAATAAAACAATTGAACAAACCGGTATGTCCCAACTAGTCTTGAACATAAGAACGCTTAAATTCATTAGCATAATGATCAACGATCGTTCGTCCGAAACCTGCTGAAGCGGCACTATGACGTGAACGGAGACTTTCATCGAAAATATCCATCTCCACTTCTTCACTTTGACGTGATTTCGATAATGAGTCTTGTAGGTCATTGTAATTAGGACGACTTTTCGTAATAATTGGAGCTATTTTTAGGTAAAAAGGTACCTTTAAAAAGCCTAGATGTGCCGTGTGGTGCCGGCCTCGAATAGCACCACCCCATTTCTACCCGTGGGTGTCGTAGAAAACGACAGAGGGATATAGACCAGAAGATGGGCAGCAGCGTCGTTCTTAGTACCATAACACCTACTGCGATCGCCGACATGCATCGGCCAAGCATGGCGATTACGGCTGAACCCCCTCTTGGGGAGACCTATGCCCAGTAGTGGGCGTCTAAAGGTTGACACGACGAAAAAGCCTAGATTGCGTAAGAAGCAATTATTAAGTGTCTAAATTTTTTTATTGTTACTTCAATAATCATTTTGATGTTTTGGTGATGGGCTATATAAAAATCGTAAGGATCGAGCACCTTGTTAAACTACGCTTGCCGCGGTCGGTCAACGGATGGGTGACCATCTATTTCATACTGAGACCCCCTCCTTGCCTCGGAAAGCAAGTAAAGCCGTTGGTCCCGGCTGTTATTCGTAGGTCTTTGACAGTCGTTATTGGTAGTCAAAAGCCAGAAAGTTTGGTAACCTTATCAAGGGGTATCGTGTTACCTAGTAACTGGATTGTCGGGGTCAAAAAGGTAGTCTCTCCATGTAAAATACTGGTATTCAGCTGCATCTGATTAGACTTGAAGTCGACCCGAACATGTTGAGAAAAAGCTAGGCAGATTAAACTTATTATTATTTATTTATCAGGAACAATTTACATTGTGTTTGATACGAGTACATAATATACAACATTATAAATATTATATATAAAATAATCTAAAAGCGTTCATGCAGCAATAATATAAAAACCATGGGCTTGCAGAGCGTTTAGCATAAGTGCTGATGTCTTCATTGCCAGATCTTTTCTGAAACCTTAACAATCTTCTTTCTTCAGAATACGAATCGTTCCTACACCCAAGGTCCGTCGAGTTGAAGCCGGAGTCGGCTGCCTGAGCTTCTCGGCACGCGATCGACCTACGCCCTGAGCTGATTTTCCTGTCTGTCCTGAACTCACCTTCCTGCCTGACCTGTCGTCTTCCCGAGCATCCTCCTTCTCGAACCCATCCTCATTATTCCTTCACTATACCTTCATGACATCCAATCCTTCATTCTTCATCATATGTATTTATATAGTTCTACCTTTTTATATCAGATTTTATTTTAAATATTTACTTGTACCTTAATACCTTCTCTCTTTCATTTTATCTGCCGCTTCACGACAAGATAAAGCATTAGATGTTTCAAGAAACAGAAATTGAATTAGAAACAACGCTAATAATTGAGAAGAAATAAAACGGGTCTATGTTCAACCGCACGTTTGTTAATTCCTTAAAAAAACAGAAATTTAATCTGCGGAACCCACACAGTGAAAGTGGTATCGTATAAGGCAGGAGATAGCTAGACGACATATAGTCGTTAGCCGCGATGACGCGCGCGCATCGATGCGGTAATCCGTTCAGCCGGTTTATTTGTTAGAGAGTAAAAAGGGTTTTATGTGGTGGATGCGGCAGAATATATTGAGCGGGAATGGGCTTAACCCACATATAAAATGTTTTGCATCTAGAACAATGAAACACGAATAAAAATAAAAAAACTTGAGAGGTGTCAAGGGACACCCGGATGGAACGAAGTTCCTTTCGATTAATTAGTGAAGGAATTGTAATAAAATTTTATTTTTTTTAAGTTATAATAATATTTTTATTATTATTAACAAACATAATGTAATTAAAAGACAATTTAATTAAACGTGCCCGTTTATGTATCGAGCGAAATGGACTCCATATTGAGCAGTTGCTTCGATACAGGGAAGTGTAAATTTTATACCTAATACCTAGGTAAGTTTTTTAATTAAGCCAAAGTTGATTAAAACTGTGTTTGTGAATAGCTCTAATTTATTTAAATAGGTTACCTATAGCACCTATAGGTGCTACCTACGCCTGCCTGCCTTTCTTTTTCTAGCAAAAGAGTAACTACTCACTTACCTACTTACAACTACAAATAATTCGCCAATGATAAAAGTAAGTACCACTACCTACCTAGGTACCCACCTAAGCTCCCACTGGCTTAATTTAAACCAAAACATTTTAAACAAATAAAAAAAAATATTATTGTCGCTAGTAAAACCTAGAAAAAAGTACTCTGTGACCTAGAGCGATAAGGTGCAGTGGTTACCTACTGACGACCGCGACCGATAGAAAGCTCATGATTACCAAACCCAAACTTTCAATAGGTACCTACTAAACAAAACATAGAAGTAGGTACAGTAACTAACTACCTACCTAACCTACGTATTCTAGACTTAAAATTTACACTCGTTTTCACAATCCACACAGTCTCACAGTGAAAGGTGGACTTATCTCGTAGGTCGTTATCATCGGAATTATCACGCAATGATAATTCCGATGTCATTGAGGTAGGTACCGCCACTATTTGAGCGAATAAACTTAGGTACTAAACATATCGCCGTAGGTACCTAGTTCAAAGAGTTCGTCGCGCCGCCTTTAAATACATAAACGTATTCTACGAAAAGCGAATTCGGACTTTATTTTGTAAACGTAAACGGTTAAAAATTGAAATTTTACCAAACTAGGTATGATAAAATTATTCTGAGAAACGTATAGGCTGGTGCCCGACCGGACAATAGGAGCTATGTGCAACCGAATTTCACGGTTAATGTGTAAAAATAAGGTTTTAATTCGCTCCAATATTTTCATAGAAAAGCCGCCATTCAACTAATAATGAACTCTATTTGACAGTTCCAACGATTCAATTTTTCTGTTCGAATTGTCTGCGTTTGTGAAGTAATAAAAATAGCAAAAAAGTGTCGTGACAACTTTTCGTAAGAATTTTTTCCGTCTAGCCCCCTTTCACAACGCGCGATAAGGAACTTCGTTCCAAAAATAAAATCCTATAACTATAAAACTAATAAAAAAGGAACCAATACAATAAGGCATACAAAAAATCCCCACATCGCCGTCAACTGGGAATGTGCCCAAGAGACTGGCGGCATTGCCACGTTGGATGGCAATGCTTAACCTCTGTCCGAGGTAAGATGGGCTTTATCATCATAATTATCAGCATATTGCCGTCCACTGCTGAACGTAGGCCTCCTCCAGAGATCGCCAACAACGGGTTGGTTGGCGATCTCTGGAGGACAGCCCGCATCCATCCGCTGCCAGCCACCATCTTCAAATCGTCGGTCCATCACAAGGCGTCCCACACTACGCTTGGCCAAACGCGGTCTCCACTCTAGAGCACTTCAATGGGTTTAAGAGGCTACTATAAAATGACAAAACAACCATTGTTCCTTTCAGAACGAGCAATGCTATTTGCTCTGTGTAGCTGAACACACCGAATTATGTAAGAAATAAAATACTGTTAGACCCCGCAACCGCATCGCTGCTGCTACAGGTTTAGATGTAGTTTTGCAATCTCGCGGTTGCCGCTCGGTTCTTATCCAGAAATGCACCATAATTATGCTTATATAGCATTCTTATTGTCATCTTCTTCATTCATCTCACTTTGCACTTAGCGTGGAGTTTCTTGCTCGTTTTTCTCTTATCTACCTACCCTACTTTTTGGGACGAGCAACTGGCTTCAACTTTCTGACTAACTAACTGACTTTTTGACAATCGGAAAGTTCCAATAATTGGTTTAATTTAAATAAATGCTTTGACTTTGAATCTGCTCTTTCATTCCGTCAATAAAGATGTTAGTTTCAGGATTTCCTACAACACCAATTCCTCACCTCACCCGAATGCCTTACCAAACATGCCACATCATTCCCTTCGTAGTTTCAGTGCAGATTTCCTACAGGAATGACTGTTAGATTTTTGATAGATGTTCGCGACCGAACCGGGGGGAGATGAGACATATTTATCTGCTCCACAAAATAATTTTTCCCAATATATATTTTCTCTCCCCTATCACATTTAGGCGATACGTGATACGTAAGATATTGAATAAACAGTTTGGTCAGATGGGCAAATATTTTTGTGATCTCATATTTTGGGAACCTTAACCCCGACAATCATATGAAATGTATGTATCTAGTATAGGACATAGTGGACCAAGATCCTAGAGTCGCAAAATCTACATTATTTAGTTATCGATAAAATTTTGAGAATTGATATAGAAATATGTGGTGTGCGTACTTCCGGGCCAGAATAGCACTGACCCATTCCATCCCAAGGATGTCGTAGAAGGTGACTAAGGGAAAATCTGGCAACGACGTCTTCCGCGTACGTAACCACTTCACTGCAATCCCCAAGACGCTTGCCCTCCTTATGGGGGACGCTTTGTTCAACAGTGGACGTCTTGCGGCTGATGACGATGATTTACTTGATACAATGCCTGCTTTTTTAGCTGCATACATTTTTAACTATGTATATGACGGCGCGCGTTTACGAACATGATGTACGGATCGTACGGATCGTTTTCGATTCAAACTGCCTATACCCCTGTCTATTCTCAAATTTCAGCTACGTTAAAATGATGTAGGTTTGGCAACTTTGGTATCTTTTCTTTAGTAAAAGATAATAAAGTTTTTAATAAATTTTACTCTCATCATCATTGGCTGCTCAGTTTTGAACACGTTGTATAATTGACCAGTTTCCCAAGAAACCCAATTCTCGTGATTATAAATTGGTTAGTTGGTAATTTTCTTGGTTGTTCTCCCTCGCTCGACACACTGTACCGAGTCACATACATCACAGCAGCTCTATCAATCAAATCAATATCTGCTGCTGAATATGGTACCTAATGACCGCCACAATGCAAGGTCAGTGGAAATTGAAATTATTATCACTACTTAAAGAGGCTTTTCGCACAGTTCCATGCGTGTTAAAGGTGCGTGGTCAATTCCATTGCATGAAGTGGGTAGTAACTCTGTATGTCACAAAACTCTTAGCTACCTAATAGATTATGATTCGTTTTTCGTCAACATTTAAAGAATAATTTCAGCAGCGCTATTCTGTTACAATTTCCCTCGGTGAACACCTAGGTGAAGTGAGCTGTCATCCATCCCGATGCTAGACATTAACAAAGCAGACGGACGGATGACAGCTCACTTCACCTAGGTGTTCACCGAGGGAGATTGGAACAGAATTGATGATTAATAGGGATGGTTTTTAGCCCCGTCACCTGCAAGATGGGGGTAAAATATATGACAACCTGACACGCGGGACAAAAAAAAATAATAGAACGGTTACCCTACTAGGATAACATAAACTTAAAGATTTTCAAAACACAATGCAACGATCAGGAGTTGGCTCTATGGCCCGGTAAAATTGCAACCCAACCATAAATTGTATAATTCAACAACCAGGTTAACAGAAATCAGTATTGGGCCGGGAGTTCGACGCACGTTAACTCTCCACAGGGTGCGAGCGTGACCTGACTCTTTAGGTAGCACTGTGCGAGGTGCAAGTCACAAGAATGTAGCTGATGATGTTGATGAGCTACTTGGTACGTCATCATCTACCTAGCCTTTTCTCAACTTAATTGATTCAAAATTCTGAATTAAATAATTTAAATAGTATTGAATTAATAACATAAAAACTCACTTCAGCCGAAATACGTCCGCTGCTGGACATAAGCCTCCCCCAAAGGGGGGGGGGGGGGTTGCTATAATCGCCACGCTTGGCAAGCGGGTTGGCGATCGCAGTATGGTTGTTACAAAGGCACAGAGAACGCTGCTGCCCATTCTCTGGAGAATTCCTTAGTCGCTTCTTACGCCACCCACGGGAAAATATGGGATGGTGCCATTCTTTACGTCCGACACCATACGGACGACATAAAAACTGTTAAGTAAGTAATACGTTCCCACAACCAAGACACACATCTTCTCTGTGTGAGGTAATAGACCGTAATTCAGCACGTGGCGTAGGCATTGGGCCTATTGGCAGTGTGGTTCGTTCACGATTAACAATAGCAATTTCCCGTCAAATCTTACAACTTGGACCAAACACCCGATATAGTCGCGAGTCGGATACGAAATCAAACAAAATATTGTTTCGCTGGCCTCTTCAGAATCCGATAGTTTTTCATCATATTCTGCCCGGGCGCTCACAGCTGTTGGCACAGTGATAATTTCTCACGACTCGGTAATTACATGATGCCCTAGTAAGCGCACTGACGTAGGTACATTCGCTACGAGTCGATTTTTAAACGCGAATTAAACCATTATGTAAAGCAAATTGGTTTAACTTTTTTACGACAAACACAAATACTTTGAATAGAACCTTTTGAACTAAAACAAACGTTATGTGCGAAACAGTCGAATACATTTACGGTACGTTTACTTTGCGAGCTCTTGCTACACAATATGCTAGCTGTGTTAGAATTAGTATTTAAAGAATCATCATAATATCGAGCCATTACCGCCGACTTAGTGTAACCGACAAAAACCAAATTTTACAGGAGAAGGTATTTTTTAATTATTTTTAAAAATATTTGCGCTATTATATTGAAATTTCACATATAATAATGATTTTTGAAACCTTATGTACTCACGTAAAAAAATTTGAAAAAGCAATAGATTTTAAGGCTTTTTTGGCGTTTACAATATTTTTGCTGTCTCAAACTAATGGTTGCTTATGTTTCTGGGCGTTTGAGATAACACTTGCGATAAAAGTAACCTGTTAAAGTTTTAACGCAAGCGACAATAATCCATTTAAACTATAGATCCATTTTCATATCCAAAAGGTTTTCCTCTGGTATTTTATGTTGTTCATAAAGTCCATTAATGCCAGCTACACATTTAACGATCTATCGTTACGTGTGTAGCTGGCATAAGGTGTACGATGATCAGAATCAGTGTAATCAACAAGAAGTTTACTTATAGGTAATGTGGAACCATTATGATCTGATATTAAAAGGGAATCAGCTGTAAAATTAAGTAAAGATGGTAATGTCATAATAGGTAAAACCGTTTCCAGATCGTAGTCATAGTCTCTTCCTATGGCATGAACGAATCAAGCGTTACGTTTCTCTGCTGGGTATCCTCAGGAACATGAGATTTAGTAATGCTCTGTTGTGGTAAAGAACTTGGTGGTAGTAATTCCAAAATATTCTTAATCCTTGACTGTAACCATAAATAAAAAAAAAACTTAGTTTCTAGCACTAAAAACTTCTTTTATTCTCATAAAAACGTAAACTACGTAATTATTTAAAAAAACGAACCGTTTTTTATTAAAAGCGTAGGTACCTGATAGTGTTGTATAGTGTTTAATAAATCACTGCAGTTACCTACTTATTACGAATGTTGTTCAAAATGTCAACGCCAGCAAAGGTACGTTAGATACTTGAGTATTGTGGCTTTGTTAGTATACTTATTAATTACTTACTAATACTAACTAGTAGGTATACCTAGGTATTGGTAATAATTAGTTGATATAATAAAAACTATACCTAGGTATACCTAGGTATTGGTAATAATTAGTTGATATAATAAAAACTAGTTAGTATTAATAAGTAATTAATAAGTATACTAACAAAGCCACAATACTCAAGTATCTAACGTACCTTTGCTGGCGTTGATATTTTTAACAACATTCGTAATAAGTAGGTAACTGCAGTGATTTACTAAACACTATACAACACTATCACACCGCTATATACTTAATAAAACCTAGTTTTATCACGTAATAACCAGTAGTGCTATTCTGATACAATCTCCCTCTGTGAACACCTAGGTGAAGTGATCTGTCATCCGTCCCAACGCTAGGGATTGATAAAGCAGACGGACGGATGACACCTCACTTCACCTAGGTGATAACTGAGGGCGATTGTCACAGAATATTATAATTTAACACTAAAAACAGTGCAGAATGATAGTTGTTGCATCACAAGCTTAACTGGAATGAACGCATCGCAACACATTTTTTGCTACTTTGTTTATAGTAAGCGACAAAATTTTGTCGTACTGTGTCGGTTGCGATAACAAGTAGGGTCACTTACGCTGCAATTCTTAAATAATTACGCATCTTACGATAAAAATGATAATGTCGTTTACTCTAAAATATAGAAAACCGTTAAGCTAACGATAAACTTAGCATTTGCTGTAACTTTCTAACCGATTGTATTTTGGCGGGAATAGTGGACGAGCCGAGTCCGTTATAGTTTAAAATGTCGTTTGCGATGAAAAACGCTGTTTAGGTAAAAATGTCGCTTACGATAAGTCGGCGGTAATAGCTCGATATGCCTAATTGCCCAGCCTTTTCCCAACTATTTTGAGATCGGCTTCCAGTCTAACCAGATGCAGCTGAATATCAGTGTTTTACATGGAGCGACAGCCTATCCCCCAGACCACTACAATCCAGTTACTTACTGGATAACACGATACCCCCTGGTAAGACTGGGAGTCAGACTTTCTGGCTTCTGACTACCTATAACGGCTGTCAATGAACAACGGCTTAATATTTAAATATTTATTTTATTTTGGTTAGATAACCAACATAAAAGAAATTTTTAAATATTAAGCCGTGCCGCCGAGCGAGCGAGAGGTATGAGCCGTGTGATTATGAGATCATAATGCAGTCACAATTATTTACAAACTAGCAGTGATATTCTGTTACAATCTCCCACGGTGAATACATAGGTGAAGTGAGCTGTCATCCGATTGTAAGTGGTGCTTTGTAAATCCCTAGCATTGGGACGGATGACGGAGATAATTATTAGACAAACTGTATGTCTATTCTGTTACAATCTCCCTCGGTGAACACCTAGGTGAAGTGAGCTGTCATCCGTCCGTCTGATTCTTTAATACCTAGCCACGGGGATGGATGACAGCTCACTTCTCCTAGGTGTTCACCGAGGGAGATTGTAACAGAATACACATACTGGTCTAGGCAACAACTGAGAGTAAGTTATACATGGATTACCATTCTTTAAAAAAAATCTGTCAAAACTACAACTTATTCATAAAATCATCATCTTGTTTATATAGACAAAAAACAACTCGTTTCCCGCCCTACAAAACCAACAGACGGCCTACTAATGAACCCAGTGAGGATTGTTTGCTGTCCCCGAGGTTGTCAATTAAAAAATATAATATTCTGTTCTGTTAATGATGTACAAACGGATCGCCCGGCCTTACGGAAACATTGCTGTAATTGACGATATAATAATTATATTTGTAATTATGTAACTTTTTGTAATTATATTTTCTACTAGTTGGTGCTCGCAACTTCGTCTGCGTGATTGTCGGTTAACAGCGGAGTTTTAATTGTTTTTGTACAAAACCCAATTTCTTTTCTAAATTAAAAGTTGTCTTTCTTACTTCTTATAACATCAGCTATCTGCCAGTGAATGTCTAGTAAAAATCGGGCCAGCCGTTTCAGAGATCAGCTGGAACAAACAGAAAGACATACAAAAAACTTAAAAATTGCTTTTTTTTATAAGTTCCGTATATAGGTACTTTAATATGCATCTAATAAAAGGAAATGTCCAAAAGGTTGGTTGACACTTCCCGTGATCTAAGAGCTGGTTTTTACCTTGGTCAGAGATTAAGCATTGCCATCCAACGTGGCAATGCCGCCAGTCTCTTGGGTACATTTCCAGATGACGGCGATGTGGACGAATGTGTTAGTTTTTTTAGTTTAATATTTTAGGTTTTCTTTTTTATTATTCTTGTAAATTTAATAAAAAACTGTTACTTTGACATTACAAACAGACACTTCAATTTTATTTATCTTTAAGTGTTCTAGGTACGATTTCTTTATTACATTTTCGACTTTTACATATGTCTGATTTTCGTGTTGGGTTCCCTGGTTGTTATAAGATTAGGGCACCTATAAAAATTACTTTAACACGTACTATTTTAAAGTTCTAACTTGACTGGCAAATAATGAAGCAGTGCATTGTTTTGGCGTATATTCCATAAGAATCGTCCAGAATCTAGTGCGCCGCATACGCACAATTCTACCGAATCGATTAAAAAAACAATATCTGATCAGAATGAAAGGCCGGTATATTCTACTCGACTACTCGATTACTTGACCGGTCGGGTCGACCCGACGGTCGACCCGACCGGTCAAGTAATCGAGTCAGGTACCTGAAGCACTCGCTATACAATCTATGTAGAGGTGCACACGTTCGAATCGCTCGTAAAATTTGGACTCAAAATCGTCATGACCATAGTATTAAATTTTTCCTAAGCGCTCGTCGATGCAATCGCCACCGGCTCGCCATACGACGGGAAAGCGTAGAAACCGAACACAATCAACTGCTCGTATGCGGGATTCATCAGATGATGGGGTATCTGAAATGGAGAATCGGAACGAGTACGTGACGTAACCAAGCCTTCCTCTTTTACCCCATTTGCTATATTTGTTTGTTTTGTTTGTTTGTTTCTTTGCTACTATGCGTAAGCGATGTGCGTCCCTGGTGCGTAGGGTATGGGCCAGCAACAACAGTATCCTGTCCTTGATTTCGAGCAGGCTGGTCACCGTACGTAAATCGCTGCTGCGCCATTTCCCATGGAATGTTGCAGCCACGGTGAAGCGTCGGAGAGTACCGCTGCTGTGTACAATTGATTTGGTTTTGTGATGTAGATAATAATATCACGGTTACTAACATAATATAATAAGTTTTTTTTATACTAACAAATGAGTCATGGTTACTCGATTAAATGTTAAATAATAGTAAATATTGAGTACTAGGAATTCAGCAGCTTCAAAGAGTTATGGGTTTCTAATATCTTTTAGTCCTCAGTTGGTTTGAATTGTACTTCGATCAACTATTATTGATCGAAGGAATTGTTTATTCTTTTTCTTAGACCCACTTGCACTCGTTAGATATTTCGCTCTAAACGTATTTAAAACATCATGCTATCTTTGTCAACTTCAAACAATACAGTGAGGTTCTAAATACGTTAAGCACTCTGTGTATTTAGTGGCCACCATACACCACGCAAGTGCGTCTTTAGACGACGATGAAAATTATGAAAAATAAAGCTGGAATCAAACTGCCGGACTTAAATCTCTTCTCGCTATTGACAAGGTTCTTCTAGACAAAGGTTCATTTTTCCAAGGTTTATTGCCCTGTCTTACGGACCGGTATTGATTGAACCGTAGTATCTTAGCTCAAAGAGAAGATTTCTTAGTTTGGAATATTACAAAGCTACAACTCAATGCCAGGTAAAATTGCTTTAAAAGTTAGTACTATTTTATCACTACCAAAAGCTTATGACGTATCAGCCAAGTGCGAGCTGAACTCGCACATAAAGGGTTCCGTACCACCGACAAAATAGGTACCTAAAATCGAGCAAAACACGCTGAAAAAACCATATTAAATGTAATGATGATGAGTGTGATGTATGTTGGTGTGTTGTGTGTGTGTTATATAGATGGTGTGCTTATTGTCATAAATAAATAATAAATATTTGGACCCCATTTAGTTTTTAATTCTATTTTATTTTTTGCTATTATTGCGGCCAAAGTAGGTAAAAAACGTTCTGTGAAAATTTCAAATGTCTACCTTACGTCTTTCAAATGTCTACCATTAAGAAAAATACAATTGTCTTTATCTTATCTTTATTTTTAAAGATACAGTTCAATGACAGATTGACAGATGGACAGCGGAAGCTTAGTAATAGTAAGGAAACCTAAAGATTCGTACTAACAATCTCTTTTCTAAAACAGCAAAAAAAAAACACAAAAATCAGAAAAGAACGATCTGTCCGCCTACAAAAAAAGGCAACAATAACTCATTGGATTGTGATTCTAAAGGCACACATCACGCCAATTAAATCGTTGCGGGACAGAATGGTATTCGCTGGCACCCAAAACATTTGTCAAAGCGAACGGGACGCTTGAAAAATTTCAACTGAGGCAATACGGCATGAATGAAAGATTAAATCGGAGCTGACGCGGATGTAGACGTGGTGGAAGCGTCAACATCTTGTATATTTTTTTAACTGACTTAAAAAAAATGGTGGTTCTCAGTTCGAACCGTATGTTTGTATGTATGATGCTTGTATGTATGTTTGTCCACGATCATCTCCCGTTTGGCTGAACCGATTTTGATGCGGTTTTCAAAAAAGTGTTTGTTACATTCTGGAGAAGGTTTTACAGAAGAGAGACATTAGAAATTTATTCAGCGCTTTTTGTAAAAATCAACAAAAACCAAAAAATATTCATAGAAGACGTTTTCGTTTCTTCCATCTTTGGAGGACTTTCCATCTCTGGTTTAACTGTGTTGCCCTTTCCTTAATGGATTTGGGCGATAAGGAGGAACTAAAAAGTGGAAAATAAAAACTTTTAAAAACTGATGTCATTGTTCTGTGCTAAAGTTATTTATCACTTTTTAGTTTTTGAAGGCGATTCTCTTTTTTTTGTCTTTTTAGCATTTAATGGGTCTGCGGTAGACCACGAAAGAGATGGCGAGAAGACTTAAACAGCTTCCTTAAGATTGGCAAGACATAGCGAAAAGTCGAGACACATCTCGCTGACATGGAATGGTCCTCCATCTCTTCCATTGGTCTCGACTTTTCGCTTTGCCCTGCAGTGGGACAGTACAGGCTAAATATAATAAAAATAATAATGTAATGGAAGGTTTAAACTGAATTTAAATGCTGGAAGTTTACTGAAAATTCTTCGAATCTTTTCACAAACAGTTGTTTTGCTTTGGTGATCATTTTTTTCAGCAATGGTTAAGGTTCTGTGCAATAAAATGTTCTAATTGAGTAAGACACACACTTTTAACATTTCTACCAATAGGTAGAAATGTTAAAAGTGTTAAGTGGTTGTTACTCATAGCTAATCCCATGTAAATCATAAGTACCTTGCAGTCATCTATCTAAGGATCGAAGATTGAGCCGTAATCGTGCCTAACTAGATAGAAGCATATTTTATTATGCTGTTAGCTTTACTACAACCCTAGTCTTAAATAGTAGTTCTTCATTATTTTCTTTACTTGCAAGAAGTCTCGACTAGAATAAAACATTGCGACATCATTTTCCTGTAGCAATGTATGCAAAAACGGGAGGTGAATACTGTACCTACACCATCGCAGTCTCTTACTGAAAAAATAATATTTCACTAAACAAAGGAATTATTCAAAGGTACAGTAAAAGGCATTTCATTTCCTCTATTTACTTCGTAAATAGCTCACCCTTTTGACAGACACAAAAAATGTAGAAATGTGAATATTTAATGTTTCTTTAGGCACGAGACGAGTGAATCGTATCAGTAAATCAATGTTGGTTTGTGTATTATTTTTAATGTAATAAAGAAGCTATTGGTGTACATAATGATTGTGATGGTCTGATAAAGATGTACTCAACTGGTTACGACTTCATTTACAAATATTTCCTTTTAACAATCCCTTATCTGCTTCTGAGCTTATTTATTCATCACTAGCTGACCCGACAGATGTTGTCCTATCCCTATACATACCCTTTTCTTTTCGTGATTTTTAAAAATGTTCTCACCGTTTAAACCTTCCCTGGGCTTCCACAAATATTTCAAGACCAAAATTAGCAAAGTTGGTCCAGTCGTTCTCGAGTTTTAGCGAGAGTAACGAACAATGATTATTTTTATTAAATAGAAGAAGATAAATTATATATAAGATTAGATATAGACTCTGATTTAATATTTACTTTTCCTTTTTTTATCTTTACAGGATCTAAGAATGGATTTTCAGAATGTTAGAGACTCGAGATACCGTGAAAAATTCGGACTTGTTCCAACATCGATAATATTGAAAAGATGATTATATTATTTTATTTGTTTAACACTATAAGGTTCCTAGTCCCATCCAGCACACACACTTACTTCTGTGCACGAAATCCTGGGCGCATCGCTTTATCATTTTAATCGGTTTCCGGGCGGGCAGGTGCGAGCCGTCGTCGCGTTTCAACAATTTCATTTAACACCCGCGATCAAACTGCACGCTATAACCAGTACTAGGGTATCAGGATATAGGAAAGGTGGGTTTAATCTTATCGGATTTTGTAGGACTTTATTGCATTGATGCGAAATTTTATATCGTAGGAAAGATTAGTTTTACGTTTTTACGCCTTTAGTACACCCCGACGCGTTCGTATGTGGCAGTGAATCACTGCGGAACTACTGCGTAACGAAATATTTTCGGAATGTTAGTACACCGCAATTTTATAATCTGCGTGACCAACTGCATTTAATTCGGGATAATTTCTAATTGTACTCGTATTCAAAAATATTTCAATATTTTCGGGTTCCATGGTCCTCACCGACAGAACACGTGCTACATGTGCCTTGCAATGCGAAACACCACTAGCGAAACGTCTGCGTCTGTGTAACGACGATTTCCGCAGTTCCTTGTGAAACAATACTGACAAGGACGCAACTATTTCATGTAGCTAGTGCTAGAGCGAGACATACACTTCAGCTGAAAGATGTCCACTGCTGGACGTAGGCCTCCCCAAGGGGGGTTTTGCCATAATCGCCACGCTTGGCAGGCGGATTGGCGATCGCAGTATGGTTGTTACAATGGCACAGAGAACGCTGCTGCCCATTCTCTGGTAAGTCTCTTAGTCGCCTCTTACGACACCCACGGTAAGATATGGGATGGTGCTATTCTTTACGTCCGACACCATACGGACGAGAGTGAGAGTGAGACATAGCATATATGCAAAATTCTGCCATAGTACTGACAGTTTTTTCTTTGTTTCGCTGCCGCATACGAACGCGTCCGTGTGACAGTGAATAGTGATCAAAAAATTTATTTAAATGCACAGTATTAAGCAACAGGTACCAGGGTATCAGGATATCCGAATAGGTGGATTTTATGTCAGTTTGCACGACTTTAAGCATTGATGCGGGATTTTATATCGGAGGAAAGATTCATTTTGCGTTTTTAATAGTGGTTGGTGGTGGTGGTGGTGATGGTGGTAAACGCAAAACGAATCCTCCGTTAGATCAATTTTTATTAACAAGTAAAATGACATGTCATGCATTTCAAGTGAGCTCTGTACCGTTTGCTGTTTTGACTTTGAATTGCCGAGTATGTATAAAACTATACAACAAACAGGTGTACCAGGGCCCCAGATTTTGATTTCTGTATATCACAGACGTATGTATGTATATGTGCAGTGTATTGACGGGGGCATAGTAACTTTATTAGGGAACTATATTTCTTGTCACCAAAATTTATATTTGTCATCAAGTTGTATCACCTAATAAATAGATCTATCGCCACGAAATATTTTCGTTCTCAGAAAAACAAAAAGTGTTCCCAGGTATGAATTATCAAATTAATATTAATATATGTGTAAAATAAGAGATGGATTACCAATAAAATTGTAGTGCATTAGATAAATATAAACTTCGTTCTTATAATAATAGTTTTATTACTTAAATAATAGCTTTGTGGTCAGAATGGTAGATCTGTCACCAAATAAATCTTAGGACCCTTAAGTCCCCCCTGGGGCGTATTCGACATGGTTAGGTTAGGTTAGAACTGTGACCCCCTGACGACGACGTCACGAAGCTGTGACAAGCGAGCCAGAACCAAATCGCTTTTTACAGTCAAACTCATATATTTCTACAATACTTTGGTTAAATGTTGGTGATCATTTACTATTTTTGGAGGTCATTTACATTAATTTGGTACTAGACCCTATATCTCCATGATTTTATGTGATTTACTGTGGAATTGATTTTATATTGTTTGGTGACTACATTTTGGTGACAAATCTACTATTTTGCGGGCAAACCCTATTATTTAAGAAACACAAAACTAAATAAATTGGCGATAGCTTAAATGATACCTACTTTATTATAGACAGGGTGATTATTTGTTATGCCACCCAATAATGTAAATGCCTTTCATCTTAACATTACAAAAAACATTACTTGATTTATTTTGTCGATGAACGTGGCAAACAAAATTATGTACCAGTGGATTATTAACTTAGTCACATATGACATAACTGATGTAGTACCTACAAAAATATTGAAAACATTTATTTTAATAGATTAAGTTTGAAAATTCCTACCCACACCTCTCCATACAAAACTAACATTTGGAAGGGGCAATTAGATTTAATTCTTTTTCATCGAAATAATTTACAAAATTGACATAAACGATTTCACTAAGTTAATGTCAATCAAAATGCTTTGGATTGAGATTTCCAGTGATTAATGTAACTAATTCACAGGACAGGAATAGATCAATAAAAGGTTCTGAAGATAAAGAAGATAATAATCGTACCAAATTCCTTTAAAACGCCATGCGTCCTTCTTGATGATATTTTTAAGTAAGGACACCTGCGTCTCAGCACGCGAGGTATGACATGAATCTGAAGCAGGCTATACATCCTGTTCCAAATCTTAAATCGATATGGCAAAATAGAAATTTGCAAAGAATCATGGCGAGATCCATACATTCATTTGTATGAAAAAAATAAAATAATTTTGAGGGTTTAAAATATTTTCCGATGTGAAGAATACATTACCAGGAGTAGATTGATATACTTAGCATATTTTTAAACCCCCGCATAATTACAATATTACGAAATGAAAATAACACTTTTTCGTTTCATCTCGATGCCCATTTTGTGTTTATTAAAAAACTAGCGACCAACCCGGCTTCGCCTGGGGCTAATCGTAGGCTTTCTGGGTAAATGGACTATCTAACACAAAGATCCTATGATTAGCGCGTTCAACCAAACAAACTCTTCAGCTTTATAATATTAATAAAAATAATATAGTATAGAAGAAAGTGACACACGACGTTAACGGATCTGTTAGATTGGCACACAAGTGATGTGACAAGTGTGTGGGAAAAAAAGAATCATTATTTGTGATATTATTTCCCATAAAACGATGCAATTTCAGTGTAAGAACTGCGAAACGGCGGCTGTCAGTGTTATGGTCTGCCACCATTTCGTTCTGAAATAATGATCTTTTCATTAAACTATTCACATTTTTTTCGGGTACTCTTTAGGTAATAAAGGTATATAAGAATTAGAATTTCAACTTCTCTAAACATCTTAATTATTTTTGTACAAATCCTGCCATGATTCTTTTTTGACTATCGTTGCTGTAGTAAGTGACTTCCTAGAGTGTAATTTAAATCTGCGTAGGCGTGGAGGGGCGAGGCTGCCCGCGAGCTGAGGAGCAGGTCGCCTGCCCCGCCGCCGCGGCTGAGGCTGGCCGGCGTAGCCGGCCATTAAGCCGAAGCTGCGGTGGTGAGCGTGAATACCATCTGCGACGATAAACTCGCGTGGGACCGCCGGAGCCCCGTAACGCCGGAGCCGTGACAGAAACTATGCCTGCTGCATGTTGCATGCTCGCTTGCATGATGCATGCTTGCTTACATGCTGCATGCTTGTTTGCACGCTGCATGCTTGCTTGCACGCTGCATGCTTTCTTGCAAACTACATGCTTGCTTGCACGCTGCATGCTTGCTTGCACGCTGCATGCTTGCTTGTACGCTGCGTGCTTGCTTGCATGATGCATGGTTGCTTGCACGCACGCGTAGTAAGTTTGGTTAGAACTGAGAGTCCCATTCTTGGGAATAAATTTTATATTAAATAAAAAATATAAGGATAAAGAATAGGTACATATTTGATTTGTTATTCTATGATATGATAATTCTAACAATAAACTTTATGTGAAACAAAAATCAATGATTTGAAAATCTTGAAAGTAAGTATTCTGCGTATTGATTATTCTATGAAACGATATTATTAGTAAAATTTTATTTGAAACGAAATTCTATAAAACTATTAGCTATGAAACAACGTACAACCTTAAATTTTGCATATTATTTTTTTTGACTCGGGCGTTGGACTGCGCGGCTAGATCAAACGACGTTTGCTCCAGTAGAGGTACGAATTCCGCCCAGATGTTCAAGGTCGTTGACCCTAGGACCTCACGCTTGTGCGGATACGTTAGCCTACCTACTACCTACATCATATACGCTATCATATGGGTGCGCGCGCGCTTAGTATACGTAAATTTTACAGACTTCAAATAAACAAAAACAAATTGTTTTTGGCTACGTTATTTAGTTGAGGTCAAAGTAGTAGAACAAATGTTATTCGGGGTGATGATACGAAGTCCAGATTAAGAGGTTTTGGGTATTTTTTCAATTTCCCTGTACATACGTAAGTACGTACGTACGTACGTATGTATTTAAATGTAAGGTTGTTGTTACAACCAGACACAATGCAAACACAAGTGTACATCACACAAATGTTAACACTGGGCGAGATTGGAACCCACAACACGCTACGCTCAATCACGCAACTACAGCGCCAACCGTGTTGTAAATTTTTACATGACAACTGAAAACAAGCCCTTTGCTGCAATCCCTTTAACACAACATTATGCTTATTGATATTGCACGATGTGCAGCTGCCACTAATTTACGTTCTGTGCCCATCTAAGTTATATTTTAAGCACGTATTTCAATGACAATAAACCATTCTCCTTTTTTTCCTATCAATGTTTTAACAGCAGGACCTAGGCCTTCAAACTATGTATACCTACCAACCCACCTACTAATTAGTTAATCAGTTAAATAGAATTCTGTACAACAAAAAAAATTAAATCAAAGAAAGAGAGAGGAGAGCTCATAGGGTATCAAAAAACTCGTCCACATCGCTGTCAACGGGACATGTGCCCAACAGGGTGACAGCATTGCCACGTTGTATGGCAATGCTGATTCTTTAGCTGAAGAATAAGCCAGCCCTTGGATCACATGAAGAGTCGAATAGCCGCTTGGCGATGTTCCGAAAACAAGATGAGCACTCGGACCATGGCCCTAGTGTTTCCACCCCAAATGGGATGGTGCAAGGGTGTCGACACATGTTGCATCCCCAACTTTCAGGGCCTTATGGTCATCCCATCTGGTCTCTTCTCATCGTCGCGTGCCAAGCCATTGGGTTCTACAATAGAAAATAAAAATAGTTAATATTTAGGTTAAATAGTTAACGTTTCTTATAAACCGATTAAGCTGTATAATTAGGTTTAATCCACACATCGACCTACCAACGTCAATTACGACTCCAATTAGTTCTGTCACTTAATTACTAACTCGGTATACTAATAGCGTCGTGTGACTAAGTATTAGTCTAGACTCTGGCTATAATTTGGTACAACACGTAAACATAACATCACGCCTATTCCTCGAAGTCAAATTAGTAATTTGAATCAGATAGATATAAGGCACTTTAGAAAGTCATTTATAAAAAAAAAAATTTGTCGCCCCCCTTTGGAGAAGAAAGGGTGAGAAACTCCATAATTTTCTTTAAAAAAAATATAGTCTTACAATGAATTATTTGTGCCAATTATATTAATAAAACACATATTTGCTATGGTATGGTATAGGGGGATCCCTTCTTTTCGCATAATGTTCTTTTTTCTAATATACTTTGGCATAGCTGTTTTGGCATAAATTGTTTTGCCATAATAATACTTTGCCATATTCTTTTTTTGGCATGCAGTATATGTTGGCATAGTAATCTTTAAGGCTTATTTGTTTTGGCATAAATTTATTTCGCATAATGTTACTGTGTAAATCTATTGTGCCACGCTAAAGTATTGTTTTAAACAATCAATCTGTTGTGCTACAAAAGTTGATGGCAGAAACGAATCGCTGCAAAACCGACTCCACGTAGTCTTCTCTGCCCTACACCTGGAGTGTAATCTAAGCCCGCGTAGGCGCGGAGGGGCGAGGCGGCCCGCGAGCTGAGGAGCAGGTGGATTTAACGGCTTCGGCTCAGCCACGGCGGCGAGCGTATCCATCTGCCACGATAAGCTCGCGTGGGATCGCCGGAGCCCCGCAGCGCCGGAGCCGTGACAGAAACCATGCTTGCTGCATGTTGCATGCTGCATGCTTGCTGCATCCATGCTGCACGCTTGCTTGCATGCTGCATGCTTTCTGCATGGTGCATGCTTGCTGCATGCTTGTGTGCATGCTGCATGCTTGCTGCATGCATGATGTATGATTGTTTGGTTAGTAGGTATGGTAAAAATATATTTTAATATCATTTTATACTTTAAAATTTTATGCTAAATTATTATTACGATTAGAGAAATGATGTTATACGTAAATAATATTATGCGAACATATAATTATGAGAAACAAAAGTATGCCAAGTTATATTAGGTCTGGAAAATTTATGCAAGTAGATAGGGAACCGAAGTGGATAGACCACTTCCTATATTTATATTTTAACAGTTTTTGTGGACAAGAAGACATAAAAATATTTACTTAACTCAAATAGGCCATTCCTTCCTATGGCATAATCTTTCGTCGAACTTATCGTATAATTCCTAACTGTAAGAAAGGCCTTACTGATTTTATTAAAAAATATTGTGTTAGTAATTAGTAATTTATAGGTAAAAATTAAAAATTGTCCTAGTACAGTGTCACATCACTACATTTATTATTATTTTTAACAGAAAATTACTGTAATATACACCAAAAATTATTAAAAAGTATAATTTGGAGATGCTGGGATTTGAACCCAGGACTTTCAGCATGCGAAGCAGACACTCTACCACTGAGTTACATCCCCGATAAATTTCATCGCCAAATAGCGGTTCTGTTTCAAAACAAAATCATACTACCATACAATTAATGTGTAGATTACGTACTTTCACTTACCTTGACGTGAGTGGCAACATGATTGTGTCACATAGTACATAAATAACTACTTAATATAAGTTAGTAGCACAAAGTACGGAAGGCTGCGTCGCGCCCGAGCAGAGAGACCACTCAAAACAAACCGCCATTTTTACCACGCACACATTCACATTACGTTTATAGGCATTCTCAAGCAGTTTCTAGGAGAATTCTGTCTCGACTGTGACAGTGTGATCTAAATAATAAATGAGAGACAGTGACATTTCATGACGAACAGGAAAATTTTGTTATGAAAAAATTGCATTAGAGTTCCAACCAGTGTCAATAAAATTTCATATTGTCACAAATAAAACCTACAGAGTCAATACAGTAGCAGCCCTAGTGAGTTTAGGCAATTATTTTTGAAGGTGGCGGGAGCGGTCCTTCTGTAACCTCTTTATATTTTGTGTTAGTAGGTACAGTATATTTTGTGTGTTCTGATAAAGGCCGAGGCAAAGTACTTTAAAATTCGGTGTAATTGGGCAGAAGACCCCAACACCAATCAATCAAATAACTTTATTTTCGAGCCGTTTAGGGTTGAAACCACTCGTGTCGTGGGGTCCGATTGCTCGTTTACTTTGTTATGAAATCTGAACTGTTGGTAGTCACTTCCCGTGATCCAAGAGCTGGTTTTTACCTGGTTAAGTAGGTATAGCTTGAAGGTGTGTGGTGCCGGCCGCGAATAGCACCGCCCCATTTCTACCTGTGGGTGTTGTAGAAAGCGACAGACGGATATTGACCAGAGGACGGGCAGCAGCGTCTTTCTGAGTACCATAACGGCTACTGCGATCGCCAACATGCATCGGCCAAGCATGGCGATTACGGCTGACCCCCCCTCCCCCTGGGGGAAACCCTTGCCCAGCAGTAGGCGTCTAAGAGTTGACATGATGAAGCGTTGCTATCCAACGTGGCAATGCCGCCAGTCTCTTGGGTACATTCCCAGATGACGGTGATGTGGAGGAATTTTTTGATGGTTTTTGTATTATTTTTTTAGTTTATTAGTCATAGGGGTTTATTTAAATTACGCGTGTAAATACATATCTTTATATATAAAAATCTTTTGTGCGTGTCTCTGAAAGTGATCTCCTCCTAAACGGCTGGACCGATTTTGATGAAATTTTTGTGTGTGTTTCAGTGGATTCGAAAATGGTTTAGATTTACAATCGGACCCGGTAGGTGGCGCTGTTGTGGGGGTCTAGGACTATTTTTTCAGGGTAGGACAACGTCTGCCGGGCCCGCGAATAGCTTATAATATAATTACATACTTAGAAATTTGAAAAAAAAAGATTTAAGCATTTCCTTTGTAACAATTGAACATTAATCGGATTTAAGGGCTAAAATGAAGTGTTATTAGAGAACTTGTGTCTTAGAATCAATACAAATACATCAACTACTCGATTCTATGAAGTACCGTCTACATAATATCTTCTAGTGCTCTAAAGTACTAGGCAAGCAGAGTTTAACTTCAGGCATTTCTAAAGAGATCTTTCTAGATTTTAAAATTCTTTAATGTTGTTTCATCATAATCTGTCTAAATGGAACAGAATCAGCTGTATCAGATAAATTAACCGGACTTCAGGACCGTGAGGTTACCACCAACAAAATCGTTCGTAATTAATTTAATTATAACAGCACATTTAACGTGAAATGAATTATCATTTTTGAACTGGATTATTTTTAACCATTTCATTTCCTATAAAGAATAACCATATCATAACCATTATAAAACATTCTTATTCTGACATATAATATAAAATAAATATGTTCAAAGAATACTGAGATTCTAATAACATCTTCCGTATATACTCGTAAGTATGTACCAAGTCGTTCGTTCAAGGAAAAACAAAGCGCGCATCGGCAATCAAATCAAGACATCATGGCCAATGATCTGAACAGAAATCAAACGTTAGGTACCAAGGAGGCAGAGGCAGTGAGAGATGGCACTATAACGCGAAGTAAGGCAGTTGGGGGTCCGTATCGTAAAAAAGACCGAACGATCGACGTCCGGAGCTCTCGCCATTAAAGTGCGCACAGTTGGTGTGTGGTGTAGGAAGAAAGCGGAAGCGAAAGCGGTAATCGTATTGAGTAATCTACACCCGTCAGGTTTTTTAATTGGTTGTTGCTATTTGTGTGGAGGAAAAGAGAGAAGGAATTATTATATACTATCTTTACACACACACAATCACATTCCTTTTTAATATGACACATTCTTATATGTGGAAGCTTTTAAATGGCAAATGACAGCGCCCATTATACATTGTTTAATATAGATCTTAGTCTGTAAGCTTTCTGAATAATAAATAAATAAAAAATAAATAAAATTGCGTGGCTTTTGCGTTGTCTAGTAGACATGTTTTTCAAACATATTGTATACAGCAACCAGTTACCAAGGAATATCGTTTTACCCAGTAATTGGGTTGTGGAGACAATAGACGATGTCGCTTGCATAAGCTAGTTAATTATAAATCTACGGATTGTGACTGTAACAAACTGGCAATCCACAGGAATTTTATAGGGATTGAATGGCTACAATTGGACGGACACATAATCCATTGCTACAAACTCAAACTCAAACTCAAAATCATTTATTTCAATTAAACCATTTAGGTACTTTTGAATTGTAAGAGTCAGTCAGTCAGAAAGTTGAAGCTAGTTGCTCGTTCCAAACAGTAGGTTTCTATGGAGAAGAACGAGCAAGAAACTCCATGAACACTCTTTTAAAATCAGTTAAATTTTACAAATTTAGGTTACATGCAAAGAGTTTATACAATGCAAAGATTACGCAAAGACTACGGATTGTGATTGTAAGTCTGTTACGCAATTGAGATGTGGGTGGCTTATGGCAGGTTGTTTCAAACATTTGGTTACCGTTACATACGGATGGTTAAAATTAAAAATGACTATGACGTGAGATGTTTAACGTACGTTAAATGTAACGGGTTGTTTTAAGACATAAAAATCCTTCAGTCATAGTTATGCA
This sequence comes from Charanyca ferruginea, assembly GCA_947361185.1. Classification (NCBI taxonomy): domain Eukaryota; kingdom Metazoa; phylum Arthropoda; class Insecta; order Lepidoptera; family Noctuidae; genus Charanyca; species Charanyca ferruginea. The sequence goes on along the minus strand of OX376066.1, from coordinate 2,798,116 downwards.
AAAAGAAAGTCCATAATATTTTGATGTTTGACGTAGCTGTTTGACAACACAAAATTACGCTGTCTGCAGGTGGATGAAGTTGAAGGAAGTGGTAATAGTAACTATTTGACGTAGGTTAAGGCCACCATTTTGTGAAACAACCAATTTTTTTGGTTTGACGATAGTTAGTGCCATTTTTAACTATTACCCTTCAATAAAGTATATAGCTGAAGCAACCCGCCCTTAGTAAATTTTCGTGTTCCGTCGTTTTATTCTTTTAAAATCTACCTCAATAAAATTAGGTGAGTTGTCATCAAAGTCGTGCTAAAGATTGACAGCTCACCTTATCTCAATCTAAATTCACTTGGGGAGATTTTTACAAAATAGCACTGCAGCTTTTCAAAGCTACCTTGTTGCTGAGTGTCATAAAATTATATTTTATGGTTAACTTGACATCCACGTGGACAAAGTTACTTTTAGAAACTAGTGATGAATAAAAGCACAATTTGAAACAATACATGCTTACAGGGGGCCAAGTCTGCTATTTTTATAATTTCGTCATTCCAACACGATCCCATTGTCATTTTGCTAAAAGTACGTAATCTGCTAAATTCATAATGGTCGATCATTGGTCGGTCGAATTAAAAGCAATGACTGCACAATGACGTACATCAACAATTAAGAAATCAATGATAGACCACTGACACTATTGTAATAGCAGACTTGAGGCCCAGTACCGAAGACATGGTTTGCACCGTGACTGAGCGATGGCTACTCCGCCGCGTCCATTTGAACCCGCATAATATTATCGTGGGCAGGCGCAGACCTAACACCTAAAAATGGTTGTGGTTGTATGTTGTATTCAGGACAAGGGCCAAGTGCAAGTCGGAATATGGACTCACTATAATCATTTTCTTATACCTATTATCTATATTTTGTAGTTAAACGTTTAACGCTCCTGGGGAGCGGGAATAGAAAGAGACAGAGCGAGAGTGAATGTGTGGCACTCGAACGCATACGTGCGTTTTCATTTCAGACACGGTTGGCGCAGTGGCTGAGCGATCGACTGCTGCGCAGCGTGTTGCGAGTCGATTCCCGCCCAAGGTAAACATTTGTGTGATGAGCATTTGTGTTTGCCTTGTGTCTGCGTGTTGTTTATCTATATATGTATGTATTTACAAAAAAAAAATGTATTTGTGTATGTGTGGCGACACTACTGCTTACCCACCGGACGCGCGACGCGGGTCCGCCGCGCCGCCATCGCAGCCCGTGAGGTGCGCCGGCGACGGCCCGCGCGCGCCCCCCGCCAGTCTACAGCTATCCGTGACGGCGAATGCACGCTGCAATTATCTAACGTCGCTAGCTAAACTGTTCAACTTTCGTTCGCTATAATCTCTCACTATCATTCTCAGTTTTCTTCTTTAAATCTTTCTAGGCTTCCTATCTTCTCAATTTCATTAAACATTGCTATGCCTGTATAGACGCTTTGCTCGCGAGTGAAACTATTGTAATGTGGAACCAAGCCTAAATAAACTGTGTCGTGTTTTCATGGCTATAGTTATTATTTGAATAACTCCCGTTAGGTTTCCCACATATTGGTGACCCCGCGTTGAACAATAAAGACTGTGAGTGCCGTGCGCGAGTGTTTATAGACGTTAAAGACAATAAATATCGCATCGCGTTTCGGCCATATTCTTTTTTGCAAGTCACTCGTCGTTACAAGCCGTGCCCTTAAAAACAGCTGTAAGGTCATTGCCGACCGTTACGATGCAAGACGATACTGCGTTGTCGACCGGGTTATACAGGGTTGGCGTAAAGGTAGGTACCCGAGATTTGGCCAGATCGCCCTGATGTGTGGTTTGCGCAGCTAGAAGCGCAATTTAGTCTCGCAAATACGACTGCGGACTCGATCAAATTCTACCACGTCAAAGCACACTTAGGAAACCAGTATGCAGCGGAGGTTCTGGACATTATCCAGTCTCCACCAAAGGAGGACAAGTATCTTACCCTGAAGACAGAGCTTATCAAACGGCTGTCGGCCTCCCAGGTAAAGAAAGTACAGCAACTCTTGATGCACGAAGAGATGGGAGACCGAAAGCCATCTCAGTTCCTTCGCCACCTTCAGGGTCTGGCAGGATCAACAGTCCCGGAAGAATTTATGCGCACCCTGTGGTCGAGTCGCCTTCCTCAATATATACAGACTGTCATTGCCACACAAACCGATACCCTTGCGAAGATAGCTGATACAGCTGACAAGGTCCACGAGATCGCACCATCGTCGCCTCAAGTACCCGCTATCGCTGGCACCAGTTCACGGCAATCAGATACCAGCAACGTAACCCTCATGCAGGAGATGATGAAGAATATGGCTGACCTCACGTTACAAGTAGCAGCTTTAACAGCAGAAGTAAGGTCTAGACCAAGAGAACGGACATATTTACGCGATGGCCTGAGGCAATTCCGATAGTCGACATCACAGCAGAGACAACAGCAAAAGCCTTACTATCAGGATGGATATCACGCTTTGGTTGTCCAGCAAGCATAACTACGGACCGCGGAAGAAAGTTTGAGTCCACCCTATTCAAATCTCTAGCCGAACTAACTGGATCACAACATAAGATGACTACTGCTTATCACCCAGCAGCAAATGGGATAATCGAGCGCTTTCATAGACAACTGAAAGCCGCAATTATGTGTCACGCTAACCAGTATTGGACTGAATCCTTACCGCTAGTGTTATTAGGTATACGTAGTGCCTGGAAGCAGGACCTGCAACCCTCGGCAGCCGAATTAATATATGGAGAACCTCTGCGACTAGGTACCAGGTCATTTCTTTGATTCAACAAATACAGATATACCTGACGGTACAGATTTCATCTCAAGACTACGATCATTTGCTGAGAGTATAAGACCTTGTCCAGCATCACGACACACACAAAAACGTATTTTTGTGTTCAAGGACCTACAGACATCAGAACAAGTGTTTTTACGACAAGATGCCTTGCGTTCATCTTTACAACCCGCATTCACAGGCCTCTACAAGGTCGTTGAAAGAGGTGCTAAGACGTTCAAGATATTAGTTAAAAACAAAGAAGTAACTGTATCAATTGATCGTTTAAAACCAGCATATACGCTAGACACATTACAAGAAACTATAAATAATACGCAAAATCAACAAAACGCTAATCCAGTTCGTTTCACAGATTTCTATCGCCCGTAGCAACGGTCTCAGCGAAGGAGTGATGTGGCGACACTACTGCTTACCCACCGGACGCGCGACGCGGGGCCGCCGCGCCGCCATCGCAGCCCGTGAGGTGCGCCGGCGACGGCCCGCGCGGGCCCCCCTACCCCGCCAGTCTACAGCTATCCGTGACGGCGAATGCACGCTGCAATTATCTAACGTCGCTAGCTTAAACTGTTCAACTTTCGTTCGCTATAATCTCTCACTATCATTCTCAGTTTCCTTCTTTAAATCTTTCTAGTCTTTCTATCTTCTCAATTTCATCAAACATTGCTATGCCTGTATAGACGCTTTGCTCGCGAGTGAAACTATTGTAATGTGGAACCAAGCCTAAATAAACTGTGTCGTGTTTTCATGGCTATAGTTATTATTTAAATAACTCCCGTTAGGTTTCCCACATATGTATATCAGCTGTCTGACACCCATAGTACAGGGTCTCTCTAGTTTGGGGTCAGATGGCCGTGTGTGAAAATGTCCCCACATATTATTATATTATTATTGCAGAAAGTTTGAGGGATATTGACCAGAGGACGGGCAGCAGCGTCCTTCTGAGTACCATAACACCTACTGCGATTGCCAACATGCACCGGCCGATTACGGCTGAACCCCTCTTGGGGGCGACGTATGCCCGGCAGTGGGCGTCTAAAGGTTGTTCACCGAGGGAGATTGTAACAGAATTGCTATACTGTAAAGTATCCATGTTCTTACTTACAAAAATTACAAAAGCAAATGTATATTGGTTTGCATATCAATTTAATTTAATGAAACGTTTTTAAATTAAAATATGACAATCATTATCGTACGTGAAGCTTACGTTTCTTTTTCGTGGAAATTATAGGGTTGTGGCATACCCACCGTGCCCACAACTTCAATTTTCAATTCTCGCACGGCAAAAATATTTGTATGGTCTACAGTTACTAGTTCTGGGTCTGTGAGTTTATATGTTTGTAAATACACACACGATACAGGAGAAAATCTTAGGTTTTTATTTTTAAGGCGCTAACAAGCGACTTTTGCAGATTTTAAACTGACAATCACGTCAAATGTGATGTAAATGATTTGAAAAAACTAGGACATTCTCTTAATCATTTAGTATGTGAATATTTTTGATTAATTTCATATTAAATAGTTTAATTAAATCGTGAAGTTGTGTCTGACGCGGACAAAACATTGATAATCTTACAGACAATTTTATTATCTATTTTTTAGTTTATGCCTTGTTTTAGGTAAAGGATTCTATCTTTGAGAGTTTTGGGCGCAGCGCATACGATTCTCTGGTCGCTCAAGGTCGCCGGCGTATATCGTCGCCTTAATATAAACAATGAATATAGGTACCGTGTATAATAATATTGTAAAGAAATTTTCCTTCCAGCTTTAAGTTTATCACTTAAACCCCAATCGTTAGCGGAATCCCATGGACTTAAACTATGGAAGCGATTCTTGAAGTAACGCCTCTGAATGCCTTTGCGTCACTTTTGCGAAAAAATAACGGAAAATTACGTTCCTTAAAGTAAAATGTAAAGGTTTTAAGATCGTATTACGTGTTTTAAAGCAAAATTTATTTTCATTTTGTTTGGAATAACGATAATTCAGGACAGAGGAATGGAACCTTATCGAGACTTTTATTTAATACAAAATGGTGTCTGAGAATAATCTAAAAATAACATTTTGTACCGCGTTTTTAACATTTTGTTCTTCGGGTTCGATTCCTGCCCGGAACAAAATATTATGTTTGTATGGTCTCCATGAAGTGGTTCTGGGTCTGGTTGATTATGTTTGTAAGTGTATATATTTGTAACCACACCCACGATACCGGACAAATTCCTAGTATGATGCAAAGTTTAAAGAAATCGAAACGTCGCGGTAATTTTTTTTTTTTAATCATTTGATAGGCATACGTATGACCGCTATCTCACCTGATAGGAAGCGATGATGCGGTCTAAGATGGAGCACGCTTGCCTAGAAGTAACCTATTCACTCTTGACTTAAAGACTCCCGGGTTATAGCTATCAGAAAACACAGACTCAGGCAGGGAATTCCACTCCTTAGCAGTACGCACAATGAATGTGTTCCCAAAACGTTTTGTTTCCAAATTTAAATTTGAAACTATTTATAAAATAATGTTGGGCTAAATTGCCATCTTATGAAGCATGGATGCGTTTCCGGCTGTTGTCTGGAAATCCACAGTCGATCCTAAAAGCCGGAACACTGCAATGCTGCATAAAAGTACATAACACTTTCCATTGCTAGAAGCTCTGATATTACAGGGATCCTAACATGAACGCGCAGAGAAAACAGACCGTAAATTTGATTTGAATCGATTTTTTAATTGATAATATCTATTTAGCACATATAAAAGACTAGCTCTTGCCCGTGACTTCATTCGCGTGAATGTCGGTTATCGCGGATGCAGACGAAGTCGCGGATTAAATGTAGCCTATGTCCTTCTCCTGGGTTTAAGTTATGTTCATACCAAATTTCATCAATATTGGTTCAGCTGTTTTGTCGTGGGCATTAGTTTCGTATTATAATAAACATGGAATTAAGAAGTAATAAAAAAATTATAGTTGAAGAATGAAATTATAGTTGTCTAAAGTTATATTATAAAGATAGAATATTTGTTATTTGTATGTTTGTTTGTACTGAATAAACTCAAACTATACTTAACCGATTTATTGCTAAGCCGTGTGGTGCCGGCCGCCACTAGCACCACCCCTTTTCTATCCGTGGGTGCCGTAGAAGGCGACATAGGAATATTGATCAAAGGATGAGCAGCAGCGTCCTTCTTAGCACATTTACATTTCGGAGAGTGTGCTTTGGAATTGCACAATTTAATTCCCCCATCCCCATTCCATCATCGGACGAGCAGAGATACGGCGAAGCGTCACCGCTATATGGTTGAAGTTCCACGGTCTCGAACCAAGCGCTTTGATTCCACATTTATTGTGCGAACTGCCAGACTGTGGAATGCGCTGCCCGCCTCTCTGTTCCCTGATAAGTATAATCTGGGTATCTTCAAGGCACTAGTGAACCGGTTCATCCTAGGCAAGCGTGTTCCAACTTAGGCCGCATCATCACTTAAGATCAGGTGAATTGCGGTAACAAAAAAAAAATTCAGTGTGTACTTATGTACGCGCGTGAGAAGTTATACTTCTTCGAGTCACAAAATAGCAACGAAGGCAGTAAGTTTACAATTACTCCCGTGAGAATTTTGTGTGACGGTGTGCGCGCGCATCGTAAAATTTCACTCTCATCATTTTTTCATAACGCGCCTAAAGAAGTATAACTTAAAAAAAAAAAAGTACCTTAACACCTATTGCGATCGCCAACATGCATCGGCCAAGCATGACGATTGCGGCTGAACCCCCCTTGACCTATGCCCAGCAGTGTGCGTCTAAAGGTTCACATGATGATGATGATATTTTATTATAAAAAAATGAGGGATCCGTAAGAAAGTTTACGCGGACCAAGTCACGAGGAAAGTTCTAGACGAATATAAAATTAAACTAAAATGCTTTAAGATCCCCAGAGATCGTCAATCAACCTGGTGTTCGGCAATCCGCTGCCAGCCACCTTCTTCAAATCTTGGGTCCATCATGCTGCCGGGCGTCCCACATTACGCCTGCCTGAACTCCGTCTCCACTCTCAAACTTATCTGCTCCATCTACCGCCTGTCCTTCAGCAAACATGGCCGGCCCACTTCCACTTCAGCGTGCTGATTCCACGCACAATATCGGTGACTTCAGTTCACTGGCGATCTCTGGGGGAGGCCTACATTCAGCAGTGTAGGTAGTGCAAAAGGTGGATATCATGACGATGATATCAGCTCGCTCATATTAGGTCCTCGTATGAACGTTAAATTTCCGAAACCCACGTCAATCATTTCAATTTATCTAATGACATAAGAGTCACCCGTCGCGTGCTCTTAAATAGCCAGGACTCGACTAAATAGTTTCTCAATAGACTGTAATTAAAGAAGAATCCTTTTTCCCCAATTCATTCCCACTGATTTTCAATCGTCTGTACCAAATAAATCCTGGAGTCCGAGAGCCCAGAGTTCCCAAACCTACGTCACTTTACATGACTGAAATTTTCAGATTAGGTAGAAGAAAATGTAGTAAAGAAGGTATGCATACTTGCTAGCTCCAATTCTGGGTAATTTTTACAAGAATAAGGTGCAAAAGGTACTGTCTTACTAACCATCGGCTGATTTTAAAATCATGTTTTTCAGGGTATTGTTACACACACTTTCTATGCGCCATAACTTTAACCAAACGCTTTAAAGGTTGGATCTTTAAATTGTCTGGCTTAAGTAACCCAAAAAAAATGAAATATGTCTGTCAATATTCTGTAAAACATGCATAAAACCAACCGCCATATTTGAATGTAAGTGAATCATTTTCTTCATTTTCTTAGTGTGTCAAACAAAGTCAAAGTCAAATCATTTATTTGAATTAGACCATTAAATGGCACTTTTGAACGTCATATTGTAAAATTTGAATCTAGTTGCCCATTCCAAATGGTAGTTTCGTATGGAGAAGAATGGGCAAGAAACTCCATACATACTCTTTTTAAAAAAGGGTGTTTACAATATTTTCATTTACAAGAATGATTATGTTATGTGAATACGATGTATGTACCTTGTATAAAAATCACTATATATATTATGGTATGTAGGACACGGATATGTATCATGTGTGTGTATGTGAGTGTGTATAATGTGTGAGTGTGTGTGTGTCAGATTTTTTGTTTGGTCCAAATTTCACCCACGACAACGCCATGCGCTTATGCAGTCATTAGGTCTGCACATGAGCAGGTGACAGGGCATGCGGCGCAAAATAGAAGGTGGACCACGGTCTGCGGAGAGACCCCGCATAAGCACTGAAGATTGGCATCATCTGAGACCTTTAAAGATTCTCTTTACATGACATAAAATGTAAGTGAGTAAGGTACCTGTTATACCTGAAAAATGGTCCAGTACTGAAGCTAACAAGCCAAACCTTCTTAACCAACTATAGATATTATATGCTAAAAATTTGCTAAAGTGGAATTTGGCTGGACACATCAGTCGCATGTCAGATGATCATTGGGCCAAACGCACGACATAATGAGTTTATTAACATGGCAAGCGACTTAGCGGCAGGCCCAGACAGAGATGGCGGGATGATCTGAAGTCCTGCGACAAAGACTGGTTCCAAATAGCCCTTGATAGAGACAAGTGGAAGTAAAGTAGACAGGCCTTTGTCTTGCAGTGGGAAAATACAGGCTGATGCAGTAGATCTGTCGACTCTAGGCTCTTGGACTAAGGACTAAGTTAGTCAACTAATAACCTTACTACTTTATAGTCTAGACTGTAGAACAATGGTCTTACAGTCGGACTCCAGATATTGGAGATCCAAATGATAGCTCTTAAAGTTCTCATTTTAGCGTTCCTTAGGAAACGAATGTCTTCAACAGAATAATGGTTTAGTCATTCGGCCTTTTGTGTCGTGTCAGAGCCAAACAGTAGCTTGATTAATTTATTCACAAGTCTTAGAAATAGTAATATAGTTTACTAGGTTCTGCCCTCGAGTTCGTCTGCGTAGACGAAGTTCTATTATTTCACGCTAACACAAAAACAGGACAAAAGTAATGTTTATATGTGTGTTAAATGACAATGCCAAATCCTGCCCCACCCATTTACAGAAAATGTAATTTAATAAAATAATTGTAATGATCATAGAATCTTATTATAATAAATTGTTTTGCTTCAGAACTAATGTAGACTATTGTAGATTATAAGGAAATGTAAAGAACTTTTTTGTTGGAAAATGAACAACATTATTATTATTACTTGCGGATTACAAATCAATGCTAAAAGGAATGCAAATAGTTTTTTGATTTAAACAGAAACGGCAAGTTCTGCAGCCATTAAGACTAATCTCTAGTAATCAGCAATGAATAAGCAGTAAGATGCTACATATTGCAAGCTTGTACATGACTTTTATTGAGTGGGGCAAAGTTCTATAGTGCTTCTGGCATTGTCCTTTGCCGGAAGACGCAGCGTTGGTAGGCCTCCCACCAGATGGACCGACGACATCGTCAAGGTCGTAGGTACCAGGTGAGTGCAAGCGGATGCCGCTCGTTGTGGCGTTCTATGGGGGAGGCCTATATGTTCTACAGTGGACGTCTTTCGACTGATGATGGTGATGGTGTCAAATTCCAGACGATTCAGCCGGTGCGCGAAAGAGTTACAATGGATGTTTCCATCAATTCCTTTGGATTATTAATAATAGGATGACAGAATAGTGGGAAGTAGGTTAGTAGGATATTCTCTGGACTTGCCTTTTGCCTTGGCTTTTGAAGCATTTTAAATAAGTACCATGGAAAAAGTAGGGTACGACTATTTTCTATTTGCTATTTGGCTATTTGGAACGACCTGGTCTACTTACTTCGTGGGAACGACGATCTTCGAGTGAACTGCTATTAACAGGTTGAAAACGAAATGAGGTTGGGGGTGATTTATGTCAATGTGTGTTCTGTGCTAAAGTTATTTTTCACTTTTTAGTTTCTGAAGGCGGTTGTCTTTTTTGTAAAAAGCTTTTTTTTGAAGTCGATTGAAAAGAGATAAGTTATCAGTGTAGTTGGACATAGTTGATGTGTACTTAGGAACCGATGAATATTTTTGATTAAACAAAAACAAAAAATAGAGAGTAAACAATTTTTTAATTAAATTAATTTCCATTCAAAAACATTCATCGATTTCAAGTAAACTTCAACTATTTTAGACTTCGATTATCTCTTTTGGTAACTGTACATGCGGCATGTGTTCGGGATGTATGGCTTCGTTACGTGTTATCTCAAAAATATGTTTAAAAACCATATTATTCTACAGAACCCGAAGCATATAATCCAACACTAACTTAGGTAGCAGGTTTTTTTACAATCTCACCAGACCTTACAAATAGGTTTTTTTCTCTCTCAATGTCGATAGTAAGCAATAAAAAGGGTGAATGCTCCTAATTTGCTCCACTTAAGCGTGATTTATTTTTATTAAAGACTTTTAGCCTTAAACTGGAGCCACTTTGGCCTTTTAATTCTATTGTTTCGTCTGGAGCGCTATTGTGGTAAGTTTTGTTGAAGCGAAGAATATTTTTTCTGCCTTTTAAAATTTGACAAGAAATGGCCTTTTGTTACATAATTAAGATTTTAGCTTTATATTAAGTATTATAAGTAAGCTATTATACATAGGTACAGGTCTATTCATTTCATTGGAATATTTACACGCTTGGTAAATAAGATAACCAATAACAATTAAACTAAAGCAAAATAGTTTTGTACATATTTTTTTTGTTACCATAAATAGCTTTTAATTAGGGACTTTAATAAGTACCTGTATTCTGCAAATAAATAAGTGACTAATTGGTGAAAAATATATTGTTTTACATCCACAAAATCCAAATGTTCCACAATCCACAATATTCTCTAAAATACCCTCTTAATAAGTACCTGTATTCAGCAAATAAATAAGTGACTAATTGGTGAAAAATATATTGTTTTACATCCACAAAATCCAAATGTTCCACAATCCACAATATTCTCTAAAATACCCTCTTAATAAGTACCTGTATTCTGCAAATAAATAAGTGACTAATTGGTGAAAAATATATTGTTTTACATCCACAAAATCCAAATGTTCCACAATCCACAATATTCTCTAAAATACCCTCTTAATAAGTACCTGTATTCTGCAAATATCTAAGTGACTAATTGGTGAAAAATATATTGTTTTACATCCACAAAATCCAAATGTTCCACAATCCACAATATTCTCTAAAATACCCTCTTAATAAGTACCTGTATTCTGCAAATATCTAAGTGACTAATTGGTGAAAAATATATTGTTTTACATCCACAAAATCCAAATGTTCCACAATCCACAATATTCTCTAAAATGCCCTCTTAATAAGTACCTGTATTCTGCAAATATCTAAGTGACTAATTGGTGAAAAATATATTGTTTTACATCCACAAAATCCAAATGTTCCACAATCCACAATATTCTCTAAAATACCCTCTCTTCAATTCCATCGTTTCAGAAACCATTCAGCTATATTATAGTAATTATAATTAACTAATCCCATTTCCAAAGTGGTCTCAATATGGAGGGACTTACAAAATCCCCTTTCGAGGTCTCAGCAAAGCATCAAAAGCTCCAAACTGTGCTGCAACTGGATCTTGTACTAATTAAAACTTTCGACCAATCGCCGAACGCTAATTCCAACTCTGCGAGTTACTTATCCATTTAGACTTGAGACGGCAATTGTACACTTCACCCTATCTTATGTTCGTGTTTGTATTGCATTTCTTAATAGAGCTAGATTGTATTATCTACTTTTTTTACTTCCTTCCAACTTCAATTAATCACTAATCATTGTCGGATATTTTCATCTCTCAACATTATTCCCACATTGTACCCGTAGATTTAACACAAATGATGTAACCAACATTTGTAATAGTTCGAAGTTCTTGCTGGTTTGTCTCTATAGCAATCTGCTGTTTGAACGAGAAACTAGCTTAACTTTCCGACTGTCTAAATAAACCTTTGACATTTAAAAGTGCCTAAATGGTTTATGTGAGTAAATGTTTTTGAGTTTCGTCCCCGTGGTAATAATATTAATAGTAGAAGAAATCACTGATAAAATAGAAGAAACTTAACTTAGTTACTGTTAAGACAATAATAACAGAGCATGCACGCACATAGTTATTAATAAACTTGCTTAACACCTACACAGTTCGCCGACCCATGATAATGAAGTGAAGTTGAAGATGACGAGCTACTAAGGAAGCATGACTTCGTAAGAAGTATCTAGTTCTCTTCCTATTGTAGAATATTTAAATGACTTGGAAGTTATCTAGGCCCTCGACAATCGCCATCACCTGTTGCGCCGACTATACGCTATGAAGTTTGCTTTGATTTAGTAGGTAGTAGGTATGTACCTACTCATCTGCGCAAGCGCGTGGAATAAACGTACTAACGTAAATTCGATCGATTTTTAAAATTGGAAATACTCGTTTCGCACAAAAAATGTATATTTAGTTTTTTTTTTAAATGACTAAAAATTTGCTATCATTAAAAAATCGTCAGAACTGTACTGCTTTTTATAACTAAAAGATTTTTTAACAATGTCAAGTTTGCGATTGAATTTTCCATTCAATATTTTGGCAACTTAATATAAAGAATTGACGCCATACAGAATTTTGAACCTCATTATACAAACTGCCAGACTGTGGAATTCACTGCCCGTCTCTCTGTTCCCCTATATATATAATCTGGGTATCTTCAAGGCACTAGTGAACCATCCCAGGAAAGCGTGCCGTAATCCGCATCATCACTTAAGATTACTTACTTTCTTACTTACTTTTTTATTGATTTACTTTGTATAATACTGGTAGATACTTATAAATTATTTAAATAGGGTATTTTACTCTATACGAAAAAAAAACTATAATTATGTTATTGAAACAGTTTAGGCATAAAGCAGTCGGAAAATGTAAGTTTTAGTTCATAAAATAACAAAACCAATTTTTAAAATCAATTCAAAGTTTTCTGTATTTTTAATCTGTTATAAACACCATGAAATAGTAGCGGCCATGTTATTATGCCGTACGGCTGTGTAAACAAAAAAATTACGACTGTCAGTCAACCGATTAGCGTAATATAGGCTTTGTACTTTTATTATTTTCGTAACCAACGTATTTTTTTCATTTATACACCTATTACATAATATGCTTTTAATTATTTTTAAATTATATACAATTATCATATTTAATATGAGCGCATTTGATACAAAACGAACTGACGTCATTTACGCTGAGCAGTATGGCGTCCAGTAAGAGGTGTTTTCGTCCAACTACGCCCGAAATTTGAAAATTTAGATGCATTTTTATGGCACTTAACGATTGAATCAAAATTTTCTGTTTTTTTTTGGTGGCATATTAGCACTACAGAATTTCATTGAGTCACTTTCCAAAAATGAGTGTCCCTATTGCCAATGTACCAGTGTCCCTATTGTTGCCCTATTGCCAATAGATTACGAAGTCCATTCCTATCTATCTTTTATCAAATTAACAGTGTATGACGAGCTACATCCCACTTCCCTACATCTGTATGCCACTGCGCAGTCGTTACAATCAGTGTGCTCCCGGCGCGCGACACATATCAACATGATACTTGAATTAATAATAATTTTGCTAACTACCATAGTAGGATACTACATCTACAAACATAAACAAGTACATGGCTTTTTGAACAAAAGAGGTGTGAGATTCTTACCCGGGGTGCCGTTTTTCGGAAATATGTTTTATTCTACGTTCTGCAAGAAGCATTTTCTGGACGAACTTCAAGAGATACATGATGCGTTTCCAGATGAAAAGTGAGTAGAATTATTTGCTTTAGTATAAGTATTTAGTGTGATTGGAAAATCGTCTTGCCATCGATGATGAAATTTTAATGACTTCTGAGAGTCTACCGCCCAACGCGAGCGTGAAGAGTACAGTAACGTAAAATCGGTAGATTTTAAATTAGAAATATCCGTTATAGACGTGTCGTTGAAAATGGTAAAAAGTGAAAAAAAATAATAGTAGAATGAAACCCATTGTAAAAGGAAGAGAATATAACAAATATGAAAGAAAAAATAATTTACGGGCGATCTGAGGTCGGGAAGTGGATGGGGGTACGTTTTAAAAGGTAAAAAACGGTTTATCTCGATTTCCGGCAGAACTAGAAGTCCTATGGAAAAAAGTTAAATGGCAAAGTTGTAGGTAATAAAAATATTTTCAACTTTTAAATTTCCACTTTTGTCACATAACCTCAAAATTTATGTGAAAAATTCAAATAAAGTTATGAAAAAAAAGTGTTTCCTTTCATTTTTGTTATGTTCTCTTCCTTTTCCAATGGGTATCATTCTACTATTATTTTTTATTGCTTTCGAAAATTATCTACCCTGGTCTATTAGTAAGTAGCAATGGTTGGCTTTATCACGTGGGCTTTATATAGGTACATACTACTGATACTGATTGTGGTATTTTACTAAATTGAAAATTGATTCTGATTGCGCTTGTACTAGGAGATCAGGAGGCACCATAGTTACAATAAAGGGTATTTTTTTTAAGGACAACAAGTGGTTTTCATTAAGCTGACTATGACGATCATTGCTTTTAGAAATACCTACCTATATAACTTTGTGGCAAAATATTGATCACCAAGATTTGAAACAAGACTGCAGAAATTTCAGGATATTATAACTAGTTCACCTAACCACACTATGATGGCCATCCTTTCTTCCAAATATAAAATACGTTGGAGGAAGATACAAATTATCTAGGTACCCAGCTAGGACCTCTGCCGACCTCTGAAGGTAATGAAGTGAGTTTTACGAGCGACACAGTATCATGAGCTGAACTTTATAACGAGGTATCCAGTTCCTCCAAGATGGAGTAAATATGTAAATGTCGCGGCGGTTACCTTGTTGCTGAGAGCCGTTACGCCACCTATTGGCTTAGTTAGGAACTACCGGCGTAATGTGGGTCAGAAAAGGCTCTATTTGGAAAATAAGTCATTATTTTCCTATATAATGTACCTTTACTAGGGTATTGTCGAAGATATGTTTAGAAATATAAATCTTGGTTTTAAATAAAGCGATGCTATTTCGTTTTCGTAACAATAATTATGTGGGGGACATTTCACACACGACCATCTGACCTTAAACTAGGCAGACCCTGTATTATGGGTGTCAGATAACTGACATACATACACAAATACATTTAAATACATAGAATATGTATATGATAAACAACAACCGGACAACAGGCAAACACAAGTGCTCATCACAGAAATGATTACCCTAGACGGGATTCGAACCCGCAATACGCTGCGCAGCAGTCAATCGTTCATCCACTGCGCCAACTGTTTTTTATAATATAGTGTTGTTGTTTAAAGGTGACATTACGCCTAAATAGCAGGCATATAATATTGGCAAATCAACCAGGGTCACAGAGCTACAAGAAGGCATCGTGATCCGACGGATTTAGAACGAATTGACTTGGCTCGATTTAGCTTGAAGGCATAACTGCGCCATTCTCCTCGGGTAATGACTGCGGTGTCACCTTCAAATTGATAAATTGCTTTCAAAATGGCCCAATGTGTACAGGAATTGTCCAATTAAACTACCATTCTACAAATAAATTGAGTTACAAGGCTAGTTTATTCTTTTTACTTCGTAATAAACATAGATAAAGGTACCAGGGTAGCATAGTAGCGAGGAACTCAATATATAAAATTACGTCCAACTGACTGAACACCAGTCCAGTTGCCACAAACTCTCAAGTCGGTTCAATTCTCAAATGCTATTGACGAAGTTATCCAGTAAGATTACTTAAGGAAATACGTCTTGTTTACTCGGTATGTTTTAGATCGATAACATCTGTAAGGAAACGAGCTATGTTTTGTAGACTAACCTGACATAATTAAATACCATTTTTACACGTTTTTTATGAGCTTCACCTGTAAATATGTAGTTTTGGAATTGCCAACAGTAAAATTAATAGAGCAAAAAGTTTTCGTAGGTACTGCAGTAAACATTTAAAAAAAAAACACGCTTTCGTAGGTACTGCAGTAAAAATCTAAAAATACACGCTTTCGTAAGTAGGTACAGCACTTCCATTTTTAACATACTGTTTTCAATAATCTTTAGCAATTAATTATTTTTAAGCAGAAATGTCTACTTATAATTATAATGGTTGTAATAATATTCATCAAAACTAACTCATAGTTTCTTTTATCATATTGCTATTTTAACAGAGAAATAGGTTCGTTTGGTTTTAAAGGTACTTTCGATTTTTATATCCTACTTAAATGTTTCACAGGATATCTTTACGACATAATCTTCCATATATCTTTAAATTATCAATAGACCTTGGACTTGAGGATGATTATACTAAAAGCCTACTTAATTTTCTTTTAACTACTTATATATTACTGAAAGTTAAACATGAACAAAAAGTCACCAAGAAACAAGAACCGACATGAAAATGTGTCGCGAGAACACAGAAATAGTTCAACAAACCTTTTCTCCACATTCGTTTAAAACCGACCCTTTTCTAGAGTACATTCCCTCCATACAGGTAGGTACCAGGAGCAAATAAAAGGAGTAGCGGTGATGAAATGACACGGCGCGGTGAATAAATCACGCTGTGTATGAGAGCGTTTAATCAAAATTCGCTTAAATCACAGTTGATGGAAGTTAGTTCCTGAGACGTGTGGGAACATGTTACTGTATAAACTGCTCCTAGTTGCTTGGGGCAGTTCCAGTACGGACGTGACGTTCGATACAAATATTTGCAAACAAAAATTCGCTTCTTCTTGCCACGCAACCGAATCGAATTGTATGAAAATACCTGGAGCTGTTCAAAAGCCAACCGTATTACAATAATTGGGAACTTGAATACCACCAATCATTGGTAATTTTTTTCTACGAGCTGTCAAAACGCAGTTCCAAGTGGGTTTTGTATATCAATAGTAAAATGTGATGTCACTTCTCTGTCAACTCAGTTGACTATTCATTAATTTCAAAGCAACTAAAAAACGAGCTTTTTATGGGGTTTTCCGGGTGTTTGTAACAGAAGTATTTTTAACAGAAGTTGTGTCTTAGAATTATTGGTTAATGGTACCGATAATGGCGGTACAATTGGGTTGCAGTGAAACTCATATTGACAATAAAATTAAGAGGTCTCTTCCCGCAGTGTTATCCTGTTACAATCTCCCTCGGTGAACACATAGGTGAAGTGAACTGTCATACGATGCAGTGCTTTGTAAGCCCCTATTAGCATCGGGATGATCAATGATCATCCATGATGAGCCATGACGTCGACCTAACTAACACCGCGAGCATGATTATAATTTTTTGTTTCATCCAAAACAAACGAGTGAGTAAGAACGCGACAACATAATATATTGTCGCACGAAAATCGGCGCGCGGAGATTTCACAAAACTTGTTTCAGGAATTACTTGTTTCAGGACGTAAAGCCTATAACAATATAAACTAAAAAAAAAAAACGTGTTTTTGGAAAAGCCTTCAGTTTTTGGTCAAAATATTTGTAATTTAGAGTCTTCATTACATGTGCAAGGTTTTTATGAAGCTGTTGATGCGGATTGGCCGTTCTTATTAATTGAAATACACACGACCGATCCCTTTTCATGTACAGAGGCCAGCACATCAAGCTACTACAATCTGTCAAATTCCTTTGACAGATTTTCAACTTTATAACAAATGCATAAAGTTCATATTGAATTGGGAAAATTTGACAGTTAGGTGCTGGCGTCTGTACAAAGATAACCTGAAGTCAATTCAACCATCTCAGTACATTAAAAACAAAATTATGTAAGGAAAATAATACAAAAAGCATCAAATCCAGCAACAAAACCAAGAACATCAGTCTGCTCTCGCTTAATCTGAATTTATGACGCGCCCGACACCTCCCACAGAGCTGTCGTATCAGACGAAATGAATACAAAGTTTGTTATGAATGAGTCCTGCCCTTACGTGGGCAAAATACGCCGTGGAAATATCAGCCCGTGGAAATATCGCGGTACAGAGAAGGATAATGACAGAAATGGCTTGAATGTGGACAATTTGTAAGGATTTTTTATGAATTCATGAATAGGAAGTTTATGTGGAAAATCTTTATTTAAGTACACATGTTTATGGTGTGGCGGAGAAGATATATCATCGTGTTGAACCGATACGGGTTGAGTTTTAATTCTGCGCATTTTTGAGGGGGTGAAAGTACTCATGAATAGGAACAATTTTAATTATAATACTAACCCTGAAATGTAAAAAACTCATCTGTTTCATACATTTTAATAGTGTTGTAGAGAGGAGCTCCCTCCATAGCAAAAAGATGATCGTATTCTTGAATAGCTACATTCACCACCTGAAACCTGAGCCAAGCACCAAACTAGTGTCTTGAAGAAACTAAGGCCTTTAACGAAGTCATAAAAGAGTTTGTTTAAAATTTTCTGAACAATAGGTATGTCAACCAAACAAGGATCAGAGTTACATAATTTTTCAATCTAAACAACAAAATATTTAAATCCAAGGCTTGATAAAAAAAAATGAGTGGTACACAAAATTCACCACAAAACGAGAACTATCTATAGTGTTCAAAAGCTTTGTGTTATCCTTTCACAAATACAACCCAATGGCGTTTGTTAACGAGAATATTGCATCCGTATCCAACAGTTTCAATAATTTCATGCAATGTGAAACTACATGCATCCCGGGTTTACTTTAAAATTAAACAAGATTAAGCATGACCGAGCATCGCAAATTCGCAAACTTACCTTCTAGCGAGCCCCACTGAAAATCACTTAATTTATGAAGAGATCAGCCAGACAAGACAAAACTTTATGTAAAGAAGGATAAGGTTGGTATTCTAGTGATTGATTTTACGCTTTCCTATTTGAATAGTACAGGCCATAAAGTCAACTGTTTTTGAGGAGATTCGCTTTTCTTTGTATGATTGTCTGAATCTTTGAAGGCTTTCAAGGGGACTGTGTTGACAATGCGCGCCATACAATAGTAATCCAGTCAAATTTTGGTCAATATATAATTCTAAAATCGATGAGATTTTAAACAAAAAGCGTGGTCTCCTACAGAAGCTCTGAGTCACGCAGCAGTCACGAAAGCTATGCTCGGAGTTTCTATGCGCAATAAAACCGGCAACGAGGGAATTAGCCGAAAAACTAAAGTCACCGACATAGCTCTCAGAATATGCAAATTGAAGTGGCAATGGGCAGGACACATCGCTCAATGAACCGATAACGGATAGGGCAGAAAAGTTCTCGAGTGGCGACCACGAACCGGAAGACGCAGCGTTGGCAGGCCTTCCACCAGATGGACCAACGACATCGTCAAGGTCGTGGTTAGCCGGTGCATGCAAGCGGCAGGTCGTCGCTCGTTGTGGCGTTTTATAGGGGAGGCCTTCGTTCAACAGTGATGGTGGATGTATTGCGGCTGATGATGATATAAATGCCACTAATATTCATCTTTTGAATAAAGTACCATTTTGAATTGAAGTTATTTAACGGAAAACTGACTAACCATAAGTCTAGATGTTTAGGTGCTTCCCTGACCAAATAACCTTGACCATACTTTTCCTCTTTGCCGCAGAATCGAAATTCGCTCAATTTTTGGGTTTTTTTTGTTATAAAAAAAAACTATCTTCTGAAATAAAATAAAACGTGAATTATAAAGATTTTTAAGTTACCTATCTATTAATGTAATCCTCAAATTAATAGCACATTCACTTTAGCAAAAGATACATGTTTTCAATTATTTTAGTCATTATTTACAGGGAGATTTAGGTGTTTATAGGGTACATAAAAAAATAATAAAAACGTGGAATATGATGATAAGATATTGAACATTAATAATATTATGCTTTTGGAAGTAGTTTGTTTCTCTTAGTTAATGAGTTAATAGCCCCTGAATAACAAAGACAAAACGCACTTTTGGTCGGGGTAGCGCCTTAATGTAATTATCATGTGTACAAAATTTCATCGAGTTAATTACGTGTCAAAATATGTATCACTAGACTGCTTATGTTCGTTTGCGCCGTCGGTAAATTATAGACAATAATTCATATGGCAACCCCATATGAATTATTGTCTATAATTTACTGTTGGTACACAGTCATGCGGTGCCGACCGCGAATAGCAGCACCCCAATTCTACCCGTGGGTGTCGTAGAAGGCGACAGAGGAATATTGACTGGAGGATAGGCAGCAGCGTCCTTCTGAGTGCCATACACCTACTGTCATCGCTAACATGCATCAGCCAAGCATGGCGATTACAGCTGAACCTCCCCTTAGTGGAGACCTATGCCCAGCAGTGGGCGTCTAGGTACAGGTTGACATGACGATGATGATGATTAATTTACTGTTTCACAAATGCGCTGGCACTAGCATTGAGTGGGGTAAGAGGACAACAACACACGAGGCTGAAGAGATATGGCATCCTCAGTCTCAGCAACAGATTCACATGATGAGAGTCTACATCAGGCTATGTCAATCTGTCGCTGCACGAATCGAGCGATGTCGAACAACACTGAAAGAATGGAAGCTCTCCCATAATAAAAATCAAGTAGACTAGAACTTAGTCAACACAGAGGCTAATTGGCAATGTCCTGGGACAGATTGCCAGTCATGGTGCAGAAAAGAAAAAAAAATTAGGTTACTGTTGTCTGCTGTAGTCAGTATTGGTCTTCAGAACTGTTTTCTCGATTCGAAGACAGTGTTTCTTGAAGACATTTAAAATTAGATCAATGTTCCTCAGTGAAATAAAAATTACTATATTAGTTAAGAGGACAAGTTATTGACAAACAAACTGAAATTTTATTTCATGTGAAGGGAAAAGTTGTTTACAGTGTGTCTATTCTGTTACAATCTCCCTTGGTGAACACCTAGGTGAAGTGAGCTGTCATCTGTCCGGATCGAATTCCCTAGGATTTTTAAAGCACTACAATCGGATGACAGCTCACTTAACCTAGGTGTTCACCGAGGGAGATTTTAACAGAACAGCACTGCTGTTAAAGTTTTTCTGATGAAGTGAGTTTGAGGTGATCTGTAAATCCAGCATGGGATGACACATTACCTTCAACACACTTCACCAAAAACCGAAAGTTTTATAAAATAACACTGCTGAAATTTGACCAATCATTTAAATTAAATTGTAACTCCGTTATTTAACTGTACTGTAATTGTACTGTTGGTCCCGACTGTCATTCGTAGATCTTTGGCAGTCGTTACGGGTAGTCAGAAGCCAGTAAGTCTGACAACCAGTCTTACCAAGGGGTATCGTGTTACCAAGTAACTGGGTTGTGGAGGTCCGATAGGCAGTCGCTCCATATAAAACACTGGTATTCAGCTGCATCCGGTTAGACTGGAAGCTGACCCCAATACAGTTGGGAAAAGGCTAGGCAGATGATGATTTAAATTAAACTGTAAGTAATTTCCCAAACCATATTCGGCAAAACTTTTAATAATTTCTGAAATTCTCAAGCACTTTTAAAATTTCACCGAGCCCAGTGAGGGGTAAGCAGCCCAAATTAAACCACAACGCTAGTTTTTTAGCCTCGGGTAAGAACCCTAAACGGCGAGGCGCGGCGAGCGGCCAATTAAAAGTTTTACCAATTAACCGGTACCAATGATGCCGCACGCAGTTGCAAGCTGTTATCTACAACTTTACACCATGCATAACATATCCGTGTGTTATCTGTAGTATATATAGCTACAATATTGCAGCATTATTTTTTATTGGAGCGATGTTTTGGTGAGAATTTGTAAAATGGTGACTTGTTTACGAGTAACTTTATTTTATTCGCAGATTAGCGATAAGTCTAAATGTTAAAAAGCTAAAGTGCAATATGTCAAACAGTCTAGTCAGGTAGGTCCTACTTTTAGAATAAGGTTAAACATCGAATCCAACTCGGTTAAGCTAGAACACATCTTTCCGTCCAAATTACCGCAGTGTCTTAAGGCAAAAGTCTTGGACCAGTGTGTGTTGCCAGTAATGACATATAACTCAGAGGCTTGGCCGCTCACGACACTCCTGATGACAAACTCACGACAGTCCATGTCACTCAAGAAGTTAAGGTTCAATGTAAATGCTATCCTCGAATCACTGCGGGATCAAATCAGAAATGAGAATTTTTGCACCCAGGTTACCGACATAGCAATGAAGTGGCAGTGGGCTGGAAATATTGCCCGTAGAGATGACGGACGATGAGGCAAAGACAAAGGTCCCTGAGTTACGGCCGAAAGACGCAAGGCCTATGATCAAGGAGAAGTTGCAGGAAATAACTAAATGCAAAAGACGCAGTGAGCGTCTTCCGGTTGGCAAAATGATGATGAATATCTCAGCATAAAAATATATGTATCAGACAGCATTAACTATAAATATGAAATGTAAATATTTTCCAGAAAGAAAATAAACAGGTAGCAAACATAAACTTTCAATCAAAGACTGTCGCATACAGTTTCTTTCTGTTTACATTGCAAGCGTTCTCTGCATTTCAAAGCAAACTGATATCTAGTGCATTGAAGTAACAACATACAAAAAGGTCGAGAGACTTCTAAGTTACCAGGAGTACAGGAAAGGCAGGAGACTTCGATTACCGCTCGTTACCTGCCACGCACTGAAATAAATTAAACATCCAGCTAGTTATACACCATAGTCAAGGATAACAGTAGGTTCAATCAATATTAGGAATGATGAGGTTGATTATTTGGCAATAATATAATTTTTTGAATTGATAATATGGCTAGAGTATCCTAACTAGATAGCAACAGTAAACTTATCTTAAGTACATTAAGTTACAAAGCATCATCACGAGTGACTAGTGAAATAAAATATAAATTATACCATTCACTCATGTTTTTTCGTCGGATTTAACAAAACAATCCCGAAAACCCTTTTGAATTCATGAATTTTAACATCCAACAATAAAATAATCTCTCAACAGTCTCAAAAATTCACGCACTAACGAATTTATTTCAGTTGACTTACCGCTTATTCATCGACAAGGGCGGAGGCTCGTTCAAATTCAACACTGGCTCCGTCCGTGGCGGGGGATTTTCCCGGGATTACTGCGAATCCCGTGACGTCATCGGCCCGTGGCTTATACCCGGCTGACTTATCCGGGCACGTTTTTTTCTCCGCGGAAAATATCGTCTTCGCAGTCGCTTAGCTGTTGCCAGAGTGACGCCTCTGAATTTTAATTTGCTTAGTCTGTGATGAATGAAATTTGAATTTTTTGTATTGATTTTTTATTACATTTTCCGAGATGTTTTATTTTTTAGAATCCGATGCGTTTGCTTCTTTAAGTATAAATTGTGAAGTTAGAAGAGAAAGTTTCTGAGATTTGTTTTTGTTGAAGTATGAGTATTAAGTAAACTCATATTTTATAGAACTCCTATCTATTTAAATCCCTATTCGTATTTTCTCTTATACCTTTTAAATGATTAGCGGTCATTGCCCCCTGCACTAAGAACATACACAGATATAAAACCACTAAACCAACCAGGATCACAGTCGTGGCAGAAATAATAAATGGCAGCGAGTAAACCCCTGATAAGCTGACGTGAGCTAAGGCTCATCTTGTAACTATGGTCTGTAGGTTTAAGGATACTTTCGTATTTAGTGGTGGAAATCGTTGCAGTTTGTATCTATACATTATAGTATAGATCACGCAACGATTCTTAACACGACTTTTTAGAAGAAGAATATTAAATGCAATAACGTATTAAAAACTTTCGACTAAGTATAGTACCCGTCAAAAAATGTAATTTAAATTTTCGGGTATTAATTCAGAAACAACCATTTCAAAATAATAATGGCGGCTATCCAGCGATATCTATTGTTCAATCTTACACGACAGCTGTACCAACTTATTAATTCCATGTTCAACCATCTAAGAAAACATAAAAATACAAACAAACCATTACACAAAGACAAACATAATTAAAATCAGAACAATGGGCTTTTATAAAGACCGTCGTATAAAATAGTCGGTAAACAACAATACAGGTGGACAGGGAAATCCCATAAAGGGCCTGCCTGCGGCGAGAAACTACCAGGTGACGAGAACACGCGAGGAGATAAAAAAGTAACGTACCATCGCTCATAATCAACGTTGTGCGAAGAACAAAGCGAACACAGCGAGAATGATTATATCAGAGGAACGAGTTTTAAGAGGGTGTGAGGCAAGAAAAAGAGTACACTATGACTGACAATGGATGGTACAAAAATGTGTACAATAATTTCAATATACCGAATTTCGGCCACGGTGGCCAATCTCAATGAAGACCAACAAACGCAGGAGATATTATAGTGTACACATCATGCTATACATTTCCAGTATAAGCTGACCTCGCATTGTACGGAAATCCTATACAATACGAGATCAGCATTAACTGGAAATGTTGTTGATGTGTAGCCGTGTGTACAAGTGTGTGCGAAAACACAGGTGCACTCCCTCTTCCCTTACTCTCATGGTACGATAGGACGGCGATCCGACACGACCGGAGAGAGATCAGGTGCAGAACTAACGGCTTTACGTGCTTTCCGAGACACGGGAGTTTT
Organism: Charanyca ferruginea; assembly: GCA_947361185.1. NCBI lineage: Eukaryota > Metazoa > Arthropoda > Insecta > Lepidoptera > Noctuidae > Charanyca > Charanyca ferruginea. The sequence goes on along the minus strand of OX376066.1, from coordinate 2,773,714 downwards.
ACAACGCCAACTTCCAAACTACGGGCTGTAAGTAAAAAAATCCTCATGGAAAAATCTAATAACACATTGCCCAACCTGGAAATCAAACCCAGGACCAGACTCAGAAATCGCGCATGCGAACAAGAAACCAAAGAGGCAATGAAAATATTTATGTTTAAATATACTGAAACGTCTTTGAACAAAACTGAATGCAAAACGGTGCTTTTCATTACAAATAAGATCATTCTGAAAACGCAAACCATTAAAAAGAAAAACGTAAAAATTGCAAAACGCCTTTGTCTGCATCACATTCAGACAGAAATGTTGAGTTATGAGTAAGTACTTAGTATGTAAAACGTTGCATTGCCATCCGTCTGTCGACTTGCAAAGCGTACGACTTCCACGAAGATTAAATACCCAACGAGGTTGTGAATGCATTTTATTGTCATTTTAAAACGTTGAATTCAGTATAAAACAAAAAATAGCAAACAAACATTGACGGAAATAATAATTTAGATAGATATATTCATAAAACATTTATTCGGTACACACAAAAGACATATCACGACACAAAACATACAATTCAAATAAGCGACAAAGTGCGGTGTGCGTCTCAAGGTTGTACCAAATGGGAGTCCGGCTCAGTATGCGTCAGGCAATTATACCTAACGCCGGTATTCTGCTGATCCCTGCCGTAACATGCAGACGACGAGCAGATGAGATGACCGGTGATGCACGGATGTGGTGATGCACGTTGACCGGTGTTGTGGCAAAGATTTCAGCATGTGTTTATCTGTTTCATTACATATATTTTACTTAAGAAACAGATTTTCATACCGACCGATTTGGCACCGACGTAGCCTAGCAGGTTGTTGTAAAGAAAATGGGGAGGTAGGTACTTTTCAAAACAACAAAAAAGTTTCTGGGTAGGCTTAAACGTCTACTACACGGTCGCCAACCGCATTCTGTAGGTCAATTCTGTAAAATTCAAACAACAACTTGCATCCCACATCGCTATTCAATCTCACTTTGCATAAGGTTCAAAATGACCTTGATATATTTGACACTTTGAATCGGGTTCGAGTGCGAAGTGAGCGTCGAAGTGACGGGGAAATTACCTTACAGAATGCCACTTCTTACGTCATCTCATACTTTATCTGTCAAAATCTCCCTGTCAATTTAGTTCAACTCGCTGACACGCTCGCAAGGATGGCGCTAGTGTAAATTCGAATTATCAACCGAGTTTTTAGAATGCCAATCAAAAAACTCACAGCGGATTCAGATTCGAAGTTTAGAATGAGTTCTTACAGAATCACAACCCATTATGTATATGAGTTTACATCTTTTTAACTTTTTAATTATTACTTTTTGTTATGCACCCGCCATATTATCTCTTCATCACCCTTGGTTGACTGGTAGAGAATGCCTAAGTCCGCCTTTGTACCTTTGTGCATGAAGTATAAATAAATAAATAAATAAATAAACCCTGACAGGGATGACCTTGGTGGTTTACAACTGTGTAGATGGTGGACTTTTTTTAAATATATTCTTATATGCTTGCGTTTGTTCGCAACTCAACTGATCTTAAGTGATGATGCGGCCTAAGGTGGAGCACACTTGCCTAGGATGAACCGGTTCACTCGTGCCTTGAAGATGCCCAAATTATACCTATGTTCCGAGTCAAGCGCTTCGTTCAAGAACGTGGAATTTCAACTATGTTTTTGATGTGAAACATCTATAGCCGCACGTAAAACCGATTTCTGGTGTGGCGACGCATGCCGTGGCGACGCCTCGCCACGCTATATGATGGTATAATACAGTCTATATGCAGTAGTGTGTACGGTGTGGCGACGCGTCGCCATGCGCAATCGACTGCGCAATTCCTGAAAGCAGAATCAACAGTGGACCTAGTGGTCGCCGCTGTTTATTCTGCTTTCAGGAATTGCTCCAGTACTCGTCGAACTTCATTGCCTCGACGCTTTTATAGTTAAAAGCGTCGAGGCAATGAAGTGAAAGCAGAATAAACAGCGGCGACCACTAGGTATACTGTTGATTCTGCTTTCAGGAATTGCGCAGTTGATTGCGCATGGCGACGCGTCGCCACACCGTACACACTACTGCATATAAACTGTATTATACCATCATATAGCGTGGCGAGGCGTCGCCACGGCATGCGTCGCCACGCCAGAAATCGGTTTTACGTGCGGCTATAGATGTTTCACATCAAAAACATAGTTGAAATTCCACGTTCTTGAACGAAGCGCTTGACTCGGAACATAGGTATAATTTGGGCATCTTCAAGGCACGAGTGAACCGGTTCATCCTAGGCAAGTGTGCTCCACCTTAGGCCGCATCATCACTTAAGATCAGTTGAGTTGCGAACAAACGCAAGCATATAAGAATATATTTTAAAAAAGTCCACCATCTACACAGTTGTAAACCACCAAGGTCATCCCTGTCAGGGTTTATTTATTTATTTATTTATTTATACTTCATGCACAAAGGTACAAAGGCGGACTTAATGCCTTAGGCATTCTCTACCAGTCAACCAAGGGTGATGAAGAGATAATATGGCGGGTGCATAACAAAAAGTAATAATTTAAAAGTTAAAAAGATGTAAACTCATATACATAATGGGTTGTGATTCTGTAAGAACTCATTCTAAACTTCGAATCTGAATCCGCTGTGAGTTTTTTGATTGGCATTCTAAAAACTCGGTTGATAATTCGAATTTACACTAGCGCCATCCTTGCGAGCGTGTCAGCGAGTTGAACTAAATTGACAGGGAGATTTTGACAGATAAAGTATGAGATGACGTAAGAAGTGGCATTCTGTAAGGTAATTTCCCCGTCACTTCGACGCTCACTTCGCACTCGAACCCGATTCAAAGTGTCAAATATATCAAGGTCATTTTGAACCTTATGCGAAGTGAGAGTGAATAGCGATGTGAGATGCAAGTTGTTGTTTGAATTTTACAGAATTGACCTACAGAATGCGGTTGGCGACCGTGTAGTAGACGTTTAAGTCTACCCAGAAACTTTTTTGTTGTTTTGAAAAGTACCTACCTCCCCATTTTCTTTACAACAACCTGCTAGGCTACGTCGGTGCCAATTCGGTCGGTATGAAAATCTGTTTCTTAAGTAAAATATATATTAGGTGATTTTTTATTCACGTTCCAAATTTCTCAGGGTGATAGTACCCATGAAATTGAATAACTTTCTCCAAAAAACATGGGTCGAAATATTAAAAAAAAAATCGGACTTCCCATACAAAATCGATCAGCTGACTATTGTTTTTGATTGGTTTTGTCAAAAATCACCCAGTATAATGAAACAGATAAACACATGCTGAAATCTTTGCCACAACACCGGTCAACGTGCATCACCACATCCGTGCATCACCGGTCATCTCATCTGCTCGTCGTCTGCATGTTACGGCAGGGATCAGCAGAATACCGGCGTTAGGTATAATTGCCTGACGCATACTGAGCCGGACTCCCATTTGGTACAACCTTGAGACGCACACCGCACTTTGTCTTATCCTTATTTGAATTGTATGTTTTGTGTCGTGATATGTCTTTTGTGTGTACCGAATAAATGTTTTATGAATCTATCTATCTAAATTATTATTTCCGTCAATGTTTGTTTGCTATTTCTTGTTTTATACTGAATTCAACGTTTTAAAATGACAATAAAATGCGTTCACAACCTTGTTGGGTATTATTTAATCTTCGTGGAAGTCGTACGCTTTGCAAGTCGACAGACGGATGGCAATGCAACGTTTTACATACTAAGTACTTACTCATAACTCAACATTTCTGTCTGAATGTGATGCAGACAAAGGCGTCTTGCAATTTTTATGTTTTTCTTTTTAATGGTTTGCGTTTTCAGAATGATCTTATTTGAAATGAAAAGCACCGTTTTGCATTCAGTTTTGTTCAGAGACGTTTCAGTATATTTAAACATAAATATTTTCATTGCCTCTTTGGTTTCTTGTTCGCATGCGCGATTTCTGAGTCTGGTCCTGGGTTTGATTCCCAGGCTGGGCAATGTGTTATTAGAATTTTCCATGAGATTTTTTTTACTTACAGCCCGTAGTTTGGAAGTGCACCTGTGTTTTCGCATACATTTGTACACACGGCTACACATCAACACCATTTCCAGTTAATGCTGATCTCGTATTGTATAGGATTTCCGTACAATGCGAGGTCAGCTTATACTGGAAATGTATAGCTTGATGTGTAGCCGTGTGTACACTATAATACCTCCTGCGTTTGTTGGTCTTCATTGAGATTGGCCACCGTAGGCGCAATTCGGTATATTGAAATTATTGTACACATTTTTGTACCATCCATTCTCAGTCATAGTGTACTCTTTTTCTTGCCTTACACCCTCTTAAAACTCGTTCCTCTGATATAATCATTCTCGCTGTGTTCGCTTTGTTCTTCGCACAACGTTGATTATGAGTGATGGTACGTTACTTTTTTATCTCATCGCGTGTTCTCGTCACCTGGTAGTTTCTCGCCGCAGGCAGGCCCTTTATAGGATTTCCCTGTCCTTCCCATATTGTTGTTTACCGACTATTTTATACGACGGTCTTTTTAAAAGCCCATTGTTCTGATTTTAATTATGTTTGTCTTTGTGTAATGGTTTGTTTGTATTTTTATGTTTTCTTATATGGTTGAACATGGAATTAATAAGTTGGTACAGCTGTCGTTGAACAATAGATATCGCTGGATAGCCGCCATTATTATTTTGAAATGGTTGTTTCTGAATTAATACCCGAAAATTTAAATTACATTTTTTGACGGGTACTAATACTTAGTCGAAAGTTTTTAATACGTCATTGCATTTAATATTCTTCTTCTAATAAGACGTGTTAAGAATCGTTGCGTGATCTATACTATATTGTATAGATGCGTCGAACTTCGTTGCCTCGACGCTTTTATGGTTAAAAGCGTCGAGGCAATGAAGTTCGACGAGTCCTGGAGAAACATTACAACTGTCTTGGATCCCGCAACGAAATTAATAACTTAAAATAGCGGTGACGCTTCGCCCGATGATGGAATTGGGATGGGGGAATTAAGTTGTGCAATTCTAATTCTAAAGCACAGTCTCCGAAATGTACCCGATGTACCTGATAAGGCTGGCAGACCGTAACGGCGATGTTCAAGGCTCTGAAGCTTAACCTTAACAAAGGAGTCGTTGTCAACGACTTAATTTGAGCTGCCGGTCGCCCACCAAAGTCTTTTCCGTCGGGGACGGTACAGCAGGCACTTTAGTGTCATCTCAAATCGAGAACCGATGCAGTACGACGCCATGACGCGAGGCTCAGCTTGAAGGATCTGTATCGAGCCTAAATCAAATTAAGTGTCAATTATTGTCACTACAACGGTAGAAACGACGACGTCTAGTGTCCCATTTAATTTTGTTCAACTACAGAAATTCATGGAACTAATATATTAATAATAAAAGTAAGGCGCTCCGCAGACAAAGCCACTTTGATCTCCGAGTTGCGGCTACAAGCAACTCTCAACCGTAGCTATTTTTGACGATTTTAATATAATTTTAGAAAATTGCGCAGACAAAGCAACTCTAGATGCAAGTTTGGGTAATCAGTTTTTGGTTGCTGCACTTGGTGATAAAATGAGTAAACATGACTCTTTTGTTGCTGCAACTGGTACTAACTGTTAACAAACACATTAACAAATTAACAATTGTTTCAACTACGTTAGCTCGTGTCTAAGTAAATGCCGCAGCCGCAGCCTGAGGTCGGTCCTTGGATGAGTGACCATCCATGTCATACCAAAACCCCTCCGTCCCTCGAAAAGCACGTAAAACCGTTGGTCCCTAACTGTCATTTGTAGATCAATGACAGTCGTTATGGGTAGTCAGAATCCAGAAAGCCTGACAACCAGTCTTATCAAGGGATATCGTATTATCCAGTCGAGTTGTGGAGGTCAGCCAGGCAGTCGCTCCATCTAAACCACTGGTATTCAGCTGCATCTGGTTAGACTGTTAGCCGATAAAAAAAGGAAAAGGCTAGGCAGATGAGATGTGTCAACTAAAGTTCCACCGTCTGCGGAGCACCTAATGGATCAAAATAAATCAGTCTCCCTTCTAGGTAAATATAAGTTACTAGGAGCGCAGGAACCAAAGGAAATAATTTTCAGTTTCCTTGAAATATGAGATCAAACTAAATTCATTAGCACCAGTGGCACCTAATATTTGGAGTTAGACTTTCTTCATCTTATCGATCGATATTGTTACTGTTGCTTACTGAAATTTGTTTCAAAGGTTTAGGTATTAATAATTTCATTCAATTGTTTCAAGTATGAAAACCGTCTACAATTTGTTTGACACATATAATATTATTACACGTGTATAAGAATTGTGTGGTCATATTAAAAGGGTGATGTTCGGTACATAATGGAAAGTCTGTACACATAATCCATAGGTAAGTACTTATATTATAAATGCAAATATGAGTTTGTTTGTATTTTACTTATTCACGGCTAAATTATTGATCCGATTTTGATGAAACTTCTACATCTTCTCATTTATCTACATCCGCGATAACGCCATTCACATGGATGGAGTCGCGGGCAAAAGCTAGTATCTACCTAAATAAAAATAAAAATAAACTACAGGTACTCAGTTTTAGTATGTATAATAATAATAATATAATATGTGGGGACATTGCACACACGGCCGTCTGACCCCAAACTAGGGAGACCCTGTACTATGGGTGTCAGACAGCTGATATACATACACAAATACATTTTTAAATACATACATATATAGATAAACAACACCCAGACACAAGGCAAACACAAGTGCTCATCACACAAATATTTACCCTGGGCGGGAATCGAACCCGTATGTATATGTTGTGTATTGTGTTGTTTTGTACATAATTATGTTGGTCATCTTATTTAATCTAGATTTCATGATAGTCTGGCAGTTTAAGTACTTTGTGCGGCCTACCTAACCCTTCATCCGTACAAAAGCATATATGTAGATTCTTTGATAATGTACATCGGGATCTGAGTTGAGCTTACGATGACTGATACATTTATGCACAGTCTGGTCTGGTTTACGTGTGTGTTTTTTTTCTTTAAAAGATAATCCTTATCTGTAGGTCGATTCTGTAAAATTCAAACAACAACTCGCATCTCACATCGCTATTCACTCTCACTTCGCATAAGGTTCAAAATGACCTTGATATATTTGACACTTTGAATCGGGTTCAGTGCGAAGTGAGCGTCGAAGTGACAGGGAAATTTTCTTACAGAATGCCACTTCTTACTCATTTTATACTTTATCTGTCAAAATCTCCCTGACAATTTAGTTCAACTCGCTGACACGCTCGCAAGGGTGGCGATTGTGTAAATTCGAATTATCAACCGAGTTTTTAGAATGCCAATCAAGAAACTCACAGCGGATTCAGATTCGAAGTTTAGAATGAGGTCTTACAGAATCATACCCCTGACCCTTGGGTACTTGACACCCTTAAATTGTCAAAACGCGGTTCCCCATATATTTTGTACGGTAAAATATGATGTCACTTTTTAGTCAAATCAATTGATTAATTTTGAATGTAATTCAATTAATGGTTAACGGTGTCAAGTGCCCAATTACAAGAAACTGTATTGACTTCAAAATAGACTTTGACCTGTGAGTTTGTTTCTGTTTTTTTCCTAGAAAACACCGATTCGAATTAGTTAAAAATAAATGACGCATAAAAGTGTTATTTTTAACCCATTTTACTAACTATTAAGAACGTTTCGCATTCAGCCCTCTATCTGCCTGTCAATCTATGAAAATCGTCTCTATTGACCTACATTTTTGACAAGATTTTGTCATTGACTGTCGCCGAGATGAAATGGTGACTACATTTTGAATATTTTTAAACGGTTTTATTCAGCATTCCGTTTGTTTTTTTGTCATATTTTGTAATGTAAATTCTATCCCTTTCATGTTGAACGCCATGGGGGATAGTGGAGGTTTTACCTTCAACATTTTTGGCTCGGCAATCAATGACTTAATTGGTAGAATTTACCTCTTATTCACAGAATATCACTTATCAATATAAAATATGTATAACTTATCGAAGACGAAAGAAACTTGTCAGAAACTACACTGTGCTATAGTTAAACCATATCCTCACAGCTCATAAAAGGCCCTTACACCCTAATGATGTAGTCATCATAAACCGTTATGTTACCCAATATTCCCTGGCCCTTACAGGAAGAAAACTCCGGTGAAAAGTAATCTAATATAGCAGCTGTATCCCGCACTTTGGCCGCCATTGTTTCCCTGCGGTAAACCTCGGCGTTATCCACCATACGCGCGTCATCTGTTTTGATTACCTCTCCGGTAATGCGTTGTATTATATATGTTGCAGTAACACAACCAGAAACTATGTTAGGGTAACTTGTTAAGGGATTATTTTTAAGTGAAGTTATAGTTGGTGAAGCTGTTTGGCTGTTAAGTACAAAATAATGCCTACCTAACTTCTATGTAAATAAATAGACTGGTTCCGTATGTTTGTATCCGCCATGCTCAAAAAGTAGTCAATGGATTGACTTGAAAATTTTACATAGCACATTGCATTTTAACAGAGAAGTGTTTTTATATACCTTTTATTCCAAAGTTCCAACGGAAACGGCAACTGAGTCATAGCAAAGCGTGTTTAGCTAGTTTTATAATAATAAAACAAAATATTGAAAACTTCCCGACTTTGTTAAAAATTGAAATACATTTTTCATAGGTAGAATCAAGTTGAAAATTTAAATACTTTTTTGGTTTTTAAATGATCGTGGTTGACAGTGTTTGTAAGTGACGTAAGAAGTGGTATTCTGTATGGTAAATTTCCCGTCACTTCGACGCTCACTTCGCACTCGAACCCGATTCAAAGTGTCAAATATATCAAGGTTATTTTGAACCTTATGCAAAGTGAGAGTGAATACTATCACTTCGCGTAAGGTTCAAGGTTATAGTTCGCTTCGCAAAGTTGTTGTTTGAATTTTACAAAATCGACCTACTGCACATATCCTATGCGCTAAGCTAAATCATCTGCTAAATGTGCAATGTGCTAAACTTCGGCTAATTCCATACCACTTACGCGTAAAACAGTAAAACAAAACTATCCATCCTTAGGTACAAAGTTTCCCGTTTACAATATAAAGTACTAGGAAAATAGGAAGTAGGATTTAACAAATGATTGTCTCATGGTAAAAAAGGAAAGCACGCAAAGTTGAATGGAATCGTTCAGCGCAACACGTGTGTATCCGAGTCACTGGCGCGGATTACCTGCCGTGTGTAACCTTATTTGTGTTCATAGGGTTGCACCGTAAAGGTCCGCTTGAATTATGAGAGCCTAGTACGAGCGTGCGAAGTAAACGTGATGTAAATTCGATCAAGAATACCCGTTTCTCACATAACATTTATTAAGTCATACGATAGGTAATACAAATTTTAATAAATTGTGCTATAGTACATAATAGTAACAGTATTAATAATCGTAATTTTGGTTTGAAAATCGAATCGATGCTTTTACGTTAAGAGCGCCCATCCCGTCATATTTCCCATACAAACGCTCGTACGCGATTACGGCGTTATAACAAATTATTTCCAAAATACTTTTAACACCCAGGTATCTTGTGGTTAAAATCTAGGTTTGTATGAAGCCAAAAACAAACTTTTTTGTGAAACTAATTCAATAAACACGTCCGAAAATCAGCTTTTTTGCACAATTCTATCTGAACTTTGGCCGTTCATAATGCACTCATACATTAAAAAAGTAAAAAAACAGCTTCATACAAACCTTGCACATGTAATGGTGATTCTAAATTACAAACATTATTATCAAAAATCTGTAAGGCTTTTTCAAAAACACGTATGTCCTGGAACAAATTTTGTGAAATTTCCGCGCGCCAATTTTCCTGTGATGTTATCGCGTTCTCACTCACTCGTTTATTTTCGAGATTTGCGTTGGTTGAAACAAAAAAAAATTCAATCACGCTCGCGTTGTAGTTCGTTCGATGGGGAAGGGCGCTCTTAACGCTCTCATTTTAAGCCTACTGTACTTTACTATGGACTTACAAGCAATTTTATTGAGCACGGACCAGGTTCACAGCAGACCGTGAAGCAGATACAATAATTTAACAATCACTAAATGCGAGGAAAGGGCAACTTCTAAATAGTGATACGACTGTAAAAGGGGAACACCCAAATATTCCGAAATATTTTATTCCGAATTTCGATATTCCGATTTTCAAAAGTCCGAATTTCATAATGCCTAAAAATTATAATCTCTATTATTTAAAATCACGAAAGTTATTTTACCGAATGTCGTAAATCCGATTTGTTTGTTTTCCGATTTTCATATGTTCGAAGAATCAAATCCTCGATGAGTTCTCGGTCCGAAAAACGAAATTCCGAATTTCAATATTCCGAATAAACTGTTAAAATTAGGATTCTGATTCAATTCAGCTACGCATATATATTCAAAATGGTGTCCCCTTGTTTCGCAGACAGAAATTTCATAGAATTTCGTTTCCCAGAAAATGTTTCATATAATATTTGGTTCTTGTATTTTTATTTCGACTATTATTGTTTAAAGACTATTTACTTGAATGAAACATATTTCACAGAAACACAATTCAAAGAATTTTTAATCAAATTTTTTTGTTTAACAAACTTATCAAACAGTAGAATTACTTTTTAACAAATATTGTTTATTCGGTGTATTTTTCTATGGAATTTATTTCAACAAAAATATATAGGTATAAAAAGAAAGACAATAACAAAAATAACCTTAAAAAGTCAATATGTTGTGCTACAAAAGTTAATGACAGAAACGAATTGCTGTGAAACCGACTCCACGTAGTCTTGTCTGCCCTACCCCTAGAGTGTAATTTAAATTCGCGTAGGCGCGGAGGGGCGAGGCGGCCAGCGAGCTGAGGAGCAGGTGGTTTTAACTCCCGCCGCCGCGGCTGAGGCTGGCCGGCGAAGCCGGCCAGTAAGCCGAAGCTGCGGTGGTGAGCGTGAATACCATCTGCGACGATAAGCTCGCGTGGTACCGCCGGAGCCCCGCAACGCCGTAGCCGTGACAGAAACCATGCCTGCTGCATGTTGCATGTTCGCTTGCATGCTCGCTTGCATGATGCATGCTTGCTTGCTTGCATGCTGCATGCTTGCTTGCTTGCATGCTGCATGCTTGCTTGCACGCTGCATGCTTGCTTGCATGCTGCATGCTTGCTTGCACGATAAACGATTGCACGATAACGATAAAGATAATCGGAATTTTAATAATCGGAATTCGTATTTTTGATGTTCGGAATTTTCATTATGTCGGACTTTTTGTTATTCGATCTTTTGAAACTCGGTATTTTGAGAATAGTAATTATAAACGTTCGGAATTTTGAAATTTTAGTATTATAAAAATAGGATGAATGATAAATCGGAGTTGCCATATTAGGAATTTTGAACTATTCGGAATTATGAAAATCGGTATTTTGAAATTCGTATTTCTGACTTTCGGAATAAAGTTTTTCGTATTTATGTAGTGTACCTGTAAAAGGCTGCAGCAAATGCAAAGAACGCGCTGGGGTTGCTTCAAAACGAACGAACGTAAATAATTTCACCAATTTTTCGATACAAATGCAATGATTTTGGATATTTCAGGATAATTTAAAAAAAAATCACAATTCTTCTTCTTCGTATCGCTGGCACGACAGTCTTTTATATTTGTTTGGCCCAAAATTTAGCCACTTCCACGGCGTTGTCGGTAGCAGCGCATAATTCACCCCGATTGCATGCTTTGGGGCACAAAGGACATGACACGAGGTGCGGCATGGTTTGCAACTCGGCTCCACATGTGCACCCTGCTGCTGCTCTGTCGAGGTAGCCCCATTTTGCGAGATTGGCGTTACACCTTCCTACTTGGGTCCTTAAACGGTTCAGGGACTTCCAGATGGACCACGGAAGGTTAGATCCTGTGGGTAGATGCTCGCTTGGTGGTAGATATTGAGTGGGTGGGGGAAAAGTGTCCTGCCACAGTTTGCAGCGGGCCTTAGCCGGGTCTCCTGACAAGGGAACTACCGACTTTAGGAAGCTGTGTCTGCTTTTTAAACGCTGCGTTGGTAGTTGTGCACCGAATAGAGAGTGCCTTGTGTTACGCTCCTGTTTCAGTTTCTCAACTGCACTCGCAACTTCCCTTCGGACGTGAGGAGGTGCTATCCCGGCGACATGAACCTTATTCTTTTGTCATAAAGTTGAAAAACTATCATAGACATTTGACAGATTGGGGTAGCTTGATGAGCTAGCCTCTGTACATTGATCTGTTTTTATTATTATTAATTATTGAAAGATTGTAGGTTGGCATTTTGGTAAAGCTAAGCCCAATTAAAATAAACTTCAAAATTTGAAGTTACACAGGGACAGTGGCAGCCCTACGGGAAAGCGCCAAAGATGTATGTCTCCATTTGTATTCGCGTGAAATGTACCGTGTGCCGCGCTGTCGACTGCGATAGCACATAAGTTTTGTAGCACGCGTCATTTCAACAGCTCTTTACGAGCTAAGCTGCAATGAGGTAGCTACTCTCGCGCTGTTAGTGTAGTGAAAAGTTATTTCTAGTAAGTAAGGTAGCAAAGTTGCTGGTTTACTTTTCGCGTGGTCAGAGCGTTTCCCAGTAGCAGCGATGTGGACGAGTAGTTTAAAGCCCTTTGAACCTACCTGGCCTGAAATATTATGTTTTAAATTTTAATACAAAATGTAAAATTGTATATGACACTGTCAACTGTCTAGTTTAGGTAAACGGACGAAGGGGAGATAGTCTTACGTTTATTGTAAAAGTATGAAAAGTTTATAATTATTAAAATTACTTTCATTTTTGCATATAGAGCGACTCCTTGTCAGACGTTGCTACAATCAAAAATGATTGATCACATTATGACTTATTTCCGAGTGCATATAGCCGCGTAAAGAGCACTTTATAGATCCTTATTAGAAAATATGAACAGTATGTCTATTCTGTTATAATCTCACTCGGTGAACACCTAGGTGAAGTGAGCTGTCAATCTTTGTCAATCCCTAGCATCGGGACGGATGACAGCTCACTTCACCTAGGTGTTCACCGAGCGAGTTTATAACAGAATAGCACTGCAGGTCCTTTTTTCAAGTTAATACCATTTCAGTAAAATATCAATTTGCTTTGCTTCCTTCATTGACAAAACGTATTATCGACAGCCTCTGCTTGTTCAGACTCCATTTAGCACCAAACATGAACTCAAATTTTCAAAAACTCTTTATATGATGAGTATAAACAGCTGTGTATGGCAGAAAGGTATCGGTTTTTAAAGGGTTTGTATAAGGGTTGCATGTGTGGGAGATCAGGCGCAAGATCAATGGCTTTACGTGCTTTCTGAGACGGGCTGCTACTAAGAGACTCCTAATAGAAAAACCCACTTTGGGCGACCTAGTCCAAACCTCAACAATCGCGCTTTCAAGCAGCAGGTCAATGGGCAGTTGGTTTAAACTACACTAGCAACATAATGCCCTTTCTTACTCATACTCTATCCACACTCAACGCTCTGATGGATCCTAATCCTTTAACGGATAGAACAAGATTATATCAATGTCTGGAGTTCTATCAGTTCAGTGTAGGTATTTTGGTATTTTATATACATAAAATAGTTATTTATTTTGACGTCATAACGTCTTATGAATCGATGAACACAGGCTGCATGCACGAAAAAGTGTCACGTTCCTCGTGCAAGCGAAAGCGCGGTACAAACGATAGAGAGGCACGATCGGCCCAAGCAATAAGCTCCGCCCACCTCGACGGAAGCCATTATTTGCTTATGTTATATATGATAGCCATTATATATTTATTTATGACTTTATCACGTAAAACTATCGTCCGTAAACCGACTTTACAGACAACCGATTTTTTTTTATACATAACAAATCTCCTCTTTCCTGCCCTTAACCCATATTACTTGGGGTCGACGACTCGACGCAATACGTTTTCTTCTTCCAACCTGCCCTGTCAACCTTCATGATATCACTGACTTCCTTCTCTTTCATATTTATTCACACAATCCATCCATCTTTTCTTTGGCCTTCCTCTTCCTCTACATTCACATTTATATTCATAGCTCTTTTGACCACATACGTTTTATATAGGTACTAGCAAATAAATACAAAAGAAATAAACATTTGGATATTTATTTATTTATTTATTTATTTATTTATTTATTTATTTATAGTTAATTAAAACGGCACAGGTCCAATTACATTAATTAACATAGAATTATAAAAATTAAAATAAAATAAGCATTCAAATAACATACAATACAAAAATTAAATTCAAAGTTAAACAGTTCGTGGATAAAATTATTAATAATTATTGGAGTAAATGATTGAATAAATTAAATACATAACAATATATATGTCGGATCGTCAGGTGCGATCGAGGAGGAGTGCCGAGCGGTATAGTACATCGTCAGGAGTATGGGAACGCCCATTATCCCATTAGGAATAAACAAGACCTGTAAAAACAATTACACACTATCAGTAAAGAAAACACAATACAAATGGTAATCAGTAACAAGAATAAAGTAAGTTAAAGGTACAGCAACAATACAGTTAATCGAACAGACCATTAAGGTCCCATAGTTCGTACAGTGGCCAAGCCACCCAATGATAAACGAACAAACCCTTATGGTTTACAGTTCGTACAGCAGCCTAAGCCACCCAATGATAAACGAACAAACCCTTAAGGTCTATAGTTCGTACAGTAGCATAAGCCACCCAAATACAAAGCGTATCGCTCGCTAGCAGCAAGCCTATAGAGCTATGTGAATATACAGCAGCGCTGTACCAGGTAAACCGACAGTATTGTCGGGAGCAGGAACTCTTTACTGAGTCGAATCCGAGGATCGACTGCCATACTTACGGAGTGCACGCTCTTTTATAAGGCGATGCCCCCCACCTTGCAACCTCTCCATACAAGTCTGTCCATGCGCACGAAAGTGCGTCACGCGTTTACTTGATACAAAACACTAAAATGTGCTGAATCTAATAAGATCTGTAATCAAATAACACAATGATAATTGTCATGAATAAACAATAGTGATTTCATAGTAGTAAGTAATTCGTTTAACATTCAAAGTAACGTGTCAACAATTGTTTTGAATACAACCATCGATAATAATTATCGAAATAAAGTAACCACAAATCAGTGTGCACACACAATAAATCATGTTTCGAATTAATAGACAATAATTGATAGTAAAATCACATAAATTAACAATAAGAAACACAAATCATAACAAATTTAGTTAACACCCACAATGTGATTAATAAACTGTCTCCGACATATATTTATTTTCGACATATTATATTTTTATTTTTATTTTTGAATAGGCTTGCGTTTGACCGCATTTCACCTGATCTTAAGTGATGATGCGGCCTAAGGTGGAACACGCTTGCCTAGCATGAACCGGTTCACTCGTGCCTTGAAGATACCCAGATTATACTTATCAGGGAACAGAGAGACGGGCAGTGAATTCAACAGTCTGGCAGTCCGCACAATAAATGTGGAATCAAAGCGCTTGGTTCGAGACCGTGGAACCATATAGCGGTGACACTTCGATGTAACTTTGCTCGTCCAATGATGGACTGGGGATGGGGGAATGAAATTGTGCAATTCCAAAGCACACTCTCCGAAATGTACCCGATAAAAGACCGATTGCCTAGCAACGGTGCGGCGATGTTCAAGACTCTGGAGCGTAGCCCTAACCAGATAGTCGTTGTTAATAAGCCTTTTGGCACGTCTATCAATAACTTCCAACGCCTCCAGTTGGTATTTAGCTGATCCATCTCAAAGGTGGTATATAATAGTGCTCCACCCGTAAAGTGGTAAGACCTCAGGCTGACGGTGGTTAGGGATCCAGACTGTGGAACCTCCTCACCGTGCGAACCGTGTCCAAGACGACCGCCTTCTGCATTTGACTCTTAACCCAACAGTTAAGCCATAGTTTATCTTGGTGTTTGCAAAACATAAGCAAAATGTTTTGCAAACACCAAGAGTAACTATCCACGTAGATCAAGCTATACTTAAAAACCTTCCTCTTCACTCTATCTATTGATGAAAACCGCATTCAAATCCGTTTAGCAGTTTAAAATCTAAGCGAACAGACTTGGTTTTATACTATGTAAAGATAAAGATTAACGCAATTTGCTACTGGGTGTTTTACGTGAAAGCAAAATAAACAAATAATAAAAATGTAAATAAACATACAAATAAAAAATAAATATTCCTGGCTCAGCCATCCATGTTTTATTGATTCCAGAAATCCAGAATTTATTTCACAAACACTACATGTCCTAACTAACGATATGACATAACAAATTGTTAGTTTTAAAAATCCCGTTCCTATGTACTGTAAATATAAACATATATAATGTACACGTCGAACAGTTCTCGTAAATCTGAAATCGTCCCTGTACAACGATTTGTCACGATATTTGACATATTACCAACGAATCGTATCGGTAAAAAGTTGAAAAATCGTTGGAGACTTTTTTACAAATATGCATGTAAACTATAGCATTGTATGTACAGTTACGTGATGAATGGTGATTTGTAAATGGTTGACTTGTTAGGTTAAATTATTAGTATGATAAAACTGTGAAACTAAAACATTGTGCGTTATTATTTCTTTTGTGTTCATATGTTTTGGTTATTTATTTATTTATTTATTAAACTGTATGCACATAATGTAAAAAAACAATGTACAAAGGCGGACTTAATGCCTTGGGCATTTTCTACCAGTCTACCTTAGGGTGATGCAGAGACAAAACATGGTAGGTGCAAAGATACTTATTTACTATAATGAAATAATAAATAACATATATACATACATACAAACAAAATATACAAAGTAGAGAGCTAAAAAAACATAGATACAGTAATACAACAAATTAATTGTGTGACGAGTCTGCCAATTTCTTATGAAAGTGTTCGCGAGCTTTCACTTTGAAAGTAAACCGACTGGTGGCCATCCTGATATTCTGAGGAAGTGCATTCCAAAGGAAAACCGCCTGGACAGGAAAAGAAGATTTAAGAAAACCAGAGCGGTGAGAAGGACATCGTTTTCTATAGTCTATCTTCATATTAAAATTATACAGTACCTATTAAGCTAGATAAATGCTTCAATCTCACACAAGACCTGGAGTCTAAGCAAACCAATAAATATCTTTATAAATCTTAACCTCGCAAGACTTTAATTACCACGCGAAAATAACTAATTAAATAGATAGAACTAATTTGAAAAAATATATTACTCGCTTGGCTAGACGTAATGAAAATTAATTTATGAATTTCCAGTCATCTGTCAAACACACAACACAACTGAAATGCACTATGCAGTATATATGCTCCCAACATGGCCAACGCATATTTTATAATAAAGCCTAATTGAAGTCAGCGCACTAAATATTATAAAAGCTTGCATCCATTAGTTGTGCCGTATTTTAACGCACACACCGTGGTACTTTTGGCTTGTGGCACAAAATGCCGTGTGGTGTTGGCTCCGAAACAAATAGACTTCCGTGGATAACGTAAAACGAATGCCAGCTTCATCATTTTTTATGTATCTGCCTAACTGGAATATTTATTGCGAATGTAGTACCTGCGTAAAAGCCCCTTAAGACCATCGCAGCAATCCATTAGCCATTATTGAAGCGATCTATGGGGATTTTATAGACTATAGCAAAAAGCGTAGGCAGGTAAAATCATAAATGCGTTGTAGGCATTTTCTTAAAATTTGTAAACTCTGAATAAAAATGTTTGGGGTTGAAATAAAAAGGGGTCTTGCTATTATATTGTTTGAACACCAACAGTCCAACACATTATGCTAAATTGCCTGATATTTTATTCGTTTCAAAGATTTTATTTTGATGTTTCACAGAGAGTCTTGTAAAAAAAACATTATAAGATAATCAAAAACTTTAATTGTAGGCAGAGCTTTAGTCCTAAGACAGGACTACGGTGTCATCATCATCAGCCGAAAGACGTCCACTGTTGAACAAAGGCTTCACCCATAGAACGCCACAACGAGCGACAACCTGCCGCTTGCATCCACCGGTTACCCGCGACCTAGACGATGTCATCGGTCCATCTGGTGGGAGGCCGACCAACGCTGCGTCTGCCGGTTCGTGGTCGCCACTCGAGAACCTTTCTTCCCAATCGGTTACCGGTTCTTTGAGCGATGTCTCTTGCCCATTGCCACTTCAACTTGCATATTCCGAGAGCTATGTCGGTGACCTTAGTTCTTCGGCGAATTTCCTCGTTCCGGATTCTATTGCGTAAAGAAACTCCGAGCATAGGTGTCTCCATGGCTCGCTGCGTGACTCTGAGCTTCTCTAGGAGGCCAGCAGTTAAGGACTACGTTTCTGTGCCATATGTCATCAACGGACTACGGTATACAAAAAATAAGTTTCAGCTTTCTGTTCGTTTATAAACTAGCTTCTGTCAAGTCTACCATAAAAAATATTCAGTGACCTTCAAGAATAGTGTAGCTATCTACTTGTGAAAGATTTTTTGTAATCGGACCGAGTTTTTGCAGAGATTACCTCTTAAAAACAAACAAGCTGTTATCATCATCGGCCGAGCCTTTTCCCAACTATGTTGAGGTTGGCCATATGCATCTGAATACCATTAGCCATTACCAAGGTTAAGCTACGCTAGCCGCGGTCGGTCTGTGGATGGGTGGCCATCCTTTTCATACCGAGTTCCTTCCGTGCCTCGGGTAGCACGTAAAGCCGTTGGTCCCGGCTGTCATTTGTAGGTCTTTGGCAATAGTTATGGGTAGTCAGAAGCCAGAAAGTCTGACAACCAGCTTTACCAAGGGTTATCGTGTTACCCAGTAACTGGGTTGTGGAGGTACGATAAGCAGTCGCTCCAAGTAAAATGTCATGTCGGCGAACGTCATGTCATCGATTATTTCATTCATTCACTCGTTGACAACGGTCGCATGCGGTAGTAAATCACAAACCCATTGACTCTTATAATCGCTAATTCTGTAGGTACGCAAAATACGCGCCGTGTCATGGAGTTGCGGACACCCGTCATACTACTACGTTATCGCTAATTATTATTTTAATCTTTATGTGTTTACGTAATTTAAGTGTCTGCATAATTTTAATAGTGAAAAATCAACAACACCGTGTACTTATTTTAACGTTTCTTGGAGTTTAAGGCTTTATTACACTATACAATTTGTAGGAAACCAATTTAGGAAATCGGCAGGTGTAATCGCGGTTAGAACAGATTGAATCCGATTTAGTGTAAATTGGAGGTCCCGACGGCTCTATTTCCTAAATTGTCTACGATTTAGGACAGTGTAATCACGGCGCTACGATTTAGAACGACTAGTCGGCGTCCGTGCTTTGAGCAAAGTGGACGAGTAGACTGGGATGACTAACTCATTTTGGTCGAAGGTGTTGAAAGCATTATTTTCTTTCTACCACATAAATAACACAAAACTTAATAATAATTTGTCATAACGCCACCCGCCATATCTCGGGTGAAATGGATGTGTAAGTTGGGGCCATTACCTAACTAATGGAATAAAAATTTACAGCTAGCCGCTGTCAGTTTATTCTGAGGAAATGAAATAGATTAATCTATTTATTTATTTATTTCTTAACATAGGTATTAAGACATTCCTAATTAAAATATGAAAACCAATTAGACATAAACAATAATTATTATCTATAGTTCGTGGATCTCTTGGGCTGTGTAGATGGGTTTAAAAAAATGCAGCAGGTAGACGAGTCATACAGTACGTTGACGAGTAGACCAGAGTAGGTAGACGAATAGATTGGGCTAGAGCAAGCCCAATCTTCTGTTGTTTTGATAAATACGTCGCTATCAATTGAAAATTCGAAACGTGCTACCCAGTACGATCCTTCTTCACGAATGCGTCGTCTGTACGATTTAGAATCCAATTTAGTGTAGTGTGATCACTAGCTAACAATTTAGGTTCCTAAATTGATTTCCTACAAATTGTATAGTGTAATAAGTACTTTAACGCCCACCATGCAGGATTCCTGTTACCCACCAGTTTACAAAGCAGTCATCGGATGCGAAAGCCCGACTTCCCGAGGACCCGTCACAAGAATAATGTAACAAGTAGTTAAATAATGTTAATTAATAATGTCGTGCTGTGTGCGCAGGATTATGAAAAACATAATTATTTTCCACTTCACTCAAATCAAGCAGGAGACAGAACAGAACTAGGCCAATAGGCACAAAGGAACGTTTTCAACTGGGGGAGGCCCAGTGCCAAGTACCACGGATTACAATTAACATTATAAAATGGAGCGACTGCCCATCTTTCCTCCACAGCCTGGGCTGTAGAAGCTGTAACACGATACCCCTTGGTAAGACTGGTTGTCAGATATTCTAGCTTCTGACTACCCTTAACGGCCTTTGACGGCCTTAGAGCCACTAATGACAGCCGGGATCAACGGGTTTTAAGTGTGCGGTCTCGGTCTGAATGGATGGTCACCCATCCTCCGACTAACCGCGGCAGGTGTTGGTGTTGCTTAACCATCATGACCGGTCGATACGTACCTACGGCTTTTATTTGACGACACGGCTGGCGCAGTGGCTGAGCGATCGACTGCTGCGCAGCGTGTTGCGGGTTCGATTCCAAAACAGGGTAAACATTGGTGTGATGAGCACTTGTGTTTGCCTTGTGTCTGGGTGTTGTTTATCTATATATGTATGTATTTACAAAAAAAAATACGTATTTGTGTATGTATATCAGCTGTCTGACACCCATAGTACAGGGTCTCCCTAGTTTGGGGTCAGATGGCCGTGTGTGAAAATGTCCCCACATATTATTATATTATTTAGACACAAACTTCTCAAACAAACAGACAAGATTTACTTCATTATAATATTACTATAGATGTCATCCCACTATATAACTCTTCCAAAATAAAAATATGAAGCTCCACCACTTACATCTTAAGCTGGGGTATGTTATGGTTCTGCGAGAGCTCATATATTAACATAAAGTCTAGCTGGCTCAGAGCTCGCCAAATAACGTGGTATAAAACAGTACATTACTTCTGCAGTAATTTGACAATACGCGCACCACAGTTCTGTAGCCAGCACGCGTTGACTGCATTTTGATTTATTTTAGTACCTATATCGTTTACATAATTTGTTTTCAAGAAGGCATACTACGATTTTAGGGATGTGATCACATATTATGCTTTCTTTTATGAAACCCTAGTTTCTACCCGCAAATTCGTCGCCGTGTTTTTTTTCTTATGACTACGCTGTGCCACTGTCGGGGCACCTTCCATAAGTCCTTTAAGGGCGCGTATTCGATTTAGCGCAACTCAAAATCTCAACGATTGCTAGAACGGCGTAGCAGCATTAACACACTAATACAATACAATGGTCTGTTGGTGTGCATCAGAAAAAAAAAATATGCACGAAATAAGCACGAATCATTGAAATTGATCGGCAAACGACAGCGCGCGATGTTTTACAGTGCTTTTAAAAATAATTGTCTAAAATAAATGAGCTCGTATAACGGACTGAAAAATATTCTGTATATTAAGGCTGCGCCGAGCAAAATAATTCAAAACAGTCGTCACTGTTAAAGTGATGTAATCAATACTTTTACCATAATTGCCATAAAAAATATGTAATGAATACCACAGTGAATGTGTTAACCGATTATCGTTGGCAAAAAATAAGAATACTGTTTAATTTAATAAACAAAAATACGTAAAGTTGTACAAAAATCTTTAAAAAAATCTCGTATTTAGTTGAGTTTTGTTAGTAAACTGTATTTTTTTTTCACAAACTTGAATTTATATTAATCTTTAACATTCATACTACAATTTGTAGTTTTTACATTTTCGAAATGTCGCTTAGTTATTTTATTATTAATTTTTGTTTTAATTGACGCGCTGTTTTGAATCATACATACATACGTTGCGTATGATTCAAAACAGCGCGAAAAATTAATAATAAAATAACTAAGCGACATTTCGAAAATGTAAAAACTACAAATTGTAGTATGAATGTTAAAGATTAATATGAATTCAAGTTTGTGAAAAAAATACAGTTTACTAACAAAACTCAACTAAATACGAGATTTTTTTAAAGATTTTTGTACAACTTTACGTATTTTTGTTTATTAAATTAAACAGTATTCTTATTTTTTGCCAACGATAATCGGTTAACACATTCACTGTGGTATTCATTACATATTTTTTATGGCAATTATGGTAAAAGTATTGATTATATCACTTTAACAGTGACGACTGTTTTGAATTATTTTGCTCGGCGCAGCCTTAAGCATAACATTTACTTTCATAAAATAAATATATCAGTTATGTTTTTATTCAAATACTGGTGAAAAAAATTATCAAAGTGAACCGATTTTCTACTTTTTCAACATTGTTTTTTAATACATAATAGTAATATTTTCGTAATTTTGGCTCCGTTACTGTGTCTTTATGACTGTATATACTGTTGGAAAAACGCATAAAACAAAATATTTTGGCATATTGTATTGGTTGTATTCGTCCTGAAAGTTAACTCTGACGTCTATTTTCGTAAAACGATATGAAAGAATTGTCTTCGTTTTAAAAAACCATATTTAAAAATTATACTTTTACTCTCTAGCTGTGTAAATCAAGACTTAGTCTTTCTAAAACTGTAAATTGTCTTTAAAAATCTGCTCACATAATTACGATATTGCTCTGGGCAAAACGCAAAAACATGAAGTTTTCGTCACGAATCGAATACGCGCTCTTGCGGTAACTCGAACAAAAGTCAAAGCATTTATTTCAATTAAACCATTTACAGGCACTTTTGTCAAGGAGTCGGTTTGTGATTCAGAAAATTGAAGCTAGTTGCTCGTTCTAAAACGTAGGCAGGTCTCTATGGAGAAGAACGAGCAAGAAACTCCACGGACACTATTTATTAAGTTTTTACAAAATACTGGTTACATTATTCTTGTGACGGGACCTCGGGAAGCCGGGCTATCGCATCCGATGACTGCTTCGTAAACTGGTCAGCACAGGAATCCTGCAAGTGGGCGTTAAACTCCAAGAAACGTTAAAATAAGTACACGGTGTTGTTGACTTTTAAATATTTAAATTATGCAGACACTTAAATTACGTAAACAAATGAAGATTAAAAAAATAATTAGCGATTACAAGGGCCAATGGGTTTGAGAAAGACAACCGCGTGTGACCGCTGTCAGCGAGTGAATAAATTAATCAATAACATGACGTTCGCTCGCCATGACCGACGCAACTCCCTTCGGTGTTTATTTATATATTTATTTACTAAGGGACAACAAACAGCAGTGTAATAATAAGTACACATAGGTAAGAACTTAATAATAGAAGTAACAAATACACTACTCAC
This sequence comes from Charanyca ferruginea, assembly GCA_947361185.1. Classification (NCBI taxonomy): domain Eukaryota; kingdom Metazoa; phylum Arthropoda; class Insecta; order Lepidoptera; family Noctuidae; genus Charanyca; species Charanyca ferruginea. The sequence goes on along the minus strand of OX376066.1, from coordinate 2,750,253 downwards.
AACGTTATCCACATATTACCAAACAGATGTACTAGTTGTTAGGAAGAACGATATAAAAATAAACAGAATAAAAGTAAAACAATACTTAATTATTAGGGTTCTGATCACTTAAAATAGTAACAATTTCTTTTCTAAATATAGCCTTGCTATGAAACATATTATCGGTTGCGCCGAACTGCCTATTGTAGGTGTCAACTAATCGATGCAGCGGTGAGCGTACGCCTGAGTTAGTTCTACAAAAAATTGTTGCAAACAAGTGTCTCGTGTTACCCGCTCGAAAATTAAAACTACCATTTATTCAAATACAAAACGATTAGTCTTAAAAAAATAACAATTATAGTTTCCCAATTATTAAAAAAATACAAAATTAATCACAACTCTCAAAATTAACAAAGAAAGGAAAAATGTTTATTGACACAGACCATGTACACACATTAACTGATTTGCGTTATTTAATTAGTTTATTATACAAATATCTACTCAATATCAATAAATACCTAATGCATATTGTAATGCAAAATCCACCTCCATAAATTATTATGGGAACATTAACATTTAGATGGTGATGTAATAATATTTTACTGGATTCCAATAGCTGGCACAAGTCATTAGTGCCATAATGCTGGTAATTGAATGGCTTATAGTATGTATAGATAACACGCGATATTATGCCGTACACGTACGCCATTGCAGGGTCATTGCTATAAACGAAATTTGCATGAGGATATTAGGAATATACAAGATTTAACTGAAAGGGTACATGGAAGTTGTCGTATTCGTCCGTGTCACGGAACAGATAACGCTATTTATCTGTTCCGTGGTCCGTGTGGAAGGCTTTAAAATCAAAATCATTTATTTGCGTAAATAAGATACAGAAGGCTCTTGAAGATAAGTATGTTGATCTCTAATTCTGCCATTAATTTCGGCGTGTTAAATTGTGGTTTTAATAAATGCCGTGTATTGTACCTTATACTCAGTGTGTTTGCATTAACACTAACTCAATTAAGAATAAACTCAGACTCAAATTAAAATAGACATGGTAACACTTAAACACAACTCCGATTTGATCAGACACTGGATTCTGAATGTCTTCTTCGCTCTGGGCTGAAACCATCACGACTTATTTTCTTAAAAAATTAATTGTAATTTGTCACATTATTTTTTAAGCGAGGAAGACATTCAGAATCCAGTGTTTGATACACTGGATTCTGAATGTCTTCCTCGCTGTAGGCTGAAAAGATCACGACTCTGTAGAAGAGCGCCAAAAGTAGTGGTAGATCACGACGTGTTCTTGATAATGGTGGGCTTGCGATTCGTTTCATGTCTGTACTATTTGACCGGATATGACATATGTATTATAATTATTAAGTATTATGACACTACCACATACTTAACACTTAATAATTATATCTTCTATACGTACTGACGGTTTTTGATTGTGTTATAGATGTCATTAAAATATAATAATATCCTCTTCTAATACATAAAAATCTGTCACAGTGTTTGTTACCGAAGTCCTCCAAAACGGTTTGACTATTTTTTTATGTTTTTTTTTTGTGTATATTGGTAGTTCTGAGAATAGGTCGTAGGCTATATTTTTTATACCCCTGTGATAAGAAATAATTTATATGGTAAAACAACGTTTGCTGGGTCAGCTAACATTCATATAACCATAGGTTAAATAATAATTATCATAGATTTTGTCGTTGATGTTAGTCACCCTTCGCAGTATGCTAAATACAATGAAAATTACACTAAAAAGAAATACATTTACAAACCCAATTGACGACGGCAACGTTACGAAACTTACATGAATCAAAAACTACAAATTACAAATTTTCATTACAAAAACAAATTAAAGAAGAAACTTAACGTAAACAACTCGAATTATTACAGAACATCGAAGGAGTAAAATGTTTCTTTGATAATATTATCAAGGATCCTCAGAGGATCAACTTTGAACCGACTAACATAAGTTTTACAAAGCTCAAAGTGACCTTTGAGTCAACAAAGGAAAGCGTCACTTTAAGCGAAGTAATAATTTGGGTCATTCTATATATAAAAATAGGTTACACAAAAACCAAAGTAAAATAAAGACCATTACTAATACAAACCGGCCAACAAATGAAAAGGTACTTCATACATTCCTGGTATTGCTCAACCATTACATCGAATTCATGGACAAACCGCGCATTCATTACCATCACTTTAAACCTTTTAGTTAAGAAAGAAATGCTCCACCAATTTTATTGTGAAGATACATTTGAAACAGATGAAAGAAGTCGATGTCAGCAGTGCAATTCTGTAAGAATTCACTCGCGAATTCGAATCCTATCTCATTCCCGATTTCACTTACCTGAAGTGAAAAGTATTGGGTATTCGCTTAAATAGTAACGAAATAATAATTCGCTTCATCTGTGTTGTCACTTAGTGGCGCTAGCGCAGTTTTCATCGAGTTACAGACTACCTAAAACAGTTTTCACCGCGGAATCAGAAGTGAGAACTGGAGTGGGTTCTTACAGAATAACATAGCAGTATAAAAATCAGAACGAACCGCTTATTTTAACCTCAGATAAGTCACAGGTCTCGGGGCAGATGACAGAGTTACCAGATGACAGAGAATGTTTAATCGTCTTTGCGCCAAGATCCTCGGCTGGAAGCAAAAAGAAATACACCAAAATTATCTTTTTCTTTTTTATCTTTTTTTTAAACGTTGCCCCACAGATATAGATAGACCTAGATAACGCAAGTCTCTGTATGAAAACCAAGCGTGCCATTTTTTGGACGTCACAATGTAATACGAATGTTTTGTTTTTCCTAAATTTGGTATTACCAGGTATTACTGAGGGTATTAGATTAAAAATAATTGTCTTTTTTTTTAATTAATTACGCATAATATTAATCACAAAATGACTTACCGATGGAAGGAAACGTTTACTTTATTTTTTACTTTTACTTTTATTTTTTATCGCAAGTTAGGCACGAAAATAGGCACGCAAAGTAGTTGCTCTTGCATTATCTAGGTCTATCTATATCTGTGGTTGCCCCACACTAGGAATTACTCCTGTGTCGTGGGTGTATATAATCTCACATACACAAACAGCCAGACCCGGAACAACTATCTGTAGGCCATACAAATATTTGTTCCGTGCGGGAATCAAACCCGCGACACGCAGCACAGCAGTCGATCACTCACCCACTGCGCCAACAGTGTCGCCAGAGTCGTATCGGAGAAGCAACAGCAAGTTTTTTTTTTGTTATTTCTGGAAATTCATTTTCCAATTTCCCCGTCACAGATCACAAGTTATTATCGTCATACCGTAACTTAAGCACTCTGAGACTTTTCTGACATTTTCTGTTTGATTTTATCCATGGCTTTGAATACAGAAGTACTTCAGACCATTTAAATACAGATTATCTTTCTCGATCCTCGGTTGAAAAGATTAAAGAAAACGCCATTGACCAACACTGCGCATTTGAGTAAAGCCAAATTAACGTCTTTGATATTACTCCAGAATTAATAGCTAAAGAAACAAAAAATGCTGAACTCCGAAACTTACTTCAGGCATTTAAATTAAGTACTCCGTTGCGAGTGCCTGGATACACGGAAAAATAATTTTCCGCTTCAAGACGACAGTATTCTAAAAGTCACAAGCACAAAGTACATAAAACTGCGGCGCACCCGTCACAAGACCAATATTTTTGCAAACGTCAAGCCACCAGAGTATAGATTCTGCAAAAGTTATGTCAACCTATTCTATAAGATCTCCACAGAGGACCCATTAATGTTTTGAAAATGAACGTGGATAGCCCCACTTCTCTATAGGGAAGACCCCATAGAGATAGACCTATGGCGGAACGTCCAAATTGATTTAGCAGGTCCGATATCGAGTTTTAAACTTTTGACCATAGTCGACGCTTAAACGAAATGAATCTTACCGACAAAAAATAGGAGGCTGAGGCCAACGGTTTTACATGCTCCCCGATGCACGGAGGCGTCTCCGTGTGAAATTGATGGTCACCCATCCTCAGACTAACCGCGGCAAGTGTGGCTTGGCCATGGCCGATCAATCCTATTTTTTTTTTTATTATCAAGTAGGCTTGCGTTAGACCGCAATTCACCTGATCTTAAGTGATAATGCGGCCTAAGTTGGAACACGTTTGCCTAGGATGAACCGGTTCACTCGTTCCTTGCCTTATTTAAGAGCGCGTATTCGATTCGTGACGAAAACTTCATGTTTTTGCGTTTTGGCCAAAGCAATATCGTAAATATGTGAGCAGATTATTTAAAGACAATTTACAGTTTTAGAAAGATTAAGTCTTGGTTTAGACAGCTACAGAGTAAAAGTATATTTTTTAATTATGGTTTTTTAAAGCGAAGACAATTCTTTCACATCGTTTTACGAAAATAGACGTCAGAGTTAACTTTCAGGACGAATACAACCATTACAATATGCCAAAATATTTGGTTTTATGCGTTTTTCCAACAGTATATACAGTCATAAAGACAGTAACAGAGCCAAAATTACGAAACTATTACTATTATGTAATAAAAAACAATGTTGAAAAAGTAGAAAATCGGTTCACTTTGACAATTTTTATTCACCAGTATTTGAATAAAAACATAACTGATGTATTTGTTTTTTGAAAGTAAATGTTATGCTTAATATACAGAATATTTTTCAGTCCGTTATACGAGCTCATTTATTTTAGACAATTATTTTAAAAAGCTCTGTGAAACATCGCGCGCTGTCGTTTGCCGATCAATTTCAATGATTCGTGCTTATTTCGTGCATATTTTTTTTTCTGATGCACACAAACAGACCATTGTATTGTACTAGTGTGTATCAATGCAGCTACGCCGTTCTAGCAATCGTTTAGATTTTGAGTTGCCCTAAATCGAATACGCGCCCTTAATCAATTGTCGATTTAGTTCATCTAAATCGACAATAATTGTACGAGGAAATGGACAGTTATTGTATCTTGTATGATACAATAACTGTCCATTTCAAAGCCAAAGTAATCGTTATTCTCAAAGAACAAAAAGAAAAAAACCAGTAACACAATATTCTTTAAGCACACACTCGGAACGTTCCAGACAGTGTACAAAAAGAATACCTAAGCAACTGCAATTAACAACCACTTTTTAATACAAAAAGTTGATTGCCTTCTCATTCACTCAATACGAAATTGCATATGTGTGAAAGAGACAGGCGAAACATTGTCGGCTCGCATCTGCGTCCCTCCACTTACAGTTTTTCCTGCATTTTTCCCACCTACAGGGGTTTTTTATGCTAGTGTGTCGGTTATGAGATATTCTGATTAAAGCAAAAACGTTAGATGCTCTTTTGTTTAAATATTTATATCATTATTTTGTACGTTATTATTTTTTAATGTTTTAAACCACAGATATAGATAGACCTAGATAACGCAAGTATCACGATCTGTATGAAAACCAAGCGTGCCATTTTTTGGACGTCACAATGTAATACGAATGTTTTGTTTTTCCTTATTATTCCTTATTTCCTTATTACGGGTATTACTGAGGGTATTAGATTAAAGATAATTGTTTTTTTAATTAATTACGCATAATATTAATCACAAAATGGCTTACCTATGGAAGGAAACGTTTACTTTATTTTTTTTACTTGCTACGATTTTTTATCGTAAGTTAGGCACGAAAATAGGCACGCGAAGTAGTGCTCTTGCGTTATCTAGGTCTATCTATATCTGTGATTTAAACATTCTGCAACAAAAAGATACAAAGGCGAACTTTTGCACATCAATTACGTATTCTCTACCAGGCTACCAAAGGTGGTGAAGAGATATCATGGCAAGTGCAACAGTAGGGCGCGCGTGAAATTACAAGCTGAAGTACATAATAATTAAAATACTTACATAATATTTATGTGTATAGCAGTAGTAGTAGTATGACGGGCTGGTGTCCGCAACTCCATGTCCAAGCACGCATTTTGCGTACAGGCGGGAAGTAAATTATTCGATCCACCCAAGCTCCCCAAGAAAGGCCAGCAGCGCCTTGACGTCGCCGGCGACCTCCCGCAGGTTACCTGGGTTACCGAAGTACTTTGCCCTGTATTGAGCGACCTCAGGGCAGTTCAGAAGCACATGGGCTGCTGTCTCGTCCGCCCCCATGCAGGCTCTGCACAGAGGGCTGTCTGTGACTCCTATGACAAAAAGATGTTTATTGAAAGACCCATGGCCAGTTATGGCGGCTGTGACCGCACGTAGCTGTTGTTTGGACAGTCGGAGGGCTTGCTTCGTGAAGCGACCCTCAATCGCAGGAAGAGCCTCCTTGGCTTGCCTGCACTCGCCATGTTCGGTCCACAGTCTTTGGTGTAGAACCTTGGTACGTTCTCTTACCATGGTGCGTAGGTGACCGAAGGGGAGAGGCACTATGGGTTCCGATCCCCTTCTAGCGAGCTCGTCAACAGCATCGTTACCGCGCGAACCGCTGTGTTCTATATATATTTATAAATTTATGTGTATATGTTTGATTTTAGAATTTGTCTCGAATTTTTCCTGTTTATTATGTCTTTTGTGTGTTTCAGTAGGTAAGTATAATAATGGTGACTTCAATGATACACTGGACTTGATGAAATCTATTATAATTATTTGTTACCAGTTTTCTAAAAATAGGTATACAGCCTTGGTGGCAAATCCAACGAAATAAAATAGAATAACGACTGGTTGTGGGCGCGCTCCGTTGCAAAGTAAAGATGGAGGCGGGAAGCGTCGCGTAGTGATGCCCATGCGCTGCTCGGTGGTATAGTGATGTGTATGAGGTTCGGGCGTGGACATCCTCCCGCGCCTTGAAAACTTCTGTTTCAATATCTTCTTAGTCGTTTAATAGTGGGCAGATGCGGTTGACAGCTCTGCGCACGATTCCCTTACTCGTTCTAATGTCGGCCACTCGGCATGCGCCATCCGACCCAGGGAAAACAGCCTCAATCCGTCCCAGAGGCCAATTTAATGGAGGCGTAGTCTCCTGCTTAATAAGAACCAGCTGACCAGGTGACAAGTCCGGGTGGCGCTTCCGCCATTTTGTGCGCTGCTGTAGCTCGCAGACGTACTCGTGGCTCCATCGACGCCAGAAGTGCTGTCTGGCGTGTTCAATCCTAGCGTATCTGTGCAGGCAGCTGGCTTTGGCTTCCTGCAGATCCGGCGCTGGCAGCGATGTCATCGTCCTTCCAATAAGGAAGTGCCCTGGAGTAAGAGGGGACAGATCGTGAGGGTTGGAAGATAGAGGGGAAAGGGGCCGTGAGTTCAGTATAGCTTCTATTTGAGCGATCAGAGTTGTGAGCTCTTCAAAGGTGAAATGGGAATCACCCACGGCCCTTTTCAAGTGATACTTGGCAGACTTAACAGCTGCCTCATGCAGACCACCAAAGTTTGGAGAGTATGCAGGTAGAAATTTAAATTGTATGCCTTCCTCTACAAAAGGCTCTGACACGAAGTTGGAATTAGATTTAATAAATACTCCTAACTCGCGACTGGCACCGACAAAGTTTGTCCCATTGTCGCACCAGATTTCAAGGGGCTTACCCCGTCTACTTATAAAACGGCGTAAAGCCAGAATAAAAGCCTCAGTGCTGAGACCACTTACTACTTCTAAGTGTACAGCTTTGGTCTTAAAACATACAAAAACACAAAAATAACATTTAACTAGCTTAGAACCGCGGCCTTTTCTATCACTATATAAAAACGGCCCAGCAAAATCAGTGCCAGTGACTTCAAAGGGATAACCGGGCGTTAACCTAGGGGATGGTAAGTTACCCATGATTTGTTTGGCAACTACTCCTCTCATGCGAGTGCACAGAATGCATTTTCTAAAAACTTGCCGAGCTAGAGCTCTGCCCCTTAACGGCCAATACTTTTCGCGAATTAGTGAGAGGAGAAGTTGTGGCCCTGCATGCATATGTATTACGTGGTAGTAGTTGAACAACAAATATGCTAAGTGATGATTAGAATCGATGAGAGCAGGGTGCTTCTTATCATAGTTAAATTGCGAGTTTTCTAATCTGCCCCCGACCCTCACTAATCCATCATCATCTATGAATGGGCTTAAGCTTAAAAGAGGGGCTAGTTTACATTGCCTTTCGAAATTCGGGAAGCTTTCTTGTTGAGAAATATAAACCAACTTCTTCTCTGCCCATGCTAATTCTTCTACAGTTAACAATTGCTTGTTTTGATTTTTAATGTTCTTAATATTATTATAAAAACGAAACACATATGCAACAATGCGTCTCAACTTGCTGAAACTGGAATAATTCTTAGTGTCAATCACAACAATAGGAGATTGTGACGTGTTGACCTTCGTAGTATTTACCCGTACCTCAGGCAAGGTTGCATAAGTAAAATTAGTATTTTGACTTGGCCAATGCTCCTCCCCGTCATGAATGAATGTAGGTCCCTGCCACCACAATGACAATGATGGAACTTCGTGTGGGAAAACACCACGAGAGGCTATATCAGCCGGGTTCTGTGAAGTAGGGACATACATCCACTTACTGTCATGACAGAGTTCATTAACAGCTACTACACGGTTTGCTACAAAAGTTTGCAGTTTATGTGAAGGTGTGCACAACCAACCCAATACGATTTTGGAATCGGACCAAAATGATTTCCTAGAAATTTCACAACGTAGTGATTTACATATTTTGTCACATAAGCGTGCAACTAGAAGTGCACCACAAAGTTCTAATCTGGGTATGGTTGCAGTTTTCAGTGGTGCCACCTTAGCTCTTGCTGACAAAAGACGAACTGTACAGTTGCCTATAGCATCAGTTGACCTCACATAAACACACCCAGAATATGCCTTCATACTGGCATCCGAAAATGAATGTAACTCTATTGTTACAGGATTAGCACAACAAACATTACGAGGTATATCGATAGTCTGTAAGTTATGTACATTATCAATAAATTTTCTCCACAGTTTATTGATATCAGTAGGTATCTCATCATCCCAGCCTAGTTTCAGAGACCATAGCATTTGTAGAATAATTTTGCAGACAATTGTACAACAGCTGAGCAAACCCAAAGGATCAAACAGGCTAGAAGTCAGGGATAGAATGGAACGTTTAGAAAATGGAGTGTCATTGTTACAGTCATACAGTTTAGAAGATACCATTAAAATTTGATCAGTGTTAGGATTCCATTCTATTCCAAGGGCATGGCTTGGGGATGATATAATTTTGAAGTTTTCTTGCTCAGAGTCACTTGCACTTGAAATAGAGGTTAGAAATTGACTGGAATTACTTTTAACTTTCCTTAGGTTAAAACAAGCTGAATCAAGTTTTGCGACAATCCGGTGATATATCTCTGAGAGTGTGGACTCGTCATTACATCCAGTAATAAGGTCATCGACATAGAAATCATGTGACATTATTTCCTTTATTTCCGGGTCATCACACTCCTGACTCAGCTGCATCAAACATCGCGTACTAAGAAAGGGAGCTGACGAGGTACCGTAGGTTACAGTGTTGAGTTGTAAATACCTCAACGACTCCTCTTCATTCTCGCGCCACAGAATCATTTGCAAGTACCTCTGAGATTCTTCAACCAGAATTTGACGGTACATTTTCTCAATATCGCCAGTAACTATGTAAGTGTGTTCACGAAACCTGATCAATATTGAGAAAATATCGTCTTGAACAGTGGGCCCTACCATAAGCAAGTCATTTAAAGAGAGACCTGACTCGGTTTTAGATGAAGCATTAAATACTACACGACATTTGGTTGTCTCACTCTGTTCCTTAAGAACAGGATGATGTGGCAATAGATTTACCATGTCAGGTCGCTCTACTACAGATAAATGACCTAGACTAGCATACTCATTAATGAAGTTTACATACTGTTCCTTTATGTCAGGTTGCCTTTTAAATCTTTTTTCTAGTGAATGAAAACAATGCTTTGCTCTAGCATAAGAGTTACCTAATAGTTCTGGATTATCCCTCAAAGGCAACGTGACACAAAATCTACCATCTTTTAGGCGGCGTGTATGATGCACGTAGTGTTCCTCGCAGGCACGTTCCTCCAACGTGAGCTTTGGTGTGTCTGGCAGCTCTTCCAGCTCCCAGAACTGCTTCAGTTGGTGTTGTATAGCTTGACTGAAATTACAGCGAATTTCCTTATTCGATACATAGTTAGGACACATAATAGGCCCTACTACCAACCAACCAAACTGGGAATTTTGTAGTACAGGTTTGTTAGCATCTCCCAATTTAATCTGGTTAGTAGGACAAATGACATCCCAAAAAATATCAGCTCCCAACAACAGATCTATTTGCGACGGGTTATAGAAAGTAGGATCTGCGAGTGTGATATTTTTGGGTATGTTTAATGTTGATACATCAACCTTAGAAGCAGGTAAACTACCAGTTATCTGTGGAATTACAAATGCTTTAATTTCCTTACTATAGGAATTAGTACGAGATTTAATAGATAGACTACAGCATTCTAGAGCTGCACATGTCATGTTATTGATGCCAGTTACAGATACAGAATTAATAGATTGGCCCTCAATACCTAACGTAGATTTTAGAGGTTCCGATATAAATGATGACTGGCTGCCGCAGTCCAATAGGCATCGGATCTCATGGCTTTGCTTATTGTTATATAATGTAACAATTGCCGTTGATAGTAGCACCTGGTTTTCTAAACAGGTGGATAGTGCGATTGGATTACTTACGCTATTAGTAATGTTAGAACTAGCTTTGCTCTCTACATTATTGGATGTAGACGAGTTAGCTTTGTGTAGTAATGAGTTATGCTTTCTTTTGCAGAATCTACATGGAGAAGAAGGACATTGATACGAAAAATGTCCACTACGTAGACAATTAGCACAAATCTTATGTTTAGAAACTTCTAAATTTCTATCATCAATTGACATACTATTGAATTTCTCACAATAATAGATTAAATGTTCCCCACCACAAATCAAACACGAGCGAAGCTTAGTTTTGTTTTGGTCTTGGTTACATGCAGCAGCGACAAACGTTTTTTGTGACTTCTCATTTGACCGAGATGGTTTACCATTAGACTTCACTGGCTTTTCATTTTTCTCTGTCTGTTTTTCACCGTGGCCTGCACCAACCATTTCCAAAACATCTGCTCTGCTTCTTAGAAACTCATAAAACTTATCTAGGGTGGGTTTTTCTGGCAGACTATTTCTATATTCCTCCCATTTGGTTGAAGTTACAACATCCAATTTTTGGCTAAATAGGAAAATAATCAATGTATCCCAATTGTCAGTTTTCTCATTTAAACTAGATAACGCTCGCAGGTGCTTTGATATGTGATCAATGAGAGCTCTGAGTGAAGTTTCAGATTTTTTCATAGTAGGTACATTCAACAGTGACACTAAATGATTGTGTATTAATTGCCGTGTATTGTTGTAACGATCACATATCAATTTCCATGCAACCGCATAATTACTGGATGAAATCTCTAGAGATTCTATAACTGAGGCCGCTTGACCTGTTAAGGACACCTTTAAATATTGAAATTTATTGATTTCATTTAAGCCTGTATTTTTATGGATCAATGAATTGAATGTATCATGGAACTCAAGCCATTGGTTGTAATTTCCATCAAACACAGGCAGCTTTATTATAGGCAATCTAACACTACTGAAATTGTTATCACAACACTGAATTACTGGGTCCTTACCATTTTGGGAATTTAAACTTTCAAAAGTGTCTTGATAATTTTGCGCTTGTTTTTCTATTAATTCTTGCGCTAAACTAATTTGACTGTAGAAAATGCTTTCAGTTGAATCCCTATCAGAATTTGCTTCATCAACGGAATCACAAATCTCTATTTTAGTTTGTATTGTGTCATAGTCATTGAATAACGATTCAATTTTCTTAAGTCTAAGTTTTAATTCTAAAAATTGTTGTTTTGACAAAACATCTTCATTTTGAAATTCGATTAGATAATTTTTAAAATTTGTCAATCTTCCCTTTATTGATCCCCTTTGACGCCTTAATTCTTTGAACTCCGTGTCAGACATGATGCAGAATGGAAGTATTTATTTGAAATGGCTTACGCTCACCAAGAACAGAAGTTATTAATATGGTTAATAAATACCTGATCTCGACTCAAACCTGATTACCAGACATGAGCCACCTGCAGACCGGCGTCAATTCACTTGATAGTATTGCCCAGTTAGTCCGGTACAATTTTATTGTCACCAACGAGCCACGCCGTGCCCCGGGGGAGAGGCAAGTGCGCGGGCGGGGGGACGAACGGTTCGTGCGGTACAGGCGTCGCTCGCCTCGTGCGCCGGTGGCCCGGTGCGCTCGCTAGGTATATACCTATACCTAGGTATTAGGTCGTTTGCGCTGGAATTGGTTACAAGATGCGGTTTTATTTTTGCAAAGCAAAGCTAGCGTGCGATGTAACACCGAAAACAATGCCCGTTTTATTATGATAATATGATGTATGATTTCTTGGCGGGAATTTAATATGCACGTGCAAAAGGCATCAAGGAATGCAAAGTTTGAATAGCTTTAAATATCAGTAGTAATACGAAGTAGGTACTTCTTACGGATAGGTAATTTATAACTAGAAACAAATAGAACTGAATTAGGTTATATGCAGTCGAAGCCGTTACCGTACCTTGTAGTCGATAGCGGTAGCCTTTCCGAGGCGACTTTAGCGACTCACATATATATTGACCCCACAACAGATCGGTAGCTAGACACCCGCGCAACACAGCCCGTAATAGCAATACACACAATGATCACACAAACAAAAGAAAATACCGGAAAGAGGAATTTACAAGAAGTAGGTATTAAAGTAGGAGATAATTTAAGGAAAGGAACGGGCACACCTTATTGAAGACGTCCGCGTGCTGCCAGGCCCTGGATTCCCTTCAGATTAGCTTCCACTTCGATTGGTTTCTGGAGATTTTCTTATTCTATGCTTCCCGCATAGAATTTACAGTCGTGTCACGGTCGCCATATTGTTTGATTTTAGCATTTGTCTCGAATTTTTCCTGTTTATTATGTCTTTTGTGTGTTTCAGTAGGTAAGTATAATAATGGTGACTTCAATGATACACTGGACTTGATGAAATCTATTATAATTATTTGTTACCAGTTTTCTAAAAATAGGTATACAGCCTTGGTGGCAAATCCAACGAAATAAAATAGAATAACGACTGGTTGTGGGCGCGCTCCGTTGCAAAGTAAAGATGGAGGCGGGAAGCGTCGCGTAGTGATGCCCATGCGCTGCTCGGTGGTATAGTGATGTGTATGAGGTTCGGGCGTGGACAGTATATGTTTAAGTCAAAACTCTTAACCAGTCAAAACTACTTTTGACTGACTTCAGTCAAAACCCTTATTAAGATCAAATGCATTTTCGCTACAAAAACAAATACATACACGAAACGCCTTAGTTATAAGAATCACTATAAAACCAAAGTTTTAAAAATCACAATATAAAAAACCTACCAACCTAAAATGGGTTTCTAAAACCGTTCAAAAGTACTATTGACTGATAATCAACAACATTTTTTGCTAAATCTTAAATGTGTACCTGTTATTTGAAAGGTCAAATATAACAAATGGGATATTAGTGTAAATTATGCTTTATTATAAACTACTTATCTACCTAGTACATTAAGTAAATCGCTACCGGAATTTATTTTTTTAACGGCTGTGTAAAAAAAAAACAGAAGGCTAATTCACGTAGTTTTATGACGCGCCGATGATGTTGTAGTACAGTTGCAGTTAAGTTTAAGTTTGAGTGATAAACGGTATTCTTGTAATCTTTGAACTGCGCGTAAGCTGCGCGTGAACTGCACGTCAACACTGTACGACAACCAAACTCTACCAAACTTACTTATGGTGTAGCCCCATGAGATAAAAATATTACTCACTAAATAATTGAATAGAATCTGAATATGACGTTATTATAATATTAAAATAATACCCCAGTACAGATTTGAATGCTTTTTAACTGTCACTTTGAGACGTCAAACGAATAGTAGAATACCGATCATGTTGCGTTCCAAAGCACGCACCAAAGGCGAACAACAGTAGAATGCCGTTATTGTGCTCGCGTGACGCGAACTTGACGCGACCGTGTCTGACAGCGGTAGAGAATACGAAAAGCGTTGTTTTGATCGAAACTTAACTGCAACTGCACTGCAACAGCACTTCTTTAGTTACGTGAATTACCCACAGGACGGTAGAAAAGCCGTGTGGTGCAGGCCGCGAATAGCACCACCCCATTTGTACCCGCGGGTGTTGTTGAAGGCAACAGAGGGATATTGGCCAGAGGATGCGCAGTAGCGTCCTTTTGAGTTACATAACACCTACTCCAATCGCCAATATGCATCGGCCAAGCATGGCGATTACGGCTTACGCCCAGAGGGAGACCAATGTTCAGCAGTGGTCGTGTTAAGGTTGATAATTATGATGTTGATGAAACAGAATGGGATGGAAGAAAAAAACGTCTTGTGCTGACAAAAAATAACTTGGGACACGAACAGGAAAATGATGAAGATTGTCATTCAATCAAATCCATACTTTGAATTTTTATCCATACTTAATATTATAAATGCAAAAGTAACTCTATCTGTTACGCTTTCACGATGAAACGGCTGAACCGATTTTATGAAATTGGGTATGAAGACAGCTTGAACCCTAGGGAAGGATATAGGCTACTTTTTACTCGACTACGGCAAAGCCAAAGGAGGGTTATGATTTTGACAGGCTATGTATGTATGTATGTATGTATGTATGTATGTATGTATGTATGTATGTTCATCTGTTCGCTTATAGCTCCTAAACCACTTATCAGAACTGAACAAATGAGGTATCGTTAGAAGCGTCTTGATTGTCCGCTGGTTATAGGCTATATGACGTGTCACCGAATCCAATGTGGCGCCCTCTGGCGGACAAAAAAACCAAGATTTAAAAAAAAAATGAATACAAGCATATCGTGTTTGGTATCATTGGAAAGGGGTTCACTGGTACTATTCAAATATATAATATTTAGTCGTGACTCCAAAATGGTTTAAATAAAAAAATAAGTTTAAAAACTAAAACCCGACTACAACAAAAAGTGATCTAAAAAGTACGAAACAAGAAAATATTTCACACAGAAATCAAGACATAGGTACAAAATGGTCAAGGTAAGCCGTGGTTGCATGCCATTATAATTCATGTTCATCGCACTCTTATGGGATACAGGCATGCAACCACGGCTTACCTTGACCATTTTGTACCTATGTCTTGATTTCTGTGTGAAATATTTTCTTGTTTCGTACTTTTTAGATCACTTTTTGTTGTAGTCGGGTTTTAGTTTTTAAACTTTTTTTTTTTTTAATCTGCGACTTCGTCTGCATCCACGATAGCCGATATTCACGCAGATGAAGTCGCGGGCAAAAGCTAGTCTAAAATAATTATAACCGATATAACTAAAAGAAACCGGTAAAGTCTTAATATCATGGCAAGTTACCCCATCCCCATCTTCTAAGTCACAATAAAATTTATTGCCAGCTCTAAAATAAATCTTAACTACACAAAAGCTTGTCTCTGCTATCTACCAATTTCCAAAGAGAAAATTATGTCTTGAAAAGATCTCAATCGAACAGATTTAATGCCATGTTATCAAGATAAGTGTAAAATAATGGATTTTTCCGGCTTTGTAATTTATTTTCCGTTCATTTAGTGACTGCCTTAAGTTTTGTGAGTACTTAGATTAAGTGTTTGTTTTATTTGAAATCAAAGGACAATGCCAGAAACTCTATAGAACTTTGCCCCACTCAACAAAAGTCATGTGCAATATGTAGCATCTCACTGTTTATTTATTGCTGATAACTAAACATTAGTCTTAGTGACTGTAGAATATGCGGTTTCCGTTTAAATCTAAAAAAAATATAGACATTTATTATAGGTTAAATTGTATTTTAGGTAAAATTTGTTTGTATTTTGTAGGTAATTATTTCGTAATCCGCAAGTTCTAAAGAAAAACAATTTAGTATAGAAACGATCTATATTCATTACAATTATTTTCATTAATTTACTTTTTCTGTACATGACTGTGTTACTTTTTCTGTACATGGGTGGGGCAGGATCTGGCATTGTCATTTGAGCATTAAGAGTTCATTAAATTAACTTTTGAGCTTTTTCACGGTACGGTATCTCATATCACACCCCGGTCACTCCATACTAACGAAACGATTTAATTACCTACATTACTACCAAAATAACAGACTGTACAAATACAAATACGTACGTGTGTGCGTGTCTACGCGCCGCTTGAGTTAAAATCAGTTTGGGAGCGTGTCGCTACTGTACGGTAGTACTAATATTTATACTGTGCTCATATTATACTCAAGTCAAAAATCTTGGAAATTAATGAACCGATTTTACTTTAACTTTAAACGTATACGCAAGATATGTAAAGAATCTAAAGATAATAGCAATTTGAAAAAGAGTGAAGAGAATGCTAATGTAAAGCGATGAAGGTACTCATGAGTATGACACATTTTTCGAATCTACAGAGTATAAAGAACATTGCAAATTGTACCTGTCTAAAATACTTTTTCAGATTTGTATTTATATACATCATTTCAAATCGTTATTTGGCTCTAATGCATGATCATTAACGGCAATGCGGTTGTGTCCCACTTTTCCCCACGTTACCCTTCCATTACTCTATTATGATGAGCGAATGTTTTGTCGTTTGCACGCCTCTCTGCCTGAATTATCCGTTTTTGTTATACTTGTCATTAAAATTATTTTTTAGCTTGACATTTCAATGAAACGCTGTGCTTAACGGTTGGGTAATAACAACCTTTCTGGGTCTGTGGAGGCTTTTATCTGTTGTAAGAGCATTTTGTGCTCAAATCTAAGCAAACTAATTTTTGGGTAATGTAGTAAAATTAGGCTTATCCATCCATTATCCTATTAGTCCATGTTGTGTCGGACGTAAAGAATAGCACCATCCCATATCTTCCCGTGGGTGTCGTAAGAGGCGACTAAGGGACTTACCAGAGATTGGGCAGCAGCGTTCTCTGTGCCTTTGTAACAACCATACTGCGATCGCCAATCCGTCTGCCAAGCGTGCCGATTATGGCAAACCCCCCCCTTGGGGAGGCCTATGTCTAGCAGTGGACGTCTTTAGGCTGAAATGATGATGATGATGATCCATTATCAGCCGGTACTCCACTGTTGAATAAAGGCCTCCCCCATAGTATGCCACAACAAGCGGCAAACTGTGTATCAACCGTTTACTGAGTATGAACCGTTTACTGAGTATCAACCGTTTACTGAGTGTCAACCGTTTACTGTGTATAAAACTGTGTGTCAACCGTTAACCCGCGACCTTGACGATGTCGCCAAAATAAATAAAAAAGGTACTTCATACAATATGGAATCAGCACGAAGCCTGTGACAATAGATTTAATACATGATTGTAAACAGAAAAAAAGTTATTCCATACACATAGACCTTGTAAAGATTGCACATTGCATGAAACAGCTGATTTCATAATAGACGAAGAAAATTTTCGTATTTTGTGGTGTATTAATCGCGTATTTATGTCTTCATGAGGATAAGCACGGATATCGAGGATAAGTATGATGAGAGTGATTGTGAAATTATATTTATAGTTAACTAGCTTTTGCCCGCGACTTCATCCGCGTGAAAGTCGGTAACCGCGGATGCAGACGAAGTCGCGGATTAAAAAGTAGCCTATGTCCTTCCTCAGAGTTCAAGCTATATTCATACCACATTTCATCAAAATCGGTTCAGCCGTTTCATCGTGAAAGCGTAACAGACAGAGTTACTTTCACATTTATAATATTAATAAATATCAAATATATAAAATAAAATATATAAATACATAAAATATGGATAATATGGAAGTATGGATTAAAACGGTATAATACCAATTACGTTAATTAATATCGATATATTAACACATTATATTACACATAACATTTAAAATTCGTATTATAAAAACTAACGTGGAACAGTGGACACCCTCGCATACTGTCTTTCACTGAATGCCAGATATAATTTTGCTCTATTCATCAGCAAACATATATCACATTCAGGATTAGCAGTGAAGAGGACCTTAAGTATTTTACGAGTAAGACACACTTTTAAGAGTCAGGCACACGGAGACCAGGCTCTGGCGACAGTCCTGGATGTAGGCGCGGCGAATAGATTGTGAAGAATTTCGTAGGAAAATATATATAATAATTAAGGTGTAATAAAAATGTGTAAAATATGTTGGTAAACCTTAAACAATAAATAGGTGAATACATACATTCTTACATACGCGACATTAGTACACACAAATTAACGAATTTTGAGAAATGGAATTACATTAATATCTTTCACGCCTTGGCCGAACGCAAATAGCTGAAAATGTTGACACTTCTAGATTTTGATTCAGTTTAACACATAGGATAACTTTTATTCCGTATTTTATATTCCCGTGGTATAATATATCAACATTTATAAACAAAAAAAAACCGGACAAGTGCGAGTCGGACTCGCCCACCGAGGGTTCCATTCAAATTCCGTGATTTGGTCACCCATACGATTAGGACCGCGCATACCTCGATGATTGATTACGTACTCTATACAAAAACTATTTTTTTGTATGATTTAATAATAAATGTTTTTGAGTGAGTTTTCAGACTTTTCCCTGTACTTGTAGTATAAGACGATATTATTTACCAAATTTCATAATTCTGGGTCCACGGAAAGTACCCTATAATTTTTTATTCGTTTTAGAAGTGTCGAAAATAATATAAGTTTTTTGCGACATAAACGGCCGTATCTTTTTTTCACGTTAACTTAGAAGTTTGATTTTCACTGCTTCAAGGGACCATAGATTTAAGTATATGGTTTTAATTTCAACTCGATACCTCTACGTGTTCCCGAGATAAACGGTCTTACAGACTGGCGGACAGACAGACGACAAAGTGATCCTATAAGGGTTCCGTTTTTCCTTTTGAGGTACGAAACCCTAAAAATGGTTATCCTAATTTTAATCTTACTCCTATCCTAATCCTAGTTATTGCTACATTACAACTGTCCATACAGCTGCCGCAGCGCGAATGTCATTCATTTTGTAAATCACAACAGAGCCGTTTTATGCGAAGCTTTAGAACTCGGATCACTGCTGCTAATAAAATCGATGGGATGACGTTGTAACTCTTATAGCGAAGAAAAAGTAGGGCGGAAGATAGGAGGAAAGATTTGTAATGGCGTGTAATGGCGTAACAATGTAACGTTACATGAAAGAATTCTTTGTACGTGAAACACAGATTACACAGCAATCAATTAGGTATACTTTTGTAAAGTAGTGACCTATATATAAGTTTACACAACCATTTCGGCATTATTACTAATAGCACAGTATAAGTATTAGTACTACCGTATATAGGGCGACTGGTAATTAGTGTACGATACTTAAACACGTGATTGTGTTCATGATAACAAACAACTTTCCCGAAGAAAAAATGTTTTTTGTACTGGTTCACTAAAATTCACGCGCATTTTTCTTCGGGAAAGTTGTTTGTTATCATGAACACAATCACGTATTTAAGTATCATACACTAATTACCAGTCACCCTATATAGTGTAGCGACACGCTCCGCCTCCCTCCGAAACTGTTCCTCACCTCTTCCCGCGTCGAACGACTGATACTGGGAACTGTTTTTAGTTCGAGCGGCGCGTATACACTAACAGACTGTACAAATACGTGCGTGAGTGTGCGACTCACGCACGTATTTGTAGTCTGTTATTTTGGTAGTAGTGTAGGCAATTACATCGTTTCGTTTCTATGGAGTGTCGTGGGTGTGCTAATAGGCCAAATATTATTAACGTAGCCTATAATAAACTTGTAAAATGTAGTCACGATCTCATCTCCTAGCGACAATCAATGTCAAAAATCTAATACGCTTATAAACATTTCGTGTCATAGTTTTTGTTAGAGAACTCCTCTGAAACGGCTTGACCAATTTTTATAAAATTGTATTTTATGAAAACGATGAATACAAACGAACTTACTTTTATTTAAATATTTTATAAACCTTCGTATAGCTTCAAACGCTCAAACACACACCGCTTATTCAACCGTCCTCGCCATTTTCCTTTTATATTCTCCCTCTCTCTCTCTCTTTTCATCTTATATCTCACTCACACCTTTGCGTTTCATTCTGCACACCATCCATACGTTCCATTCCATTCTCCATCCTACATTTTTTTAGTAGGTCTGAGAATAGAACTTACGCGTTTGTTTTTAATATTGCAAAACAACGTTTGTCGGGTCAGCTAGTGTAGGTATAAAAATAAAATAGAAAAATAAAAAACCCGACTGCGTAAAAAGTGAACTTTCAATAAAATATAAGAAAAACCAAATTACATAATAAGTTTTGAATAAAAACCACACAATAGCGATTTGATCAGTCGGGACCACAGATATAGATAGACCTAGATAACGCAAGAGCAACTACTTCGCGTGCCTATATTCGTGCCTAGCTTACGATAAAAAATCGCAAGTAAAAAAATAAAGTAAACGTTTCCATCCATCGGTAAGTCATTGTGTGATTAATATTATGCGTAATTAATTTAAAAAACAATTATTTTTAATCTAATACCCTCAGTAATACCTGGTAATACCAAATTTAGGAAAAACAAAACATTCGTATTACATTGTGACGTCCAAAAAATGGCACGCTTGGTTTTCATACAGATCGTGATACTTGCGTTATCTAGGTCTATCTATATCTTCTGTGGTCGGGACCCATTAAGAAGATTTGAACCGGTCTAGATTGTAATGGATCCCGATCAACCGAAACTGTCACCTTTTTAAGAACACTTGGATCAATAAGATGAATGTAACGATACCTTAATTAAATAAATTCGTTCAGTGGTTTGGAAGATATGAAGAAATAAAAAATATTACATACAAAGACAGGCACGAAAAACATAACCATTTCCTTGCAGTCGGGTAATAAATAAAATCGAGTTCAAAAGTTCTGATACATACAACCGAAGCTAATAAAAGAGTGTTAAAATAAAGGCATTTGATTGGATTGAGACATTAGAATGCGAATATATTCCAAAGTTACCACAATTGTCCCTCTAGTTAAGGGTTTCATCAGACTTTTAACCATATTATTACACTAAGTTTATTAAACTTAGTCTACCGCAGCTCAAACGCCTAAGTTCAGACCTCAAGTTCTATCTTCAAAAGTCCATCTACTCTAAAATAATGCTGAAGTAATATTCCCCCATTTTACTTTATAATTTCTCAGCAATATTACTCAAACGGAAACATTATTCTTTCAAATTAAATACAGAACAAGAAACTCTTAACACTCCGTAGGCCAGACTTAAGACTTCGACTTACAAAGTCAGCGACTTTTGCAGTCTTGTCAAAATATTACGCTGGGCACTACGAGCCTGTGAGCCGACAGAGTTGGCTAAACTTTTATTGTCGTATTTATGACTGTTGTTCATTCATTGTTTTAATGTCACTAAATCTACAAAACTAAGTTTGTTTCGCGTTTTATTTGACTTAGATATTATGCATGCGATATTTATGGCAGTATAGGAAACATATAAAAGGATAAACAAACATTGTAAGGTTATAGTTATTTTGGGAACTTCTTGGCGATCTAAGTACCTACACACTTTTTAATATTTCGATCCAAAAATGTCAACTTATTTGTCTATTTTCACATTAAGTATGGGAGTCACGAGTATGAACGAAATACTGAAGGTAATAATATACGTATACTTACTCGACGTATAAACTACAGTTTATTTAGAACATTTTTTTTAGAAGACCTATTCTCCTTACTTAATACCAGCTTCTTACTTTAGTCTTTAGGATAAAGATCGAACAAGTTTTATCCCTTTCCCTGTTCAGTGAATTAGATATTACATTGCGATTACATTGCAATTACATTGCGATTGTTTAACTATTGTGTCTGCTTGGCGGACAGTCAACATAATAAGTAACACAAATGTTATAGGGGCACCCTGTGTATTATACAACATAAAAAGAAATTAAAGTATTATACTATTAAGTACTACTAAATACTACTTTGATAATCGAAAGTCCACTAGCACCAAAAATTTAACTTAGATTTAGTTTCTAACACGAGGCTAAATTACAAATAAATGTCATAACATGGGCCCGTGTTAGCAGCTAACTTGGTGTTAATAAGATAACCGTAGCTTGCGCAAACGGGCCTAACTATTTCAGGCACATAACAAGAGCTAGACGCTCAAAATTATAAACAAAGTCACAAAACTTATTTCGTAGCTGCCATTTGCCATTAATGTAGTTTGGATTTGCAATTAGAAATTTTTTACTACATAAATAACATGTCTGTTAGGGCGGGTTCAACCAAACTTGTAAAAGTCTTATCCTGGAATAAAATCACTCATTACTCTAGAGTTAGAGAACTTTCCGTTTTATCAAATTTTAATCCTGGAATCCGTCGAACATCATTGACACTTTAAAATGATTTTTGTAGGGTTCCGTTCGGAAAAGTGAAGCCTTATAGGATCACTTCGTTGTACGTCTATCAAGACCCTTTTTCTCAGGGACGGCTGGAGCTATTAAGCTGGAAATAATATTAAATACGAAGGTCTGCAATCCCTTAAAGCGGTAAAAAAAATCAAACTTCGAAATCCACGCAATCAAAATGTATGGCTGTTTAGGGCATAAACAGCCTTAGGGAATCAAAACCTATAGGGTACTTCCCGTTGATCTAGAATCATGAAATTTGGCAAGATGCAATATCATGTAGTCCGTGTGGTGTCGGACGTAAAAAATAGCACCATCCCATATCTTCCCGTGGGTGTCGTAAGAGGCGACTAAGGGACTCACCAGAGAATGGGCAGCAGCGTTTTCTGTGACTTTGTAACAACCATACTGCGATCGCCAATCCGCCTGCCAAGCGTGGCGATTATGGCAAAACCCCCCCTTGGGGAGGCCTATGTCCTGCAGTGGACGTCTTTCGGCTGAAAGGATGATAAAAAAAAAAAAAAAAACAGGCCGTGTGCGAATCGTACTCAAGCACGAAGGGTTCCGTGCCATTATCTTAACAACATTAGACATCGAACAAAAAAACGGCAAAATATCACGTTTGTTGTATGGGGGCCCCCTCAAATATTTATTTTATTCTGTTTTTAGTCGTAGTTGTTGTTATAACGGCAACAGAAATACATCATCTTTGAAAATTTCAACTGTCTAGCTATCACATTTCATGAGATACAGCCTGGTGACAGACAGCCAGACAGACAGATGGACAGTGGAGTCTTAGTAATAGGGTCCCGTTTTTACCCTTTGGACACAAAACCCTAAAAATCCGAATACCGTAAAAGTTTTGAACGGGACCTTCGGTACGCGAGTTCGACTTTTTTGCAACTTCCACTTTGTAAGTACTCTTAATTGAACCGCAGAAACACAAAATCTAATTTCAACCACGAAGTGTGTATGATTGTCATAATGAAATTATGTCACTCAAGTGTTGGCCCAACATTCATTGTGGTGAAACTTGAGCAAAGGGCCCCCGACTCACTCTTTCATGGGTTAACTTGCTAACTTCGTATAAACAACCGTTCAGCGAAGTATAATGAAGCAGGGTAAACTCTGCTCCGGTTAGTTAAACTAACAAATATTTTACGCAAATAGTTTGTAGAAAGAAGGTTCTACTATATAGTATAGTGACGTGATCGGAGGCTTGAGGCTTAGTATTATACTGCTGGAGGAGGCTCGTGGCTAAGTGTAAACCATACGGATCCCCCGCCATAATGGTTAATCTAGGCTTGTCGTGGTCAGTCTGTTGATGGGTGACCATCCATTTCAAATCAAGACCTAGACTATGGGTTAAGCCGTTGGTCACGGCTGTAATTCGTAGATCTTTGACAGTCGTTAAAGGTAGTCAGAAGCTAAAAAATCTGTCAACCAGTCTTACCAAGGCGTACCATGTTACCCAGCAACTGGGTTTTGGAGGTCAGACATGCAGGCTCTCCATGTAAAACAGGTATTCAGCTGCTTCCGATAAGACCAGAATCCGACCCCAATATACTTGAGAATAGGCTTGACAGATGATGATGTTTGGACTCACAGAACAGATAAATAGAGTTTGGACTCACTGACATCGGTGAAGAAAAATATCGTGAGGAACTGGAATTTTAAGTCCATAATTATCTGTCTTGAGCCAGGGTAATTAATAGGCTAGTATTATTATTATATGTGAAAATGCAACATCTTGCAATTTCACTGACATGTGCCAGTTCCTACAGCATTGTACATCTAATATTATACATTTATTTATAACACTTACTTATTACTAGCATCAAAACTCAAAAACAAAACTAAAAATCATTTATTTCAATTAAGGTACTTTTGAATTATCAGTCAGTCAGAAACTTGAAGCTAGTGGCTCGTTCCAAACAGTAGGTTTCTATGAAGAAACTCCATGAACACTCTTCTAAAATCAGTAATATTTTAGCTTACATCATTCATGTTGAATCTAGGGTACTCGTACAATGTGAGAACAATGTAACAAGTCTTGCATGTTAAAAGAGGTCTAGAGAAAAATATAGTTATAATAACAATTCAAACCTAAATTTAAAATAACCGAGGCAGCTAAGAGATGACCAGTCCCAACTGACGGCGTCCGTTCACGAACATGACGCATTGATCGGCACCATTTAGCTCAACCATTTTGAAAGGAACCGAATGATCCAACATATGCGCCACCGTCAACGAGACATTCAAGTGAGCATGACTCTCCCAACCACCAGGGCATATTCAAGTCAATGAGAAGTATACCTCGTAAATGGTAGCTTTAAAGAACATAGTGCTCACATGTATGTGCTACGAAAAATCCATACTTCCATACTAATATTATAAATGCTAAAGTAACTCTGTCTGTTACGCTTTCACGATGAAACGGCTGAACCGATTTTGATGAAATTTGGTATGAAAATAGCTTGAACCCGAGGGAAGGACATAGGCTACTTTTCAATTCGCGACTTCGTCTCCATCCACAATAACCGACATTCACGCAGACAAAGTCGCAGGAAAAGGCTAGTTATATTATAATAATACAACACATCAAACATCCGCCTACTTGCGTCGTTTCCCGAATGCTGGGGATCATGACCCACCTGGAAACCAACTTTTCATGTACGATGTTGCCCGATCTGCTATGCTATTCTGTAAGAACTCACTCCAGTTCTCACTTCTGATTCCGCGGTGAAAACTGTTTTAGGTAGTCTGTAACTCGATAAAAACTATGCTAGCACCACGAAGTGACAACATAGGTGAAGCTTACTATTATTTAGTTCCTATTTAAGCGAATACCAAATACTTTTCACTTCAGGTACCTAAGTGAAATCGGAAATGAGATAGGATTCGAATTCGCGAGTGAATTCTTACAGAATTGCACGGCTGCTCCGGCTTTAAGCAACGTGAACCGCTTTGGCAATATTTATGTTGACTGTGGTGCGGAGCTGGTCATCCCTGGCTAGTGGTTTAAAATTCACTTTTAAGGCACCACAGGAAAGTCCAGTTAAGCAGCGGACAACCTCCTTGCTTGACATGCGAGATGCCATTCCAAAAAAAAAAACAATGTATCTGGTCAGTCGAACGCATTGGACTCCATATCGTCGTCAAAAAATTACATCGATTTTAAACAATTTAGACTAACATGAAATCAGATTCAATCGCAACTATAATTTATTATATCTGTCGTGGTTACAATTAGTACTCCGTCACTAATTAACTAATTACATCAGCAGTGCTATTCTGTTACAATCTCCCTCGGTGAACACCTAGGTGAAGTGAGCTGTCATCCGATTGTAGTGCTTTGTAAATCCCTGGTATCGGGACAGATGACAGCTCACTTCACCTAGGTGTTCACCGAGGGAGATTGTAACAGAATAGACATACTGTATGTCTATTCTGTTACATATCCCTCGGTGAACACCCAGGTGAAGTGAGCTGTCGTCCGTCCCGATGCTAGGGATTGACAAAGCACTACAATCTTAATCGATATCTATTTTACTTTTTCTGCTATTTTCAACGACTAACGAATTATTAGGTATGTTTAATTTATTTCAAAGCTATTAATTAAGTATATAAACATGCTACCTCTTTTAATAATAATAACAATAAAACATAATCTGACTGATTATGTTTTCTTGTTAAAAGGCTGAATATCGACCGACCATATAAATAGTCACAAGTCAATGGTGGATACCTACAATTTTATGCAGAGATATTTATGTAGTATATAGTTACAGTATGGATCAGATACACGTCAGTAGCGCATTTTTTTTTTTGTTATTGTGAACCCATTTTCTTTTCAAACAAATTTCAAATTTTTCTCTAAATCTAAACACAATCAATGAATAGGTACCTATTCATTGATTGTGCGATGATGATGATGGTGGTCGGTGGATGAAGGGATAAAAATTGAACTCCACACAAATTTTATCAAACATAACCTATTATGTAGTTAGGTATTTCGAGCTATGTCATCAATTTATAATTTACTTATATAAAAAGACGTTCATATTAGGTACCTTAGGTACCTTGTATTTTAATAGTTACCTACTCACAAAATGGTAGAGAATGATACAATAATACCTACTAACCTACATCATCAATCTAAGCTGCCTACATACGACATGATCTGACGCCTGATTTGGTCAGATCAGGAGCAGAATCAGGTGGTATGGAGGTTTGTCACCTGATAAATGCTCATCAGGTGGCCAACGCCGACTGATTTGGTCAGATCTGATCAAATCATGTCGTGTGGCGCGCTCTCACCTGATTTCTATTCTACGCTCAGTTGCCCCGCCACCACGGCGCGAGTAGTGTGTATGTGTATTCGCGTTGTTTATTTTTGCAAAAATAATGGCCGAATCAGCGAATATAATAAGTGAACGCAGCGTCATTACAAAAATGCTGGAGACTTACAAAGATTTACCGTGTTTATACCATAAACACGGTAAATCTTCCATCACATGTATAAAAATAATGATGCCAGACAACAAGCTTTAGAAGTTTTACTTGATATTTGGAAAAATGTAGATAATAAAGCCACAATTGAGGGCTTGAAAAAGAAATTGGAAAACATGCGTGCAGCATTTGGCACACCTACGTCGTAGAACGCACGAGAGCAAACTGCAAATCAGGCCTCGTGTGGACGCGATACCTGATTTTACGGATGATTTGGTCAGGCTAGCTAATCATGTCGTGTGTAGGGCGTTTGACAATTTATTATTATCATACGAGGTAGGTATGACAACCAACGCAAATGTTCGTCATAGTACTCATGACATGACTGTGACTGAAAGTTGACAGATCTGAGATCTCACTTCACTTGGCTTAAATTAGGTATTTAACCTCAAAATCACTTGAGAAGAGGACGCGCAGCGTTGTTGCCTAGCAACAACGCGTACCTAGAGCAGTGATGCAAACCGCAAAAAAAAAACGTGAAGACTATATGCCAAAATTAAAAAAAAAAATGTTTTGTGTTTTATTAAGAATCGCAAATAGAAAAGATCTTGACAAGATATATCATACACAGGTGTTTTATTTTATTTGCTATCTTGAAATAGCGCGTTTACCAATATTGAAAACATTTTATTCATCCACTTCGGAGAGTTGAAAATCTTATAAAACTGTAGCGTTGGTAACACAGACCCTGCGACATCTAGTGATTTTTTCACATGACAATACCTAACCCCTTTCACATGAGAATCACGTGATATCACCATGGTTACGGTGACTAGTTGTTTACTCTTGACTCTTGAGCGCTGAATTTGAATACCAAGTTGCCAACATAGGTACGAATGCGAATGACAATATTTTTTTTTTCATAACAAATATTTTGTCAGTGTCTAGGAAAATAACTGTTTTTATTTTGAAATTCAAAAAGCAATAAAATGTCGCGATTTGTTAAGTTTTTTTATAAATCCGTTA
The DNA here is from genome assembly GCA_947361185.1 of Charanyca ferruginea. Lineage (NCBI taxonomy): Eukaryota > Metazoa > Arthropoda > Insecta > Lepidoptera > Noctuidae > Charanyca > Charanyca ferruginea. The sequence goes on along the minus strand of OX376066.1, from coordinate 2,722,237 downwards.
TCCGCTGATGATCTTAGTGCAATCGGTGAACACCTACAGCCTACAGATGATGCGCTGACCTGCCAAAACGTTTGCCGAGAAGGAGACACCCCCTTACCTATTATTTGATCTACATTATGTAGCTTCTCACCTAATTTCTACCAATTTGTACCCACTACTATTTTATTGTACATACAAATTATAAACATAAATAATATTCCTCATATTCATAATACAGTAGGGTGAGATAAGATTCTCACTTCACTTTGGCCGGGAACGGGTGAAATTGAGTGAATTAAACAAGTGAATTTCTGAATTGACAGTTTACAAATAGAACAATGAAGTGACTTGACAATAATAAATGCCAATGGTGACAATATTATGATTGAAATTGTACATTCTATTATTATTTTTATAAGTTTCGTATATATTTTATTCTGGTGTTAAGCTGTATATTTATAGGTACCCTAATTCATCTAAAAATAAATAAAATATTTATATAAATGTGTGATTCAAATTACTATGGAGCTTCTCAAATTAAAATGGGGAGAGTTACCTACTTCCAATTCAGCAAGGCAGCACAGTATTACCATAGGCACAGTAAAATAAAAATATACAGTTCTTTACTTTTATCAGATGCTAGCGACCCGGCCCAGCTTCGCATGGGCCTATAGCCTTCCTCGATAAATGGACTATCCAACACAAAAATAATTTTTCAGTTCAAACCAGTAGATCCTGAGATTAGCGCGTTCAACCAAACAAACAAATATTTTATTTGTACAAATTGAATTTTTATTTATCCGGCAACAAAGTTCTGCTCTTTGATGATGGTCAGTGGCCAATTTCTGGGTGATGTTAGCTGAAAAGGTAGGTAAAGTAAACATTCAATACTATTTTTGCTGTTTGATATGATTTACTCCCACACTCATCCAAATATTTTATCTTTCATTAATCGTATCACACTAACTGTAGACTATAAACTTTAAAATACATTATAATCATTGTGGCACCAACAGCCAATGCAGTACTTTCAATGATGCAGCAGGGTTTTATTATTACATAACAACAAAAGTGTGTAGTGTGTAGGTACGCATGTTTTTCTATAGCGGACCCTGTAATACAGGGTCCGCTTTTGCCTATAACTTCCTCTGCATTAATTTTCTTTTGGATCTCAAAGATTTTGATAATAAAATATAGCACTTACTGATAAAGTGGCTTTTTATTGATTTAAGAATTTTTGAAATAAGATGAATTTTAAGAAATTGACCTCTTTACAATATTAGTTTAAATAGATACCTTAACATAACATAGGAACAATAACACAGAAAATTAATAATTTTACATGACTAGACATAGCAGATTGTTATTAATTATTCAATCCAAACATTCATTTATTTTTTTCTAAAATAAGTAGTTTACAAAGTCCTTGGTCACTTTAGTCACAGAATTTATTGTATTAAAATTTTTAAGTCCTGTTTTGCATCAAAAGATGCTGACCGCAAGATGTCCAGTGAAAAGTGTATGGCCACAGGTATGTCTCAGCATAGGCAGCGTGTAGATGAATTATTATTCCAGTTGTGCAAATGATTTGCCCTCAGCGTAGATGAAGAACCCTGAAAGCGCAAGTAAGGGTGCTCGTGTTAGTTGCAGTGCAGATCAGCTACCGCATGCGACTCCCTATTGACCGAAGATACGGTGTGGGAAGTAGGATAGGCGGAAAGTTCCACACATTGCAGCGGTTTACAAGCTTATTGGTGCAATCGTAGAGTGGCAGAATGAAATATGTAGTGAGGTTTATGGCACGAAGTGCATGCATTGCATTCCAACCCACAGGAAAACAGAAATTATTACTCAACAGCTTAGTGCATACAATAATAAATTATGAACTCATCACAAATCGGGCCACACCCGCTTGTATACACTTAACATAACAGTAGCCCCATAGCAACTTTTATTAAATCCATAACGACATTTAATTACAATGACATACGCACATGAAACTAATAAAGTTGAGATGTGTTCAAAAATCCATATAGGTAAGTAGTTTTGTTTGACTAAACACAGATTGTCACTTTTCATTTGTTTATTTGCCACAATAATCTATATTTAACGTCCTTGATATTTCAGTCAAAGAATATTGTTACTCTTGTCATGATAACTTTTTATCTTCTGTAAAATTAAAATTCAATACAAACTTACAAAGAGCCAAAGCCCAGAGATAAAATAAATAAAAGCAACTCGACAGATTTCCACAGATAATCAAAGAGTATATAAAAAATCACGACGTTTACAGGTAATGCACCTTATTCACCATCCTTCTTGCTGTACGTCCCGCCAAGGTCATACGTCAAAAGTACCGTGAAAAAAACAATTAATAATAATTATTGACGTACAGCAAGCTTATTCACGGTTAAATAAAAATTCAATTTGTACAAATAAAATATTGGTTTGGTTGAACGCACTAATCTCAGGATCTATTGGTTTGAATTGAAAAATTCTTTTTGTGTTGGTTAGTCCATTTATCGAGGAAGGCTATAGGCCCATGCGAAGCTGGGCCGGGTCGCTAGCATCTGATAAAAGTAAAAAACTGTATATTTTTATTTTATTGTGCCTATGGTAATACTGTGCTGCCTTGCTGAATTGGAAGTAGGTAACTCTCCCCATTTTAATTTGAGAAGCTCCATAGTAATTTGAATCACACATTTATATAAATATTTTATTTATTTTTAGACGAATTAGGGTACCTATAAATATACAGCTTAACACCAGAATAAAATATAAACGAAACTTATAAAAATAATAATAGAATGTACAATTTTAATCATAATATTGTCACCATTGGCATTTATTATTGTCAAGTCACTTCATTGTTCTATTTGTAAACTGTCAATTCAGAAATTCACTTGTTTAATTCACTCAATTTCACCCGTTCCCGGCCAAAGTGAAGTGAGAATCTTATCTCACCCTACTGTATTATGAATATGAGGAATATTATTTATGTTTATAATTTGTATGTACAATAAAATAGTAGTGGGTACAAATTGGTAGAAATTAGGTGAGAAGCTACATAATGTAGATCAAATAATAGGTAAGGGGGTGTCTCCTTCTCGGCAAACGTTTTGGCAGGTCAGCGCATCATCTGTAGGCTGTAGGTGTTCACCGATTGCACTAAGATCATCAGCGGATAACGGATTTATAAAAAAACTTAACAAATCGCGACATTTTATTGCTTTTTGAATTTCAAAATAAAAACAGTTATTTTCCTAGACACTGACAAAGTATTTGTTATGAAAAAAAAAATATTGTCATTCGCATTCGTATGTTGGCAACTTGGTATTCAAATTCAGCGCTCAAGAGTCAAGAGTAAACAACTAGTCACCGTAACCATGGTGATATCACGTGATTCTCATGTGAAAGGGGTTAGGTATTGTCATGTGAAAAAATCACTAGATGTCGCAGGGTCTGTGTTACCAACGCTACAGTTTTATAAGATTTTCAACTCTCCGAAGTGGATGAATAAAATGTTTTCAATATTGGTAAACGCGCTATTTCAAGATAGCAAATAAAATAAAACACCTGTGTATGATATATCTTGTCAAGATCTTTTCTATTTGCGATTCTTAATAAAACACAAAACATTTTTTTTTTTAATTTTGGCATATAGTCTTCACGTTTTTTTTTTGCGGTTTGCATCACTGCTCTAGGTACGCGTTGTTGCTAGGCAACAACGCTGCGCGTCCTCTTCTCAAGTGATTTTGAGGTTAAATACCTAATTTAAGCCAAGTGAAGTGAGATCTCAGATCTGTCAACTTTCAGTCACAGTCATGTCTATGACGAAAATTTGCGTTGGTTGTCATACCTACCTCGTATGATAATAATAAATTGTTAGATTGATGATGTAGGTTAGTAGGTATTATTGTATCATTCTCTACCATTTTGTGAGTAGGTAACTATTAAAATACAAGGTACCTACCAAAATATGAACGTCTTTTTATATAAATTATAAATTGATGATATAGCTCGAAATACCTAACTACATAATAGGTTATGTTTGATAAAATTTGTGTGGAGTTCAATTTTTATCCCTTCATCCACCGACCACCATCATCATCATCGCGCTAGGTACCTATTCATTGATTGTGTTTAGATTTAGAGAAAAATTTGAAATTTGTTTGAAAAGAAAATGGGTTCACAATAACAAAAAAAAAATGCGCCACTGACGTGTATCTGATCCATACTGTAACTATATACTACATAAATATCTCTGCATAAAATTGTAGGTATCCACCATTGACTTGTGACTAAGTATTTATATGGTCGGTCGATATTCAGCCTTTTAACAAGAAAACATAATCAGTCAGATTATGTTTTATTGTTATTATTATTAAAAGAGGTAGCATGTTTATATACTTAACTAGCGACCCGCCCCGGCTTCGCACGGGTGCAATGCTGATACTAAATTAAATACACTACAGAAAAACTATGAACGTTGTATATAAAAACATAGCGGCCCGCTCCGACTTTGCACGGGCATAAAATATATATGCCTATGTCACTCAATGAAAACATGATTAAAATCAATCCAGTATTTTTGATTCATTCATTACTGCCCTTGGCCTGCACGCATTAAATTTGGAGTATTCTAGACTTATGTATGATTACCTACCTATGAACAAATTGCCATATTATTGGTACCTATGTGCCGCAGTAAAAAACATCTAAATACTTACCATTTAGACACAAATGATAATCAAAAATCATAAAAAACAAAAGATATTTATTCTATTCTTTTCTTTTTTTTTACTGAAATAACTTAAACTACGATTTTAATGAAATCAACTTAAAATACGATTTTAATTAAATTAAAAACACCTAAAAAATAATTTGCCATGCGTGTGACTAAAAACAAAAGATAATCTACAATCATGAAGAACAAAAGATAGCTATATTCTATTAAGTTTTTTTTCTGAACTTACTTAAGATTTTTGAAAATAATTTCCTTATTATTAAATTAATTGATTATTATTTATCGTAACTTATAATTATTAACTGATACGTTGTCGCGCTGAAAAGCACGTTTTTATCAAGTACTGTTATTTTAATCGCTAGAGAGCTCCGATAATAAACGCGTCCGATTGCTGCTAAATTCAAAGTGCTACAGGGAGAACCGCGTTTATTTATTTATTTATTTTTTTTTTTTTTCGGATTGGCATCTCGCAGGTCAACCTAGGAGGTTGTCGGCTGCTTAACCGGACTTTCCTGTGGTGCCTTAAAAATTATTATTTTTAGGGCCTCCAGCCAGGGCTATGAGAACCGCGGCCTCCGACGCGCTATTTATAGGCATGCCTCCCCGCACTGCCCCGTCCGACCGGTACCGCCCGCCGCAAACGCAAATATTAAATTTGTAATATCTCCGAAAATATTTGTTTAATTTACATGCTGTAAGGAACCATATTGATCTATATTAATTGCACACTGTATTTAAGGTACTTAATTCGATAAGGATTAATGCCGTATTGCTTAAAATAGCTTCGTAAATAAGCCATTTTTTCACGTAAAAAGTAAACAATAAAAATTGTTAATGTGGGTTATCCCTAAAAGATAAACATATACCATCGCGGACTTTTTGTAGACCTTTTTATGGTGTACAATACTGTAGTACATTAATTTGATCTAACTCGTAGGGTTTAGGCAGCGTTTTTGCTAAATTGCTAAATAAGCCCAAAAAAATAGGTTAATTTACGACATCACGTTAGAAACCTCTAAAATTAGCAATGTTGCTTTAGTATATGATGCATGTATTATACATATAAACCTTCCTCTTGAATCACTCTATCTATTGGAAAAAACCGCATCAAAATCCTTTGCGTAGTTTTAAAGATTTAAGCGCACATAGGGATATAGGGACAGAAAAGGCGACTTTGTTTTATACTATGTAGTGATTAATAGCTTTGAAACAAATTAAACATACCTAATAATTCGTTAGTCGTCGAAAATAGCAGAAAAAGTAAAATAGATATCGATTAACATTGTAGTGCTTTGTCAATCCCTAGCATCGGGACGGATGACAGCTCACTTCACCTGGGTGTTCACCGAGGGATATGTAACAGAATAGCACTGCAGTACCTACTCATTGGAGATCAAAGCGTGTCAGTATATAGGCACGGACGCGTAGTAGGTATACAGCAGGTACCAGGCGTGCAGGTAGCTACAGGAGCATGACCTCGTAATTGGGAGGTCAATTGAACTCATTGACATATGAACCTCTGGTACCCGAAATTATTATTGATGTCAATTTCATGACATCGATAATATTTAAGATTCTAAATAAAGTTATGGGCAGAAATTAAATATTAAATGTCTGTATTTTGTTTGATCAAAACCAAAACTCAAATAATTTATTTCAATTAAACAATTTCCAGGTGCTTACGAATTATCGGGTCGGGTCTGATAAAAAAAAAAAATAATAATAAAATCTGTTAATTTCAGTAAAAAAAAACATAGTACCTATTTCAAATCAACTTAAACTTAACTATAATCTTACATGAAATTAAAGATTTTACGGTAAAGCAGTTGCTACCTTGCTTGTTTCTTTAGTACATATTTTATTTGTTTACAGTTTTTTTTTTTTTCAATGTTATTTATTACGGATTTTGGCACCCTATTAAGTATTAGGGGTAGACTGCAATGAACTACAACTCTCTCTACTGTATGGACTGCAAATGAAGCAATGTAGTTACTCGTTCCAAACAGTAGGTTCCTGTGGAGAAAAACGACGCAAGAAACTTCATCGACACACTATTTATTTTTTTAATATGGCAAAATCTGATCATTCCTGTTGAATCGATGGATGGTAGAGAAAATAGTTGCTAGTCATATTTAAGTAGCATTTGTTAGTCACATGGTTTGCATATATATCCGAGTCGCGAGCCTATTGTTACCAACCAAGACCCGTGTGGTGCCGGCCGCGAATAGCACCACCCCATTTCTACAGCATAGCCTACAGCTGTAGCATCTAGGTAGAAGGCGACAGAGGGATATTGACCAGAGAATGGGCAGCAGCGTCCTTCTGAGTACCATAACACCTACTGCGATCACCAACATGCATCGGCCAAGGATGGCGATTAAGGCGACTACCCCTTGGGGAAGACTTATGCCCAGCAGCGGGCATCTAAAGGTTGACATGATGATAATGAAGCACTAAAAAAACATTTTTATTTTTAATAAATCCATACCTCATCAAACCCAGGACCCAGAGTTCAATTAGTCGCGCTTGCGAACACTATAGAAAATCGTTTTAACGTGACAGGACTGGTCACTGACCCACCTATATTTTCTGGCATTCTTCAATTCAAAAATGGAAACAAGGATCGCTGAAGTCCTGAATTGACATATTTCGTTAACATGTTTAACAAATGAAAAACAATAAATAGTTTTTTTTTTCTGTTTCCTACTAAAAGGTATTAACCTTTTGAGCGCCTCGTCAGAAAGGTTTGGTTTGTCATCTATACCTACAAGACAGTGGCGGTTAAGGAGAGGGCAATGACTGCTATTGCCATGCTAAACGCCGCAACTATAGACAAACGATGCAATCTAGACATAACAATGACAATGCAGTACCGATCGTCTTAAGTGTTGCGTAGATAATATCTGTTATCACAAAACCTGTTTACAACAGACTATTAGTACTGTATTTTATGGGTCATGACAACAATGATAATGCAATATCGTTGTAGATATGAGAGCCTAGTACGAATGCGCGGTTAACGTAAATTTGATAGATTTTTATTACACCTTATAAAATACACCTTCATTTACCCTTCTTCCTTCTTACCTTGTAATTAAATATTTATTTTGTGTAAAACTTACGTTATATTATCAATGTAGTCCAAGATCTGAAAGTCACCAGATCTACGTGATTTTAACATGGCTGAAATTTAAAAAACAGAGGTATACTAAAAAGGTTTTCGTACTAGCTTCAGGGTTGGGGGGCATTTTTTAGGTATCAGATATAAAAGGTACCTAACCTTACTCATTTACATTCAAATGTGATTACTGTTTTTTTTTTTTCTCGTTAAAAACTGTTACTCATTTTTTTCAAACATGTTCCGTAGAGCTAGCCAGACTTAATATAGGAGTTCCGATCCGAAAGCGTCTGGCTGAAATTGTGGCTTACGGAGTGTCTAGCAATGATTTATGTTGGTTTTTAAACGTTTCTTTTCAATTGAGGGTAGTTTTTTCCATAATTTTCATTTTGTGAGGATGCCCAATTAGTTTCAATCAGTATGAAGTTTGTTTCATTGCGATAGATAATATAATTTAACCTGCCGATTGTAAAATAGGGACATCCATGCCTACGTTCCTATTTCGTTGACTGTTCTTACGAACGGATGTCCCTTTTTAATACAAGTATGTAGTCATAATATATTCATTTCTTTGTATCACATGATGTTTTTAATCGTTTGTCTCTTTTCTACTCGATTCTTAATACATACTTTATGCTTAAAATACGACAATAGTCCTACAATGGTTCATTCGGATTAAAAAAATTATGTTAAAAGTCAGTTGTTGATTCTCTTTGGTCATCGTGCGATACGAAAACAAATATTTTTATTATTTTCGGTTGTGTGTGTGTAGTAACTATTTTTGTTTACACAGAAGTAACAGTAACGAACAAAACTTTAAAAATATCCGTAAAAAATATTAAATAGAAAAACATTTTTTTTAATAACGTTTTCCATCGATAAAATTAAGCATAGACTCACACTGTATAAAAAAAAACCAGCAAACACACTTGAACGTAACTGATTAAAATATCTTTTTACCTCATACCTGAAAAAAGGCCCAGCATTGTAACAAGCAAGTAGCCATACGTTCTAAACTGTATACATTGCTGTAATGATAATACCATTACAGCCATCCTGCAGCAGTCTATTATCATTACAGCCATGCTCAAAAGAAGTAAATCTAGCGACTCTGGGATCTTAGGCTAATAATCGCAGGTATTTCCAATTCTAAAATCGACCCGGATCGATAGCCTTCTTTTGCGTCAGCATGATCATTCTAGCCTATACTCTGTTCACAATAAGATTAGACATAAACACAAACCTTTTTTACAGTCCCTTCAACCGATTTTGACTTTATTCCGTAGGCTTAAGGATGACATTAGAGGTAAAAAAGTGGTTACTATTTACTGCAGTTGCCATTAGTCATGCTACCAACGCAATAATAATAATAATAATAATAATAATAATTTATTGTTTCCAAAAACATTTACACGCTTAAAATTAGATTATACAATTAACTTTTGAACTATTTTTATGGTCTAGTGAGGAACACCTGTGTCTGAACTAGATAAAAATCTGTATTTCAGACATCAGCGCTCTTCCCTGGAAATATGCATCACTTAACTATTTGATAATTCAAGCTCTACACAAAATTAAACATACCAGTAACAAGCTGTAAAAATAATGGAAAGATTAAAGAAAATTGAAATTAATATATTTTTTTATATATATGATCGCAATACATCATAAAAACATAAAAAATAATAATAAAAAAAAATATAAAAAATAATAGAGTTTGTAGTTATAGTAGTGGTAGTGGTGGTAGTGTCCTCCCTTGTGTAAGGTGTGAGTGAGTGAATGTGTGAGGGAGGGTGAGTATGTAAGTTACCTTATCACTGTTAGTAGGTTTTCAGTCTCATCATAGTTTAGCTTATGTATGTAGTTTATAATGTTAAATTTACATTGCTTTTTATTCAAAGGATAAATGTCAATTGCCTTATTTATTTTTTCATAGAGAAAGAAGCCTAGATAGCAGAAGAATTTGCGAGCATATGGGTGTTTATAGGTTGGTTCGTTATTGGAAGCGATGATCTTTCGTCGGCGCTTGGCTAAGTAGGTGGACCCGTCATACTTGGTGTTAACATGTTGCCTTAGAACTGCCTGCAAAACAAAGAGCTGCCGGACCGTAAGGACTTCACATGATTGGTATAGGAGATACGTCGGAAACCGATATGGACGAAAAGTGCCTACTTTTAATATGGCTCTTTGAGCAACCTCTAATGGTTTCAGTATAGTTTTTGACGCACCGCCCCATACTGAGATACAATACTGTATAATTGATTGACCAAGGGCTAGGTACACCTGTCTAATTAATTTAGGATCAGCTGCATGTCGGAGATTTTTAAAGACGTATATTAATTTTCTTACCCTAGAAGTTACCATGTCTACATGAAATCGAAAAGTTAGATTGTTATCAATTATAATTCCCAAATATTTAATTTTGTTTGTATTGATAAGGGCTGGACAGGAACATGTTTCATTATGACAGCAATTGTGCGCGATTATAGAAAGAGATGAGGAAGGTGGATTTATGTTACGCATGGAGAAGTTGACATACTGAGTTTTGCCTGCGTTGAGAGTCAGAAAATTTTTCTGTAACCAGTGGTTTACTACATTAAATCCATGTTGTGCGCTTTTATACACATTCTCCCAAGTATCTGCAGAGAACAAGAGCACCGTATCATCCGCATAAGAAATCAGTTTACCACCCATTAAGTTCAGCTCACAGAGGTCGTTCAGGTAGATGAGAAAGAGTGTAGGACCCAAAATACTACCCTGAGGTACGCCGAAGGAGATAGGTAAATCATTGCTTAGGTGTTCATTTACCTTTACACATTGGAAGCGATTCGAAAGATAATCTTTGAATATTTTATGTTGATTTCCTCGAATGCCTAGCCGTTCCAGTTTCTGCAGAAGCAGTGGTATACAGACCGTGTCGAAGGCCTTGGCTAGGTCAAGGAATATACCCACAGTCTTTCTACTCGCATCCAAATCTCTTACTACAGAATCCACAAGCTCATGAGCAGCGTCACTTGTCGACTTACCAGCTCGGAAACCAAATTGATTTTGCGAGAAAAGATTATTCGACTCTAGATAATTAGTCAGTCTTTTATTAAGGATACGTTCCAAGAGTTTTGAGATTGAGGGTAAAATAGAGATTGGTCTGTAGTTTGTGACACGGTCTTTATCTCCGGATTTATGTATGGGGTGCACCATCGACTTTTTTAGAACTGTAGGGAATATTCCTTGCGATAAACATGCATTGAAAATATGTGTCAGGGGAGAAACAAGGGAGTGTATATTTTGTTTAAGTACGTCATTAGAAATTGAGTCCCATCCAACAGAACAAACATTTTTCAACCCCAAGATCAAGCTCTTTATTTCGGTCTCATCTGCGTCCAAGAGCGCGAAGGATTTTTGGCAGTACTTTGGGTCTTTAGTTGCAAAATGATGGTGCTCTGGATTTGTACAGTGTATAGTTTTATCCGCTAAGTCCTTGCCCACACTCACAAAAAAATCATTTATCTTATCCACCGACTCACTAGGGTTACACATGTTAATTAATTCTGTCGCGTAAATTTTTGATTCTTTAGTGTTAGTGATAGTTTTAATTGCGTCCCAAAGTTTTTTATTATTATTGCCCGCTGCTTCTAATAGGTTTTTTTCATATGTTTTTTTAACTTTTTTTAGTAAATTATTGCAGAAATTCCGGTATCTCGTGTAAATAATTTTAATTGTGTCGTTTGGGGACTTTCGAAACTTTTTATGTAATTTGTCTCTGTGTCTCATGCACCGGATCAGACCTGGTGTTATCCAAGGTTTAATTATTTTATTACGGTTTGATAATTTGACTACCATAGTGTTTGCTGCAATTTCCCGCTGAATTGTTGTAATAAAATATTCCATAGCAATATTTGCATCAGGCGCGGAATAAACTGATTGCCAGTCAGTCAGCGATAAATTAAAGTTTAGCTGTTCAACATTCAATTTGCTGAAGGAGACTTGCGCGTATGTTCTTGCTTGCCTACGAGGAAGATATAACAAAACGGCTTGATGATCAGTTATCGTTGAATGTAAGACAGCAGTGAGCGCCTCGGATTGAGTTTTAAGCATTACGTGATCAAGGCATGTCTTGCCACCCCTCGTAGGGAAATTATGGGCAGGTAAGATACCATGGTACGCACATAAGTTTAGGTATTGTAATGAATTTGGGCTATGACCCTCAGGACAAATATTTATGTTAATGTCTCCAATAATACAGATATATTTAAATGTCGATAGATTACTTAAAATGCTATTGAGTGAATCAAGAAAGGCATCCGCGTTTCTATATGAGGGAGACCTGTAAACTGCCACTATTACAGTATCAAAACCGATTTTTAGGATGAGGCAATTGCAGTCTTGACATGGCGGCTCCTCGCAAGCTACAGGGAGACCAATTTTATGAAAGACTGTTACTCCGTCATTTTGATTAACAAAGTTATTTGATATGCATTGATTGTATCCGTCGATACTAGGAATTACAGGGTTGCAGGATAGCCAACACTCAGTCAAGATAATAATATCACACCCGATACCCATCCTAGCGAGTAACACTTCAAACGCATTGAAATTTCGTGCGATACTACGTATATTTTGAGTTACAACGGTTAAGTAATGTGTTCAGGCATGGAATTAGATTTCTGCAATCTTCGACATCGCACATAACGGATTTTGACACTGATATTTTGTCAATTTCTTTAGACATGTCAAACATTTATGTTGAAATATATAAGCATAGGATCATTTTCATATACTCCACGAAAATTGTATAAAAACCCTTCGATAGTTGTGCATAATAATGTATGTGTATATTTGTATTGCAATGGGATTTGGGTATTTTTATGTAGTGTAAATAGTGTAGAGTAAAAACATTAATATTATTGTGAATTTTGTTAATTAGATTAAGTTTAAGGTAGCTAAATGTTTGTGTGGAGTGTGTTAGTATTTGGTAAAGTACAAAATTAATAATAATAATATGACTATATCTATTGTTTAAAAAAATAACATGCAGCAATATGGTAAGACATGGTAAATAAGAACTTAATAGACAGTGAACATAATAACAACAATAACTTAGTCATACTGTTTGCATTTCTTCACCTTTAAGCTTAATGAGATCGTGTTCTTCATCAATACGGATGTGCTGCATTCCCTCCCTCTTTCGTAAATAAATTTTTCCGTACGAGGTCCAGCAATATGTGTATTTATAGGTAGTCGCAAAATCACGCGCGAGAAAAAATAGCCTCCTGCCCTTTGGTGTTAGACAGTCTGAGATGAAGATAGGCTTCTGAGGGCTAATTTCCAGGCCAATTAGGCTTGTATTTAATTTATCTTTTTTCTCTGTCAGTGATAGTTTCTTGACCCTGTTTAGGACATCTTCTTTTGTAAGAACCGAGGTGAATTCAACCACAATCGGTTTAGTTATGTTCGGTTTTGCAAAAGGACGGTAAATGTCTTTTATATCCGAGGTTTGTAATTGTAGGCTAAGAGCATTTCCTATTTTTTTCACCACATTACACAACTCTTCTTTTGTTTCACTCTGTAATTTTGGAATGTTTCTTAATTCTATCTTAGCCGAACAGGTTTGTTTTTCAAGGTTTTCTATTTTATTTTCTAAAGAATTTATGTAAGTTAGGTGCTCTTTACGTTCAAGCTTGAGGCTTTCTAATTCCTTAAGTATGTCGTCATAGTTGCTGGATAAGGCTTGCATAGATGTACTAATACTATCGTTCTGGGTTTTTATTTCTGCTAATGATGATTCTAAGCTTTGCAATTTTAAATTATGTTCCTCGGTAAACTTTGCGAAGGAATCACGCACCTCTTGCATAAAGCTACTAAATTCAGTCTCCTGTTGTTTACGTTTCATGCGTCTCATATTTATGTTACTCTGTTCGGTAGTAGTAGTAGTTTGCAAATCCGATACGCCTCCGTCTACACTTTCTGTGTCCGTCTCTGATAGTACAGGTTGTTTCGGAGGGGTGCGTCTAAGCGGCATTATTGTATTACCGTTGAGAAATAAATTACTAGGAAAGCAGCGATGAGCGGGGTCTTAACGTAGTATGTCAGCTGTGCAACAGAGAGATAGCGAGCCGAGCGAGGGGGCACTATCTGTGTACCAGGAGCACTGATACGTACCTCCCAGCTTTGGTGGTCGCGCAGTGCTGTGCTAATGCGCGGGCGCAGCTCAGTGGTAGGTCTTCGTCACGCCCCAGTAGGCAGGCAGCTAGGAGCGGTGGGCGGGGACAGCAGAGGCGGAGCTGGGTGCGGCACGTCACATCGATAGGTCACACCGGCGTTTAAATGAGTAATGATCTCCTCGGACTTATGCACTCCTATTTTATGACACGATTTAATTGCAAAAGATTTTATTTAAATTTAAATTAATTTACACAGCGGGTCTTTGAAAACGCGTCTGAGCTCCTCAGAGGTCCAGGGGGGAGAGGTAGAATAGAAGTCAAAATCGGTTGAACGGACTGTAAAAAAGGTTTTTGTAAATGTCTATTCTTATTGTGAACAGGGTTTAGTGTTATCACAAAACTTGTTTACAACAAATAATATTTATTATTATTTTCACGAGCAATGCCCTTCTTTATCATTGCATAGGTATAAACAATACTTTTATCTGCATTATAACTGCCTATCAAATATATTACCTTGTGTTTAAAAAATAAGGTCGCTTGTTCTTCTTCTCTTGGTCTAATACGAAACTGCTCCTTGAAATCATTCGCTTTATCAATTGAAGATAAGTAATTGTCATTGGTTTATGAAATTGAAGCGGTGTCCCTAAGTACTTAGATAGTCTGAGAGATCTATTTTCACTTCAAGATTTCATATTTAAACAATAGATTAGAATATTAATTTAAAATAACAACGAGTTGTATTTATTTATTTATACCTTATGCACAATGGTACAAAGGTGGAATTAATGTCTTAGGTATCTATAACAGTCAACCAAGGGTGGTATAGAGAAAACATGGCAGTTGCATAGTAAAAAAAAGTTAAAAAGATATAAACTTACAATAATAGGTACATAGACATACATAATATAATGTATCACTAACATAGTTATAAGTTTATTTATTGTTGCCAACAGTTTAAGATTCACATTGTTACTTTCAATAAACATTGTATTGTTATTATTCTCATTTATTCATTGTATACAGGGTGCGGATGGCCAAGCACAAAAAAGGATCGTGGTAGGATTTGGTAATTTGGTGTAATTGTCTTTATTGAGCATTAATAACATTAAATTATGACGCCACAAGTTGCCGCTCTTCTCACAAGTTAGAAAACCAATATTTCATATGGTGTTTCATTTTGGTTACATTTATATGCACTTTAGTATTTCTGAACTATTTTTTTTAATTTCGTTTTTAGAATTTATTTAACAGCTTCAATATATTCTTATGAACTGGTATTACCATTATTTTAATTTTTTGTCGTATAGTCGTATAATATTTTTAAATATTGGTAAAAAATAATATATTATTATTACCTGCAAGAACTCAGGGAGGCCGTTGCCAAACACCAGGACAGCATATGCTATAAAAAACATACACCAATCCAAAAATATATATTATTATCCATACTAATATTCATCATCATCAGCCTGACGACGTCCACTGTTAAACAAAGGTCTCCCCCATAAGGGGGGAAGGGGCTTGCCATAATCTCTACGCTTGGCAGGCGTCTTGGGGACCGCAGTGAAGTTGTTAAGAACACGGAACCCGCTGCTGCCCGACTTCCGAATTTTCCCTTAGTCGCCTTCGACGACACCCTCGGGATGAAATAAGGGGGTGCTATTCTAGCCCGAACACCCCACAGGCACTATACTTTAACATTATAAATGCGAAAGTAACTCTGTCTGTTACGCTATCACGATGAAACGGCTGAACCGGTTTTCATTAAACGAAACGTGAGTATTGTTACACATTATAGATTGAGAACCGGTTTTGATGAAATTTGGCATGAAAATAGCTTGAACCCTGGGGATGGCTACTTTTTAATCCGCGACTTCTTCGAAAGCTAGTATTAAATAAAGAAAAGAAAAGAGGTTTATGAGATGACTGCATTCACTGGCGAGTGGAAGGGCTAAACAGACATCGAGTTTCGATAAATTTTTGAATACTAGGACAATATCTCCTCCTTCTTTCTTATATCCATGGGTGGACTGTGTACCTAATTGCCTTAGAGCCAAATATTCAAACTTATGACAGGTACTCTATTTCTCACCTAATTCGCGATTGCTGAAAACCCCTCCTGTTCACACTCACACATACACCTACACACACACACACACACACACTCACACACACACTCACATACACAGTCGCAATACTCAATACAGACTTCATCTAACCGCTTTTATTATTATTCTTTTTGTTATATTTGTGACTTTTTATTTTTTTTTAATCTTATTGCATAAGATTCTGTAGTTTCTCCTATTGGCAGAGGGCACTGGCTCTTGTAACACAGGTTTATCACCTAGCACAGGAGTCAGGGACTTCACACAACATTATGCCTACCTCTTTCTTGTGTAATAAAGATTATTATTATTATTAAACGCTACTCATTTTTAAGATGCCGTTAAATCTCGTACTGTAACATTCAATTTGACCTAAAATCACAGAATACTTAATAGTACTAAAGTGATAGAGACAGCACGCGACTTAAGGCACTACCCCGACCAAAAGTGCGATTTTATTTGTTATTCAGGGGCTATTAACTCATTAATTAAGAGAAACAAACTACATCTAAAAGCATATTATTAATGCTCAATATCCTATCATCACATTCCAAGTTCTTATTTTTTTTTATGTATCTTATATACACCTAATTCTCCCTGTAAAAAAATTACAAAAATAATTGAAAACATTACCTATCTTTTGCTAAAGTTGACATGCTATTAATTTGAGGATTACACTAATAGATAGGTAACTTAAAAATCTTTATAATTCACGTTCTATTTTATTTCTAAAGATCGTTTCTTTTTTTTATAACAAAATAAAAACAAAAATTGTGCGAATTTCGATTCTGCGGCATACAGGAAATGTATGGTTACGGTAATTTGGTCAGGGAAGCGCCTTAACGGCATCTTAAAAATTAGTAGCATTTTAAGTATTTGGCAACTTTTATCGCTGAACGTAGAAATTTATTTATTTATTTCTCCAACCAACAATTGATTAAAAGTAAACACCACATGAACTAAGTAAAATATAATAATAATAATATAATAATAATAATATAATATGTGGGGACATTTTCACACACGGCCATCTGACCCCAAAGTAGGGAGACCCTGTACTATGGGTGTCGGATAGCTGATATACATACACAAATACATTTTTACTTTTTAAATTATTAAGTTTGATAGTCAAACTATAATTTTATATTTTTGTCTATTACTTAAATACAAAAGTAATCGACCTATACTACTTATGTGCAATTTTACCCTACGTACTTACATGTCATAATAACCGTCTATGGCACGATATAAAGGCTCTCCCCCAAAGCTGCGTTATTACCGGTCGATAATATCGCATGCGTTTTTGCGATATTTGTTTTCAGTACATTTTGTACTAGGACGGTTACGAAGTTACACACTGCTGCGATAATAACGACGAAATAGAAGTAGAACGCTTGCGTTCCTCCGTCCTGCGATATTCCGATATAAGTTCTTAGAATATTTCTACTGGGACGCTTGCGATTCCACACACAGCTGCGAGATCGTTAGTACGTCAAGGATGAAACGTGGTGGGTGCCGTATCTAAGCTACAACAATTTATCAAATTTCTTTGATAGACCTTTTTTGAGAGATCTTTTTTGCCTCTTTGATTTTCAACTTTATTACAAAAGCATAAGGATCATATTCAATTCACGAATAGAATTATCGGACGATAAAAACGCAGCTGTGTGCAAGGAATCGAGACGCATTATCGCAAAAACGCATGCGATATTATCGGCCGGTAATAACGGGCCTGTGTGGGAGAGCCTTAATGCCTCTACTTCCTCTCCGCCTCCGTCTGTATGTCCCTGCGCAGTTCTACAATCACAGTCGTCTACCGGCGCGCGACACATATCAACATGATATTAGAAATATTAATATGTCTCGTGACTGCCATAGTCGCGTACTGCATTTATAGTTTTAGACGATCAAATAACTATTTTAAAGAACGAAATGTTAAGTATATTCCGGGCGTACCGTTTTTTGGCAATATGTTTAACACAACGTTAATGAGAAAACATTTTCTGGATGAAATGCAGGAGGTGCATGATGCGTTCCCGGATCAAAAGTGAGTAACTTCTTTAAGATATAGGTAAAAGATTTTTGTTTGTTATCTGTTGACCCTCTTATATTTAACTACAAGCGTCCGCTTGAATGTCGGTTATCGGTGATCGGTTATATCTGACAAAAAGTAGCCTAGGTATGTCTATTCTTGGGGTTCAAGTTTAGTGAGCCTTAGCCTGAAACACAGGTTCAACCTAGTTCAGGCAAATGCAGCACCTTTGGTCTATTTTAAATTCTAAGATATTTTTTGTGTATTTTTATTAAATAAACAATTATTATTATTATCATTTATTCATCATTATATACACGCAATTAAAATTTTTCAATATTAATAAAAAAATATAATCCTATCATATTATATTAATCATATTATATTATTAGTCTGTGACAAACTTCATCAAAATTGATTCAGTAATTTAGCTGAGAAATTGTTAAAAGCAAACTCACATTCACATTTTTAAAATTAGTACGAATAATAAAATCGATAGATCAGTCATGATTAAGCTACACTTGCCGTGGTTTGTCGGTGGATGGGTGACCACCCATTTCATTCCGAGACCCTTCCGTGCCTCAAAAAGTATGTCAGGCCGTTGGTCCCAGTGATAATATAATAATAATAATATAATAATATGTGGGGACATTTTCTCACACGGCCATCTGACCCCAAACTAGGGAGACCCTGTACTATGGGTGTCAGACAGCTGATATACAATTTTTCAATATTAAAAAAAAAAAATAATCCTCTCATATTATATTATTAGTCTGTGCCAAACTTCGTCATAATTGATTCAGTAATTTAGTTGAGAAATTGTTAAAAGCAAACTCACATTCACATTTTTAAAATTAGTACGAATAATAAAATCGATAGATCGGTCATGATTAAGCTACACTTGCCGTGGTTTGTCGGTGGATGGGTGACCACCCATTTCATTCCGAGACCCTTCTGTGCCTCATAAAGTATGTCAGGCCGTTGGTCCCAGTGATCATTCGTAGATCTCTGACAGTCGTTATTAGTAGCCAGAAGACAGAAAGTCTGACAACCAGTCTTACTAAAGGGTATCGTGTTACATAGGTACTAGGTCGTGGAAGTCAGATAGGCAGTTGCTCCATGTAAAACACTGGTATTCAGCTGCATTCGTTTAGACTGGGTGTCGAAGCCAATTAAGTTGGAAAACATGGGCTAGGCAGAAGATGATCCGACACGCGCGCCCCTCTTAGACGTCCGGGGGGTGTCTCAAACTCAAATCAATTATTTCAAATAAACCATTTACAGGCACTTTTGAATTGTCAAAGAGTCAGTCAGTCAAAAAGTTGCAGCTGGTTGCTCGTTCCAAACAGTAGGTTTCTATGGAGAAGAACGAGCAAGAAACTTCATGAACACTCTTTTACAATCAATAGAATATTACACATTTAGGTTACATCATTCATGTCTAACACCTCACTCCCCCCCCTGAAGTGGCCCGCAGTAGCGGGCCGGCACCAGTCGGGGGTTGCGGAAGTATCTCCAGTTCCCGCGACCCCCGACGTAGGTATGAGATGGAACGCCTGGGTGGTTTTTAGTCAGTTAGAGGCTGACGGACCCCTCCGCCCACCCCAAGGCGGAGGACATCCAAGAGGATTTTCCACCCCGAACCAAAAAAAGAAAGGCAGATGATGATGAAGTTTCAAAGATTAAACAAAAAACAGTGTATATTATTCATTCAGTGTACGGAATAAGTAACGATTACGAAAGCTAAATATTGTTTAATACAGTTCCTACAACAATATGAAGTTACAAAAGAGTTAAGTAGGTAGGAGTGAGGGTAATTACCTTAAAATATTAGTCATACACCTTCCTTATATTGTACACGTTAATTGAATATGATTTGTGTATTTGATTATGCGGTAGAAAAAACCAACTGTAATACATAGGAAGGTACTGTGAAGGCTGCATGAGTTTATAATGCAATAGTCATTAAATAATAAACTCTATGAGAGAACACACAGCAATCTTCTAGAGTAAGTTTAAATCGTAGATTTGTATTGTTTTGCTTATGACGAGGAACGGTCAGACCGCCCGCCATCAGGGGCACGGTCATGTAATACTCCTCTAACTAATACTTTATCTATATAAAAGACAAAAGTGATTGACTGATGTATCAACGCACAGGCCAAACCCTTAAGGCTAGAAAATTTAAATTTCATACACGTATTCCTCATATGACGAAGGCATCCACTAAGGAAGGATTTTTCAAAATTCAACCCCCGAGGGGGTGAAATAGGGGACAAAAGTTTGTATGAAACTTTTTATATTCCTTGGATATATTTGCATTACCTACCTACCTACGTAGGTAGGTAGATTGGTAGGGTAGGGTAGGTAGGTAGATAGGGACAGGACAACGTCTGTAGGGTCAGCTAGTCTCTAATATAGAGTTACAACAGTAATTCTTCTATGTCTCATTTAACACAGCTAATCCCCGTCCTCTAGTACGTACTAGGTATAGAGTTTTATTCATCGCATTTTCCGTAATTGGTACATAAACAATATTTATTAACTGCAATGGAAAAGAGTGTGCAATGGAGAAGACCCGCTAAAATACTATTACATACTCCGATCCCGTTTTTCACACTCACAATCACTATCTTTTTCCTTTGCCCAAACCACAATCTCTACTAAATTAAATTAATTACACCAAACTAATAGGGTATTTTACTCCATACGAGAAAATATCTATAAATATGTTATTGAGACAGTTTAGGCATAAAGCAGTCGGAAAATGTAAGTTTTAGTTCATAAAAAAACAAAACAAATTTTTAAATTCAATTCAAAGTTTTCAGTATTTTTAATCTGTTATAAAACACCGTGAAATATGTAGTAGCGGCCATGTTATTACGCCATACGGCGTAAACAAAAAATTGACAACTGTCATGTGTAAACAAAAAATTGACAACTGTCAGTCAACCGATTGGCGTAATATAGGCTTTGTACTTTTATTATTTTCGTAACCGTCGTATTTTTTTCATTATTACACCTAGTACAAAATATGCTTTTAATTATTTTTAAATGATATACAATTATCATATTTAATATGAGCTCATTTGATACAAAACGAACTGACGTCATTTACGCTGAGCAATATGGCGTCCAGTAAGAGGCGTTTTCGTCAAACTACGCGCGAAAGAAAATTTAAAATTTAGATGCATTCTTATGGCACTTATCGATTGAATAAAAAAATTGTGTTTTTTTTGGTATCATATTAGCACTACAGAATTTCATTGAGACACTTTTCAAAAATGTGTGTAATACCTTATTATATACGTCAACAGTGTTACTTTACTATGTAGTATCCCATCCATTACTATTCAGTAGTAACAGTTTGTACATCCAAAATCATTACAATAATCTCAAAAAATAAAAAACAAAAATTAAATAAGACCATTAAATGCTATTGATATCTGTGAACCACAAAATTTCAAAAAAAAAAGAGAATTGGAATTACTTGCCCCTTTTGAAAGCGCCATACTTACTCTAGTGTTTTAAAATGTTTTTTATTTTATTTCGTAACTAAAAGGAGCTTACAGGTTTTAAAATAAATAGATATACGTTTTGAATTTAGTTTATTTTATTAGGAAAACTTACAGCTAATGCAAAGAATAGATACAAAGATTAAAAAGCCATTATAAGAGCCATTGTAGGACCATTATAAGTTTTCATTATAGTAGGTATAAAATGTGTGGTAATGTGTTTTACATTGTGTTGTATTAAGTTCTACATTAATTAAATAATTTTATATAATTTCCAGATACGTTGGTTTCCTAGAGTTCACGATGCCTGTACTCCTGATTCGGGACCCTGACCTGATCAAGTCCATCACCGTCAAAGACTTCGACCACTTCACTGATCATCGAGAGTTCTTCAGCGAAGAGTTGGATCCTCTGTTTGCTGGTAGTCTGCTGCTCATGAAGGGTAATAACACAGTTTTAAAACTATTAGTGGTAGCAGAGCTATTTCGTAAAGGAGCTCGTCTGGGGACCTACTTTGGGATGGCAACGAATCTGCACGGCCTGCAGAGGTGACCACTTAACTTCAGGTGGACCATGATCAGGTTTTGCCATAAAAAGTAAAATAACAACAGGCCCTAACCCAACCAAACAAAAAATTCGATGTGTGTTTTCGTAGCATAATGTACAACGCACTTGCATATACTGCGGCCTGCCGCATACGGGGCTGACCGCGGATTTGTAAATACAATTTATTTATTTTTTTAAAGAAGCAAAACGGAATAATATAAAATACAATAATAAATATAAAGTTCAATCAAAAATAACAAAATAAGAGCTTAACTTAAACTATTATATTATTAAATCGTGGCGTGTGTGTGTGTGTGTGTGTGTGTGTGTGTGTGTGTGTGTGTGTGTGTGTGTGTGTGTGTGAGAGAGAGAGAGAGGTGTGTACGTGTGCGTGTTTGTGAATGAGTAAAGTGTGTGAAAAATAGGTATGTTCTATGTAAGTATGTGTTCTTTTATAAAATTAGATAATAATCTCTACTCTACAAGCCCTTACTTTACAAACTCTACCCCTTAGTCAAGATATGTGGCTTGGCCGTTTCGTTACTAAAGAACTATTGGCGAAACGAAATTTAAAGCTACAGACTCAGGGGCGCAGACTGGTACGAACAAGAGTCGGGGGCGGGAACGTACGGGGTCGGAATGACAGCTGTTTGTTTTTGTGTTTTATCCCTAGTTGTGTGTTTTAGCACTTAAAGTGTTAGTAGCCCTCTCCTAAAAGAGGGTTAAAGCATCGTCGAGGTCGGCAGCAACTACTTCAATGACATCTCTATACATTATGTAACCTGACTTTGCTCCATTTAGGTGCGCATGCACAGTCTGCATGATCGTGTTATTGTAACTCCCCTCCAATTTAGTCATTATGTTATATCACAAACTGCGTCAATGTCACAGTGTCATAAATTGCGGCGTCAAGAGTTGATTGTATCCGGTACAATATTGACTAGAGGGGAGAAAAATTATACGTCCCCTAAACTGTTTGGAACAAATTTAGATTTGATGAAAGACGAAGGGGGAAAGGCAATGGATAAGATTACGGCTTGTATGGAAAAAGCAGACTTTCTACGCCGTACTAAATAAATTGTGTTATAGACAGAAGGACTAGGTGGACCGATGACTTGGTAAAGGTTGCGGATATCCGCTGGATGCAAGTCGCACTGGACCGGTCTATGTGGCGACAGTTGGCGGAGGTCTATGTCCAGCTGTGGACGTCTTTCGGCTGAAATGGTGATGATGATGATGATTAACAGGAGGATAATTAAAAAAAACCTTACCCCAATTTTGTTTCTTTTAATCAATGGTGCAATCTAGATCAAACTATACGTATAAACCTTCCTCTTGAATCACTCTATCTATTAATGAAAATCGCATTGAAATCCTGTGCGTACTTTATAAGATCTATGTGTACAGAGAAACAGACGGCAGGACAAGTTGACAAGTTTTAAGTATATCATGTAAAGATACCTAAAAAAGACCCAGCATTGAAGATAGCACGCAGCTTCTTAACTCACATTTTAAGCCATGCTAAAATCATAAAGGTCTAGCGACTCTCGAGATTTTGGATCATTATCATACAAGTCACGGTTAAAGTATACAAGCGCCATGGTTAAAGTATACTAGATCTTTACCAATACATACGAAAATATATTTAATTTCAGGTGAAAGATGGCGAGAGATGAGGGCCAATCTGAGTCCAGCATTCACTGGTTCAAAGATGAAGATGATGCTGCCGTTAATTTTGGAAAATACCAACAATATTATCGAGTACATAAATGGTATGTATGAATGTCAGGGGTAGCTAGGTACAAGGTGAACGAATTTAGTAATTTTTACTCTAATTTCTAAATACTGACTGCCACTCTCAAAGACGTCATTTAAAAATAATGAATTATTAACTTTAATTGACCAACATAACTTGAAACATGTCAACAACAATATTTTTGAATAACAGCGTTCCTGAGTGTAAGGTTAAGGTTTGGGTTTTGAAATAGGTCTAATTAAAATCACATCGGTCTTTAGTAAAATGTATTTTATTACAAATAATGTATTTTTTTATAAGATGATTTGTTACCCTCGTATTGCTTTTACAAACAAAGTTAACAAAAAACATTTGAAACTTAAAATAAGTGTTACAAGCCAGCCGTAACATTTTTATTTTTTTATTTTTATATATTTTCCCCCATTTATATTTTGTACGCCATTGACAGTGACTCAACTTATTTTTTTTTATGTAACATTCTTGTATTTATGTGTATACTCATGTTTTAGCAAAATAACTATCTTGTATCTTGTAATTAATTAGCACACAAACGTATTACCACGAATCTGATCCTAACCCCCAAACTAAGCCAGGACCAGTATTTTAGAAATCACCAATCACAATCACCTGTTTTAACCAATGACTATAACTGATCAACTTTTCCAGATCATCAATCTGAAAACATTGAAGTGGACGACCTGATGCGTCGGTACACCAATGACGTCATAGCATCAGCTGGCTTCGGACTCAAGATCAACTCCTTAGAGGATCGAGACAACGAGTTCTATAAAATTGGCAACAACATATTCGATTTCACCCTTAGACAAAGAATATTATTGATTTTGGTTACTATATTCCCAGCACTGACTAACGTAAGTGTCAGTGGCTTAACAAATAAAGTATACTAAATAGTATTATACATTTTGTCATTGCTTTCGTGGTTGGACTCTGAACTCAGAATGGATGAAATGGCGACCGGTCTCAGGGACAACTTGCGGCCTACGAATACTCCTCAAGTGATAGGCGTGATAAGACCTGTCGTATTGCATGGATCGGAATGTTGGACTGTGAAGAAGACGAATGAAGAAAGATTGCATGTAGCCTATGCATGTACCGGATGTTAGAATGTTGAGCTGTATGTGGGGAGTAACCAGAATTAATAAAGTGAGAAATGAGTTTATTAGAGAAAGTTTGAAAGTGGCGTCGGTGACCGGAAATTTTAAAGGGAATTGTTTGTATTTCAAGATTTCTGTTACAGGAAGAGGAGGAATGTTACGCATATGACTATAAGAGTTATGAATGTAACTGTGAATGTGAGAGGGAGAGAGAGGAAGGTCAAAGAAAAGAAGGACGGATTGTGTGAAGAATGATGTAAAGGAAATCATATCATAATTGACTTCCATGATGAATTACAGGACAAAATAAAAGAAGAAAACGTGTTACACTGACCCCTATAACATGGTAGATGCTTTGGTTGGACGATGGCAAATAATGGTCTACACCAACGGTCATTGGAAACGAATGATTGATGATCTGTGGTGATAGACGGATTTCCCGCTTTTTACAGCTTAAACAACAAATAAGATGATGTTATCTTTGTCTTTTACAAAATAACTAAGTATTTGTAAGAATGAACCACATTGTACTAATTAAATATTATTTGTCATACAGAAACTAGGCTTGCGTTTATTCCCTGAGAAGACGTACAATTTCTTCAGAAATCTTGTAGCATCTACCATTGAATATAGGAAGAAAGAACACGTGGAGCGACCAGATATGATTCAACTGCTCATGGAGGCCAAGGGAGGTAAATAAATACAAGCAGTGCTATTCTGTAAGTTTCCCCCGCTGGATTCAGGTAAGGTGAGCTGGCAATCGCTGGATTTAGGTGACAGGACTGCAGTTCACCTTAAGCTCACTTTGCGTAAATTAATCGAGGGAGATTAATGTTTATAGAATATACCGGCTGTAAGAGTACGCAGTATTGGTAGTCTTCCCACCAGATGGACCGACGACATCGTCTAAGTCGCGGGTAACCGATGAATGCAAACGGCAGGTTGCCGCTCGTTGTGGGAGTTCGTTCGTTCTAAGTGGGCATATAGGCATGGGCACGTAGGCAGAACCTTGTAACTAAACGCCTGCAATGTTAGAAGACTGAGAGTGAGAGCAGACATGTGGTGGCGAGACGTAGACACGATTCGGGCTTGTGAACGAAATCACACTCCGATACGAAGTTATCCAGAAAATAACTGCCGCCACCATAGTTCCGTGGGAGCCACCGACCTCTTAAGCTAGCCAGTTGAAGGGTTTACTAATGTTTGCCATAATTTAAAATGCCATAATTTTATATGCCATAATTTTATTTGCCATAACTTCATTAGAAATAACGCTTCAGTTGGTATAATTGTTAAATTACATAAAATCATTTTCACTAATTTCATTGGTCATAATCGATCAAGTGTCATAATAATGTTAATCCATAAATTTATTTGCTATAATTTTTATTATCAATAATTTCGTTTTCCATAACATTTATTCACCATTGCCCATACTAGTACAACAATACTAGTTCAGTACGAGTACAACTGTCTGCAATGTTGATGTTATGATCATGATAACAGATACAGATTGTTTAATCACAAGGAAACCTAAAAATAAACCTTCTCTATCCATTTGCATAAAATTTTAAGACCTAATATAACTTAACGTACATTTGTTTCTCCTAATTATATTTTTGCAATAACATTATTTACGTATAACGTATATAAATAATGATTAAGCATAACATTCTAAAGCATAAATTTATTATACATAATGATATTAAAACATATTTTTACCATGCATGCAGTAACCACACAAACATGTAAACAAGCATACACCATGCATGCAGCAAGCAAGCATGCAGAATGCAAGCAAGCATGCAGCATGCAAGCAAGCATTCAGCATGCAAGCAAGCATGCAGCATGCAAGCAAGCATGCAGCATGCAAGCAAGCATGCAGTATGCAAGCAAGCATGCAGCAGGCATGGTTTCTGTCACGGCTCCGGCGCTGCGGGGCTCCGGCGGTCCCACGCGAGCTTATCGTCGCAGATGTATTTTACGCTCACCACCGCGGCTTCGGCTTGCTGGCCGGCTGCGCCGGCCAGCCTCAGCCACGGCGACGACCGTTAAAACCACCTGCTCCTCAGCTCGCGGGCCGCCTCGCCCCTCCGCGCCTCTCGCGGGCTTAGACTCTAGCTTACACTCTAGGCGTAGGGCAGATAAGACTACGTGGAGTCGGTTTTGCAGCGATTCGTTTCTGTCACTAACTTTTGTAGCACAACTTATTGTTTTTTTTAAGACAATACTTTAGCGTGACACAGTAGATTTGCACATTATGCGAATTTAATTTATGCCAAAACAAATGTCTAAATATTATTTGCTACGCAAATGAGGACATCAGGTGCTCGGCGGCCGCTGCCGCGGCACGCTCACTCGCCTTCGCGCGTTGTGTGGTCACAACCTAACCTAATCTACCCGTTTCAATTTTTACTAACTTTTTATTGTCTAAAGATTGCAGATTACTGTAATAAATCATTTGGTTAGTGGGTGGCCTTAATGACATTAATGTTTGTACAAAACAATAAACGTTTCTAAATTATATTAAATGTTGCTTATGTCAAGTAACGATTATAACAAATGTTATTATGGCAACAAATTTTATGGCAAATGAAAGTTATGACTAATAAGTTGATATAACAAACGTTATTAGTATAAATGATAATAGTGCAAGTAAATATTATGACGGGGGACGATTATGGAAAACAATAATAGTACAAACGTTTTAAAATGGCTACAGACAAATAAATTAAAAATTAATTTAGATAAATCTAATTTTATACAGTTCAATAAATCAAAACATACTAAATACAATTTCAAACTTAACATTGATAGGTTAAAAGAAGTCTCACAAACTAAATTCTTAGGAATTCTCATAGACCAAGATCTGAATTGGAAAGGACACCTGAATAATTTGTGCAGTAAGATTAATAAGTTTGTTTATGCTTTCAGGCAAATAAAGAATGTTACCAACAAAAAAACTGCAATTACAACATATCACGCCTATATAGAATCCATCTTACGATACGGGCTTATAATAATAATAATAATAAATAATAAATATCTTGGGACAACTCACACACGGTCATCTGGTCCCAAGCTAAGCAGAGCTTGTGTTATGGTAACCAGACAACTGATATACATATTTATATAATTTATAAATACATACATATTAAAGATAAACACCCAGACACAGAACAAACAATCATGCTCATCACACAAAGTTTGTCCTGGGTGGGAATCGAACCCACGACCTCCGGCTTAGCAGTCAGGGTCAGTGACCACTAGACCAACAGGCCCGTCAAATATTATTTATTTTCTGGGGTAACAGCACGGATGGACACAGAGCGTTTATTGCGCAAAAGAAATGTATCAGAGCCATTTGTGGTATCCGTCCTGACGAGTCATGTAAAGTGTTCTTTAAAAAGCTAGGTATATTACCACTTCCGTCACTCTACATTTACGAAATTTGTAATTATGTTTATAGTAATAAGGGATTGTTCAAAAAAGCCTATCAATTGAACTCTCGAAACAGAGATCCATGCAGACTTGTTTTGCAGGATATACCTAAATCAGCCAAGTATGCTAAAAATTTCCTAGTCATGTGTATACGTATTTACAACAAAATTCCAAAAGAAATAAAATTGTTATATAATATTAATTCATTTAAAAGCAGACTATTGAAATGGCTGAAAGAACATATGTTTTATGACTTTAAAGATTTGTTTAACTTATAGATTGCTGAATTTTTGTCATTACAGATAATGCTGACATATTAATTAATAATATTATTGTATTGACCATATTTGTGACATTGAACAACACTTAATTAATAATCATTATTATGCATGCAATCGATACAATACTGTATAGCTAAACATGTGGACTTTAAATTAATACCTGACTGTAACAACTTTATACCATGTTTAAGGCAAATAAAGACTTATCTTATCTTATCTTATCTAATGATTTTATGGAAAACAAGACAATACCCAGTTGAAGTGGTAGTAGGCCATATAATATTTAATTAAATTCCTCATTTACAGAATGGTCTCCAGACGAGTTGACTGGTCAAGTGTTTATATTCTTCGCTGCTGGCTTCGACACTTCAGCTTCTGTTCTAGTGATGGTCATCCATGAGCTTGCCATAAACCCCGAAATCCAAGAGAGATTGTACCAGGAGTGCAGGCAGATAAAAGAGGATAAAGAATTTAAATTCGATAATCTTAGCGAACTTAAATATTTGGACTGCGTGATAAACGGTAGGTCACTTTGTATAGTACATATTTATAATACAACAAACACTTTACCCGCGACATCGCCCGCGTTAATTTTCTTACAGTTCCCTATTGATAATAAAATAAAGTCCATTTTACTCACTCATAAGGTAGTTTTCTTCAGGTGAAAGACTTTTTTAATCGGTTAAGTTTATAAAGTTTATCCATTACAAATAAACATACAAAAAATGTAACTATCTCGACGGGTCCCAAGAACAAAAACTTATGTAAATATAAGTCGATTTTTAGTTTTTTGATCAAATGTATTAAGTATCATAGTAGCTATATGGTAGTGTAATTATTTTTTAAATAGTGTTTTTACTTTATGAAATAACCAATCGAACATTGCCTTATCTGAGAAATAGTTCGACGAACAATGACGCATCGACATGTAAGAACTTGTTCGCCGCGGTAAGCACCACGCGCATCGCGATGTAGCGTCAGACACGAGTTTGTACTCCTCAGTGGCGGTCGATTTTGGAGGTTCAAACAAGTTTTCAATTGTGAGTCATATTAATGACAAAAGGTGTAAATACAGTGTCACAGTGTATTTTTTGCGATGGCTGCATTGTCAAGAAAGAAAAGAATTTTGAATTTAGCGCTACAAATGGATGAAAATAATTGTTCTGATCCTACTACAAACAGAAATAACAACGAAGAATGTAATAATATTGGTAAGTAATTGTTTTATTTTTTCAAGTCACACGTATTTTAAAGATGGCTCAGGGATTTTGTATATATTATTAATCTTTTAAGAAAAAAATCGAAAATTATTATATTTACCGTCGTGTGTGATTAAAGTATGTTGTTCTACGATAATAAAAAAAAAGTTTTTTTTATATAATTTGTTGTAATAATTTTATTCTTTAGGAAAACTACACAATAACATTTCATTTTGTTTTATTTATTTTTACGACATTATATTCACATACGTTGTTGTTCAGCCAAAGTTCTTCTAAAATTTTCAAACGTATGTGCAGATAGGATGTTGTTCTACGTAAACTTAACATAAAAATATAGTCGTATGTGATAACAAGATTTTGTTCTTTGTAAGAACTTTTACATGAGACTTTTTTCTAAACAAAAATACACCATTTAATACTCTCCTTTTAATTAAAATGAATTATTTTTACTAGTGATAGGCTAGTACTCAAGTAAGGTATTAAAATTCAGTAGCTATATTGTTTATTATTTGACTTTATTACAGAATCTGCAATTGAACGTGACAGCAATACTAGCTCCCCGTTACCGTCCGATGCCCAAAACATTATCGTCGAAATGGCAGACGTATATCATGCCGTATTTGATGACACCAACCATACAGATGTACCAGAACTACAACTCGAAGCTACCGAAAATAATACTCATACCACACGTCAGCAAGTTGTTTCACCCTCTAACACCAATACAACAATATCTGAAAAGCAGCATGAAATTACTGAAAATACCATTTCTAATACCTGTCATAAAGTGGTAACACCACCTTTACCTTTTTCACAAGATCCGTATTCAGAAGAAGTACTTACACCTTTGAATATAGAGGTAACCTCTAGTTTTAATAATTCACCTGCGTTATACCTAGAAGAATTTGAAGAACCAGCTGTTGCCACACCTTCCACTTCACATATCACACTAGCTACACCAATGCCCTCTCCAATAAATGTACACAGTAAGTGTGATGATCATTTTTGTCCCGACCATAGTTCTTGGATAGATTCTATTCAATCTGTAAGTACTAGTGTTTCGACTTTGACATCAACACAACAAAAAAAGAAAAGATCAAGAAAACGATTAGTTAATAAGGAAAATTGGTCTGACGTAAAACGAAAATATTTAAAAAATCTCGGTAAAAGCTATGTGTCAAAAAGAGGCAAATTCGTTGAGGATAAAGTAATGAGAAAACCTTGCAGTTGTCGGTATAAATGTACGGAAAAAATTTCTGAAGACCAAAGACTGGAATGCTTCACTAGGTTTTGGAAACTTGGGAGTTCAGAAAAACAATGGGGATTTGTTGCAAAATATGTAAAAAAAGCTCCAAAATATAGATGTTTAAACCGCAGTACTCCTAACAACCGTCAGTTTACACTTAAGTATTTTTTGCTAATTAAATCTTTAAACGCCGATGCAACTACTATAAACGTCTGCAAGACCATGTTCTTGAAAACACTAGCTGTTAGTGAAAGTATTATCAAAACCACATTTAAAAAATATGATGGTGTGGCAGATTTTGAGGAAGACCGCCGAGGCAAACATAACCATCACAAATCCATCATTAATAATGACATGATAAAGAGTGTGTGTGATCATGTAAATTCATTTGTTCCCGTTGAGTCTCACTTTATTCGAAAAGACTCGACCAAATTATATCTAGATGGTAGTCTCAGCATAAGCCGAATGTTTAAACTGTATGATGAATGGTTCGATCAAAACATATACGCATCAAAAGCAACGACAGTACGCCAGTATAGGGAAATAGTGAATAAAAATTTCAATCTTGGTTTTCATATACCAAAATAGGACCAGTGTGAAGTTTGTCATGCTTTTACAAATAATCGGACACCTACAAATGAAGAAATACAAAAACATAAAGTACATATGGACGCAAAGAAAACTGCACAGCAGTTTTTGATTTCCAGAATGTATTGACTTGTCCGCACGGACAAATAAGTATATTTTATTACAAAAGAAAATTATCTGCCTTTAACTTTACAGTTTTTAATATGGGCCAAAAGAAAGCTGTGTGCTATATGTGGGATGAGACAGTAGCTAAACGAGGAGCTAATGAAGTGGGAAGTTGTTTATTAGATTTCATAAAAGATAATTGTACAGAAGGCACAAAAGAATTTCGTTTCTGGTCCGATAATTGTGCGGGCCAAAATCGGAATAGATTTGTGTTTTCTGTATATTTATTTGCAGCAAAAAAATACAAGGTGTCAATTACACATCGTTTTCTAGAGAAAGGACATACCCAAAACGAGGGAGATAGTGTCCACGCCGTCATAGAGCGTTCGTCTCATTCCAGAACGATTTATACACCCGATGAATGGCGCCTGCTTGTGCGATGGGCAAAAACAGAAGGAGAACCATATTTAGTTAAAAATATGGTACAGGAAAACTTCTTTAACTTTAAGACCCATGTAAATAACAAACTATGGAACAAAAATTTAAGAAAACAAAAAATATTGTGGACTAAAGTTAAAGAAGTTTTCGTTGACAAATCTGAACCAAATAAATTGTACTTTAAGTATGATTTAAATGAAGAATCTTATGAATGCTTAGTTATAAGAAACGATACAAGAAACTCATCTGTATTGCCTGTATTAGAGCGTGCTTATTCTTTACCACTTAAGTTAACAAAAGATAAACATAATGATTTGGAGAGCATGTGCAGAACAGGTGTTATAAATGCCACTAATGCAATATTTTTTAGATCTTTACCCTACAAATCTAATTTCCTAAAAATTTATTCCTAAAAATAAAACTAGGATGAAACTAAACTAAACTAGGAGAGAGGGCGCTGCAGTGCGTCAACAAAGATCAGCTGTGTACGTTAAAAATCGTTTTAAATGTTTCAAGTTAGTAATTTGTGATAAATAGTCAACAAAGTGATAGTGTTTAAGGATCTTCAGAGGTCCGAGTTGAAGAACAGAAGTTTTATGCGCGATAACTCAAGAAATCGTGTTCAGCACCGAGCAACGACAACCATTCAAACAAGTGTAAAACTAAACATCGAGACTTAATGTGTTGGTACATGGTCCGATCGTTGGTCGTCAGGGAAAACCTATGGTAACCACTAACACCACAAAAGGTATGAGAAAGACTCTTTCTATCGTGTATTGTCAGCTAACGAATATCATATCATTACATTTTTGACAACATAACATACCCACATCAAAAAAAAAAAAAAAAACAAAAAGTGTAGATCATATTATATGATAACCTTTCCGGAGAAAGCGCCATCTATCGCCTAGAACCAAAATCACCAACAGCGACAGTGACAGCTCACATCACGAATTCACTGAACTGAACATCGATTAAAAGGTAGAAAGTGTCACCGGATTCACTAGAGGTCGTTACTAGTAACAAACATCTAAAATGCCATTAAATTTAATATGCGCAGGTTGTCACCAAGATCTACCTAAAAATGGAAACGTAACTTGTACATTGTGCAAAGGCACGTACGATTTAGAATGTGCCAATATTCCGACCGATCGTTTTAAGGATTTGGTGACTTCAAAGGGCATTAATACTTGGAAATGTCAAGCATGTTTATGTAAAATACCTAAAAAAGGGAACATAGAAACCCCAATTCGTCCACGAGAACGGGATCCCAAATCGATGGCTTCATCACCAGAAGTAAATAACGTCACAATTAGAAAAATAACAAACAGCTTAATGAATGATACCACAAGCTCTGTAGACCTAAGTCTGTTGGGAGATACAATTTACACTCACGAGGAAGCAAGAAAACCTCAGTCTAACACACAAACCGAACTTACTCTGCAAAACCTAAGTGAAATGATAATGTTACGTCTACAGGAAAACAACAAATCAATTATCACAGAATTAAAAAATACTATCCAGATCGAAATAAACAAAGCCATTTCGAAACTAAGAGAAGACGTTGAACGTGAAACAAATGCCTTGTCGAGACAAAATGAACAAAGGATAATAGACATTCAAGAGACAAATAATGCAATAAAAAACCTAAAAATTGAAAATGAAAATCTAAAAATTGAAATAGAAATCCTAAAAACTAAAGCAAAACCTGCGAACACTCAATTAAACCAAAATTATTGCACAGAAAGTCTTTCCAAAAAGTTTGTTTTATATGGTCTTGATGAGTACTATAAGGAACCAGTCGATAATCTACACATGAGAATAATTGATGCATTTCGCGAAATCATGAATGTTGACCTAATGGGCTACATAGAAGATACTCACAGAATAGGCAAATATAGCTCAAAAAATCGCCCATTAGTGATCGAGCTATTAAGCAAAAGAATGACTAAGTATGTGAAAGAAAACAGACACCTCTTCCAGGGCACCGGATTATCCTTATCTGAATTTCTGGATAATAATGCGCGAAGGGAAAGAAAGCTCATGCGCGAACAAATGCTGAAAGCAAGAAGTAAAGGGTTACATGCAATAATACGTAATAATCAATTGATGATAGAGGGAAAACTCATAACAATAGAAGACGAAACACCCAATGACCGATTTAGCATTAATAAAGATAAGGAGTACCAAGGGAATTCCCAAGACACTAACTACTTTCAAAGCTACAGTAATACAGAACACAGCAACAAGCCATTTCGAAAACAAAGACCAACAATGTAAAATACTATTTCAGAATATCCAAAGCCTGCATAATAAACAACATTTACTGGAAGCCTTCTTGGATCAAACACCTAAGTATAAAGCTATATGCTTATCAGAATCATGGTTGTCACAAGAAAAAATGAATATAATCCAATTTAATGGCTACAAATTTGCATCCTCTTACTGCCGGAAAACTAGACCGGGTGGTGGAGTCTGCATCCTTTTACAGGAACATGTCGAGTTTGTAGAAAGAAGTGATATCACAGAATTTTCAATTGAATATGTTATCGAAGTATGTGCAACAGAACTTGTAGCGGAAAATCTATTATTAATAACAATTTATTGGAATAGAAGAGAGGAAGAAACATTTTATAAACAACTAAAACAAATGCTAACATATATAAATAAAAAATATTTTAGACTCAATATAATTATAGGAGGAGACTTTAATATAAATATTTTAGAAAATAATTTGAAAACAAACCAATTTTTAGATTTCATGCTAGAATATAAGTTCAACCAACATATACAATCACCAACACGAATAACACAAACATCATCAACATGCCTAGACCTAATATTTACCAATTTCAATAGCAATTTGCAAACAACAGTAGAAGAGCTGGGTTTTTCAGACCATTGTGGTACTGTCATATACATGGCTCTGCCTCAACAAACTAAACAAACTATTTGGTATGTCAAAAAAAGACTATACAATAATAAAAATATAAAACTATTTAAATCTAAATTAAACGAAACGAATTGGAACGAAATAATACAACCAAATAAAAATATAAATGAAAATTATGAAGCATTTAATAACACATTGACCAACATATTAAATAAATGTATACCTAAAATTAAAATAACCTTAAAAACTAACTATAAAAAGTATTGGCTAACCACAGGCATCAAACTTTCATGCAGAAATAAAAGACTTGAAAAGATACTTGCATTAAAAACTGATAATTCACTAATTAAACAGAACTATAAAAACTATGAAAAAATACTAAAGAAAACAGTTATAACAGCAAAGAAATTACAATATATAAATAAAATAAAAAAATCAACTAACAAAGTAAAAACTATGTGGAGTATCATAAATGAAAGAACAAATAAAAAAATAAAAAGTGATAAAAATAACATTAAATTACAAATTAATAATACAAATGTCACTGAACCTAGAGAAATAGCTAACTTTTTTAATGACTTTTTTGCGTCCATCGGCGAGGGTAGCAACAAAGCACCTGGTAATGAACCGCGAGGCACCCCAGTGCTCTGCCCCACTGAAAACTCCATGTTTCTCAGCCCAGTATACCCCGGCGAAATAAACACACTATTAAAAAACCTAAAAAGCAAAAAAAGTCATGGAATAGACGAGTTACCGCCATTGTTAATACGACAATGCGCAGATGAACTTACGTTGCCATTTTATTTGTTAGTAAACCAATCTTTCGAGGACGCCGTATTTCCAGACTACCTAAAGAAAGCACTTATAAAACCAATCCATAAAAAAAACTCGAAAACGGATCCAAACAATTACCGCCCAATAGCCCTTTTACCAACAGCCTCCAAAATTTTTGAAAAGGCAATGTGCAATCGTGTTTACGACTTCTGCGAAAAATATAAAATATTTAGCGAATGCCAAAACGGATTTCGCAGAAACCGATCCACTGTTCTGGCAATTTATAAATATATACAGGAAGTTTTAAATATAATTAATGACAAAAAATATGCTGTAGGTTTACTGTTAGACATGACAAAAGCTTATGATAAGGTAAAATACGACATCCTGCTAGATAAATTAGAAGGTATAGGGATCCGTGGAAAGGCTCACGAATGGTTTAAATCCTATTTAACAAATAGAGAACACCAGGTCGAAATAGAATTTTATAATGAAAATACCAAAGAGATCCAAAATATTCGGTCTGACAGCAAAGCAATAAACACCTCTATCCCCCAAGGAAGTGTAATTGGATGCCTCCTCTTCCTTATTTACATCAACGACCTTCCAAAAACCATCGAAGGTCCATGCGTATTGTTTGCTGACGATATTTCTCTTCTAACTTCATGCCGGAGCAATGTTGGCTTAAACGAGGACCTATCAAATATACTAAATAAATTAATAACTTGGATGAATGACCATAACCTGGAAATAAATTTCGTTAAATCTAGAATCATGCCCTTCCACCCCCGTCAAAAACCCCCGCTAGACATAAATTTCACCTACAATGGCACAACAATAGAAGTTGTTCACGAATTTAACCTACTTGGCCTGTCTATAGATACAAACATTAATTGGAAATCGCACATTAAAAAGGTAAAATCTAAATTATCCAAATTCTCATACGCTCTCCGTGAAGTCAAAAAGACCACCAACCTAAAAACAGCACTAGTGACTTATTATGCCTACGCATTTGCGTGGCTCAGTTACGGCGTGATATTGTGGGGAAACAGCACGGATGCACCGACACTTTTTACATTACAAAAAAGATTAATAAGAATACTAGTAAATATAGAAGACACCGACAGCTGCAAACCCCATTTCCAAGAGCTAAAAATTCTAACCCTCCCCTGCCTATACATTCTAGAAATATGCAAATTCGTGCGAAATAATAAACACTTCTACACGACAAGAGAAAACATACAGTCTAAATACACATTACGCCATAAAAATAGGTTAAACTTACCAAGCTCTAAGCTAAAAATGCACTCAACAAGTACACTAGCCATGTCAATTAAAATATATAATAAAATACCCGATATAATTAAAGATCAACAAAAAACTAATACATTTATAAATAAATTAAAAGATTTTCTAATATCTAAATGTTATTATAATATCAATGAATATTTAAATGATAAATTTTAAATTAGGTACTTACATGTATTTAAATAATATAACAATTACATAATTAATAATAAAATAATAAGTACTTGATAATAAAATAAATTTACATTATACATAATAACAATTAATAATAAAATAATAACTAATAAAACAATAATAATTAATAATACATTTCTAATAATAATAAACTAATTGCCAATTAATCAATTATAAATACTATAATAATCAATAATATAACAATTGCCTAATTAATTATTAATATAATAATTGGATAATTAATAATAAAATAATTTTATAGTTACATATTTAATAAGCAGATACAATCAACATAATAGCCAAACGAAAGCCCTCTTCCTCTCTCCTACTTTTATTTTTGCTGTGCCCGACAGGGTCCACAATGTTCAATTTTATACCTACCATCTAAGTTCACTTGTGGATGCAATAAATGTATTGAGTATTGAGTATTGAGTAATCTAACAATGCAAATGACTTAAGTGATGAAAGTGATGAATAATACCTACTTTTATTTTATATTTTTCTTTTATACGAGAGACAGAGTCTGGTTAAATTTAATAAGACTGATTAAAATAATAATACCCAGTTGTTGATTACTTAAATTAGCAGTAAAATAAAGATAACTCAAATTACGAAGTAAAATAAAGTTAAATTACGAAGTAAAATAAAGATACCTGATTTTGTGATTACACTGGTTACTTAGCATTGAATTAAATACAAAAATAGAGAACAATTTATTTTGCTATTATAATTATGTTGTGATAATTTTATAATGTTATATATGTTTAACCGTAAAGGAATACATTTAGTTTGCTACAAGAGTTTTTGACCTTTTGTCAAGTATATTTTTAACTGTTTGTTGGAGATGGTTTTTTAAGGCTGTTAGTTTCATTTTTTAAGTTTTTTTTAAGTGATTTACAGGCATAAATAACATGCTCACTTGTTTTAGATATTAAGGTAATTGTTAGATTTCTACTGAATGTTATTAATTTTTGATACATTTAACTAGATTATGTCAAAAATTAATTATTGATTATGAGTACTATTTTGAATTGTTTAGAATGTTGTTAATTTTCTTTTGTATTTGAGTTTAAACATATTTTTAAATACATATCTGGAAAAAATATTTCCAAGCAAAACAGTGATTCAATTTGAGTAAGTAATAAATACCTAAGTGATCATATCAAATGGTTTTCTTTCTTACTACCTACATTTAGAGACAACATAGGTTTGGACATTTGCAACATAAGACATAATTCTATAGGCAAATACTGATGTACACCATCTCTTGTACACATACAACTTTTTGTTTTTATAAATATTTCATAAAACAAAGTCGCATGTGTGGTTAAGTCTTAGTTTATTCCAAAAAACAAACTCACATCATTACATAAGAATAACATTTTAAATAAAATACATATTTAAAATAAAACAGTAGCAACCAAAAACAAGTAAACTAAATTAACAAATACCTTTCACCATAATTTTCTACTAATTTTATTTTTTTTGCAACTTATCGATTCGCGTAACTTTATTGCTTCGCACTGCAACTAGACAATATTGAAGATAGGACTTTGTTCTTGGGACCCGTCGTCTTAATCTTAACTTTCAATTTGCTAATAGGCATTCCTGCAGGAACATGAGTATTAAAAATCTGACTAACGCCACGGCGGCGGCGTCCTCAAAATCTTCGAAAAAGTAAACTTTATACGATGTACACAAGTAGAAGATAAATTATTGCTTTGTAGAAACTTATTATTTTCCAATTAAAAACTCTCTAAATTCTAACCATAGTAACGTATTAATTTATTACAAAATGACTGTCTGATTACAAGTATGTTCTAATTTTTAGAAACCCTGAGGAAATGGAGTCCAGCTATTTTTATGGACAGGACATGTGTGAAGACGTATGAGCTGCCGCCACCGAGTGAGGGGGGAACGCCTTACACTGTAAGATAAACGAGATACGATAGTGATGTTTTCCTAGTAAGTTTAATTGTTGAAATAATTTGTTAATAATCTGTTGGTAGTTAAAACCCGGAGATGTCCTATACAACATGGTGAACTGCCTACACATGGATCCGCATTACTTCCCTGACCCACATAAGTTCGATCCTGAGAGGTTCTCCGATGAGAACAAGCATAACATTAAACCATGCACCTTCTCACCCTTCGGAGGAGGCCCAAGAATATGTATTGGTAAGTTATCAATGCAGAAATGATTTCTGGAAAACGATTGTACTAGTTATGTATAACTTACCAGGTGGTTTGTTTCACAGGAATGAGGTTCGCAATGATGGAGCTCAGAACTCTCATATGTCACATCATAGTGAACTTCACCATCGTGAAGACTGAGAAGACTTTGGATCCAATCAAGTTGAAGCCTCATAATTTTAACATTAAGGCTGTGGATGGGACTTGGGTTAAATTCCAAAAGAGAGAATTATTTAATTAGAATAAGTACCTACCTACATAATAAATTCTGATGTATTTTTTTTTAATGATCGTGCCATTCTTTAAATCTCCTGCTCTCTCGCCGCATCATCATGGATTCAGTATTTCCGTCATTTAAGTTAGAGAGGAAATAAAATATTAATTTTAGGCGTAATTTTATGTTTTTAATTTAAGTTTTGTACCTCTACACTAAATAATTAGGTATGATACAGTCTTCTCGACATCACAATCGTGTCGTATGGCAATATATTAAATAAAATCTGCTAAAATATTAATATAATAATAATAATAATAATAATAATATGTGGGGACATTTTTCACACACGGCCATCTGACCCCAAACTAGGGAGACCCTGTACTATGGGTGTCAGACAGCTGATATACATACACATATACATATTTTTTTGTAAATACATACATATATAGATAAACAACACCCAGACACAAGGCACACACACATATTCTTATTTCTCATTTACCAAAACGTAACAATATCACAAAATAAACAGAAACTTACAAGGAAATAATATTCAGTTTTTAATTAAGTGACTTAATTACGTACTAGGCAAACAGCCTCACGCAGAAGAGGGTTAAAATTTTCACAAAGTTTCTACTTTATAATAATGTAGAATGTGAATAAATAAAAAGTTTCAGTAGTGGCAACCACTAGGGAGTTTCTGGGCAAGTCATTCGTCGAGTTGGTTTTTGAACGTAATTTTTATTTATTAACTTTTAGTTTAACGCTAAGTAGCTTTATTTTACTGTGATATAGTCCCACAAGCCCACAAGGAGTTACGTGAACTATTTGACTTTGCACTATGAATGATTTATTTTCTTGATATAAAGGTTACTACTATATCTCTCTATACCTTCTTGTCCCTACTCGATAAAATAATAAATCACTGAACATTGTATGTACATTAAAATGAAAACAGAAGTTGAGTTAAAACGCATTAGTAAGGTGTCAGTTAAAATCCTGAATCAATCCGATGACTATAATAATAAATTCGTTTAATATAGAGCGTTTAATTTCAAACGACAATTTTAGATTAGACAATCGATTGGGTATTAAAACAAAGGAAATGAACTGAGTAAATCCAACAAAACTGTCTGTATTCACACTGCCGCGTTGATTGTGCAACAAACGTAATTATGTATGTCTAATCTGTTAGGTACGATCTCCCTCGGTGAACACCTAGGTGAAATGAGCTGTCATCCGTCCCTATGCTAGGGATTTATAAAGGACTACAATCGGATGACAGCTCACTTCACCTAGGTGTTCACCGAGGGAGATTGTGACAGAATAGAACTGCTGATTATAATATAGGTTAAGATTATCTCTATCATTTTATAGTGTCCTAGTAATATTAGAGTATAGCTTTTTTTTCTTATTTGATTTTAGCGTTATTTTTGCCTAGGTGCAAAAACATCGCTTATCGCTTACGCTCTCATACTCCAAAATCTGAAAGTTATTTGCTAATACGAGGCTAAGTCATAAAATGCCTTAATACCTAATAGTTCCGTATATAAAGCAACTCCTTCCAGCACGCTAAATATTACCAAGATCCAATCCTACTTTTAGTAATCAATTTTCCGTATCTCAAAGTACCTATGTTAGTGTTAAAAAAAGGAGAGAGAGAAGATTGTAAGAGTTTCTCTGAAGTCAATTAAATCTGTCTAAAGTTGTCGCGTTCTTCGCGAGCTCGACCCACTTTGATTTGTGAATATTAATACCCGAGTAACGAATGTCAAAGGTCCAAAGTTTTGTAATTAAGGCTACGATTTCCTTCTTTAACTTTAATGAGAATGATAGGTATAAACATTTGTGTGATTCCACTTAGGGGAAAGTGTGGAAGTCGTGTAAAAACTCATTGGAAAGAGGCAAATGTGTAATTGTAACCCCAATAAACTGAGCTCATTTACCCAATCCGACACTTTGCATTATAAAGTACGAAATTTTACCCCGATTTCGTTTGCGTGAATATCGTTTATGGTGAACGCAGTTGAAATCGCGGAATAAAAACCAGGACTATGACTTCTATTTTCACCGACGTCAAAAAAAAGGAGTTTCTCAGTTCGACCCATATGTTTGCATGTATGTATGTTTGTCCGCAATTATCTCCCGTTTGGTTGAACCGATTTTGATGAGGTTTTCAGAAAAGTGTGTGTTGCATTCTGGAGAAGGTTTTAGTATACAACAAATAGAAATTTAGTCAGCGCTTTTTGTAAAAAGAGAACCGCTTTCAAAAGCTAAAAAGTGAAAACAAAACAACAAACAGAACAAAGCCACCAACTTCCAAAACTAAAGTCATGTGTGTTCTGTGCTAAAGTTATTTTTCACTTTTTAGTTTTTGAAAGCGGTTCTC
The DNA here is from genome assembly GCA_947361185.1 of Charanyca ferruginea. Classification (NCBI taxonomy): domain Eukaryota; kingdom Metazoa; phylum Arthropoda; class Insecta; order Lepidoptera; family Noctuidae; genus Charanyca; species Charanyca ferruginea. The sequence goes on along the minus strand of OX376066.1, from coordinate 2,679,893 downwards.
TTTTTTCGAAAAAGTTTTTTTTTAGTATTCAAGCTTACACCTACTGCAATCGCCAACATGCACCGGCCAAGCATGACGATTATGGCTGAACCCCTTCTTGGAGGATTCCTATGGCCCAGCAGTGGGCATCTACAGATTGACACGATGATGATGATGATGAAGCTTACTCCGTACTGTCAATATGAAAATAGGGATTTAATAGATACAAGAAGTCGGCAACAATCTATACTAAACAGTTTATTTTTGAAATGTGATTGATATTTAGTTAGTTAAGACAATATTTTATCATATTCGTAGAAATGAAGAATATTGAGAAACTCACAAGATTTAATATATCATACAAAATAACAAGCCAAAGTTAGACCTATAAGGGGCACCTTAGACGACCAACATTTAGTGTCCGAAATCGGTTCGGTACTGTTCAAAGTCGGTCGTGTAATGTCCTCCTTACAGGTCTGACATTTATTGATTTTAGTAAGCGATAACCTATTTGATTCGTGACATACACTCATTTTTTAGTTTTCTTGTCTTCTAGACTGTGAATTTAGTACATTTTTTACAATTGAAATAGAACATTTGGTACAACGCTTTTTTAAACCATAATATTATCTCAACTTATTACACTCAGGGCTAGAAATCTCCATTTCCTTTAGGCTTGCACAAAATAATGAATATGCATGTATAAATTAGCGCAAGTATATAAGTCATTATATTGTGGCCAACGGTGTCAGTCACGCTGGGGTCGAAATCCGATCCAGCCTGTCCCTTTGCTGTCCTCTCCCAGCGACGCCCTAAGCCGAGGCTCGTACCCCACAGGGGGTGCCCTTAGCGTGTAGTCGCTTAGTTTGTAAGCTATTTTGCCCTGGCTGGAGGCCCTAAAAATAATAATTTTTAAGGCACCACAGGAAAGTCCGGTTAAGTAGCCGACAACCAGGAGGTTCAGGAGCCAATCCGAAAAAAAAAAAATCAGTCACGCTGACTTGTGTAAGCCTAGACTTGTGCAAGTATATCGTAACGTGTGTTCTTGTTGACGGATTTCGCTTCTGCTATTCTTATTAAGCAATAAGATGGCGTTATTAAAATAAATTAGAAAAAAATGTTTTAATATGTTTGTTATAACAGGTTTTCTACTATGTAGATCCAAAATTAAATAAGTAAGTAAACAGAGTGTGTAGGTAAAAACATTTTCTAAAACCCTTTCGTGGAAGGATATAAATAAAACATAATAAAACCACAAACTATTTGTCCACGTTCGCAGAGCCCTAACAAAGAGATTTCAATTTAAGTAAAGCAATCCAATTTCACACGGCCATGGATATAAATGGGTGTAATTTTATACCGCGGATGTAAGCCCCACTTTAAATTAACGACTGTTAGTTATGACGACCTGGTAGCCGCTGACTGATATTTCATTAGTTTTCATTGAAGATAAGACGGAATATTTTTTTCACGGGCGGAAATTATACTGTGAAATATTCATTGGTACATTGTATCGACTTTTACTATAATTTTTTTTAAATGGTGATTAAATTAAGTTTATCGGCATCTATTAAGTCTTGAGGGACTCGTTGCTAAGTAAAAGAAGTATGGATGGGTCTTGATCATGAAGTTATAGGTATAAATGGAGCCAACACTTAGAACAAAAACTTGAAACCAACTGTGGGCTGATGCTCTCTTTCTGAATGCATACATAAGAACGAGACAGTGATATGTGTTTTCTTTATCTTATGTACGCATTCAGAAAGAGAGCGTCTGCCCACAGTTGGCTTCACTTAGGTATTTAGAGTGTTGCCTCCACTTTTATCTATAAGCTTCTTGGTCTTGATTAACCTGTTACTAAAAGACACTGGCAAACGCTCATACTTCGTCAGGCCCACTTTTTCAACTCAACAGACAATAATAAAACGAATGTCAAAATGACTTCTCATAAACATTATTTACTATAAAAACATCAATATCAATATTGATCATGGGAATATCTAGATATTAGTGAGCTAACAAAAACGTTTTTCAGGTTATAAAAATAAAAATATTTAAGGTAATTAAGAAAAAAGAAACACTTTACATTAGAATAAAGCTCTTTTTTATTCATTTTCATAAATAATTAATAAGTCATCATAATAACAGTAAATGGCTATTTAATTTAAGATTTTATTTTGTTAAGTTTTTATTGTTTTTTTCATTAAATTTATGTTTAGAGGCCTGGACTTGGTACTTACATATCAATATATCACGAATCAAGTGAAAAATCGGTCGAAAATTTTGAGAATTTTCCGGAGAAAAATTCCAACGATTTTCAATCACAAATCGTGGTCTGAAACTACAGTTTCAGTTTTTGCCAACCTGTCACTAACGCCGTGTATATATCTCATTTGTGTCCGCTCCTGGGCCTAATTTCGCCGGTGTCCTTTATTTTCATACCGAGATCCCTTCTTCAAAGCAACTGCTGTATGTGCTTTAGGAGACACGAAGGGATCTCGAGACAGTCTGGACCAACTGGGCCAACTGGACCAACTGGTCCAGACTGTCATTCGTAGGTCTTTGACAGACTTTATGGTTAGGTAGAAGCCAGAAAGTCTAACGGCCAGTATTAGCAAGGGGTATCGTTTTACCCAGTTACTAGGTTGTGGAGGTCAGGTAGACAGTCGCTCCATATTAAACACTGGTTTTCAATTGCATCCGTGTTCACTGGAAGCCGACCTTAACATAGTTGGTTAAGGCTAGACAGATGCTGATAATGATTGTCATCTATTAAGATTTGCGGCACGATGGACCGACGATTTGAAGAAGGTGGCTGGCTGGGGATGGACGTGGGCTGCCCGAGACCGGGTTGGTTGGTGATCTCTGGGGAAGGCTTACGTTCAGCACTGGACGGCAATAGGATGGTATGATGATGAAGATAGGCTTGGCAATTTTTTACTATGTATTGATTATCATGTAACATGATTTAAGTTCAATTTATTATTTTAATTTTGTTCCCTAAATTAGAGTCCTTTTTTTTCTCTTTCTTCTCTTTTTCTTTCTCTCTTTCTCTCTCTTTTTCTCTTTTTTTTTTCCACCAATTCTTATTACTGAAACGTCCCGAGTTAATATAATTATGGCTTTGTTTGTCTACGAAGAATCACCGACTCCTAAGTCACAGGCACATACCTACACCTTTTTTTTTTGTTCCGGGGTGGAAAATTCTCATGGATTTCCTCCGCTCTGGGGCGGGCGGAGGGCTCTGTCAGACTCTTACTGACTAAAAACCACCCCGGTGTTCCATCTCACACCTACGTCGGGGGTCGCGGGAACTAGAGATACTTCCGCAACCCCCGGCTGGTGCCGGCCCGCTCATGCGGGCCACTTCTCGGGTCACGGGGGGGAGTGAGGTGTTAGACTACCCCCCGGACGTCTAAGAGGAGCGCGCGTGGAACACTACGCGCCGCCACCTCGGGTCCTGATGTATGTGGGGGTGACAGACGTCCCCGAGTCTGCCGCCCTTGAACCCATTTAGGGTGGCCGGAAGAGGGCGTTGTCCGCCCTCCGTCGACGCCCGGTGCGCCTGCTGTGGGCCGGGTGGGAGGTAGAGATGTCCCTCTCCCTAGCCGCAGCCTCCTTCTGCGGCATGATACTTTCGCAGAAAACCACCGCGTCCCAGGACTCTGCGCTTTCGACCGTCGACTCGACCACGGCCGACAGCGAAAGGTCACTGCCTACTTCTGAGACAAGGGCACGGCGCGGCTCCTCACAGACACATACCTACACCTAGTTTAGGAGTCAGAATATTCAATTTATTGTAACCTAGTAATAAGCCTTACATAATGTTCTTAGGTTTATAAGTACTAAATGTGATGGCTTATTGGTGAAAATAAAGAATTTATTTATTTATTTAGTGTTGTTGTCAAACTATATTTTTTTATTTGTGTCTAGCATCTCTACTGGTAGGTATGTATGTACTATTTATAGTAACCATCTATGACACGATATAATTTAATCAAATGTACCTCTACTTCCTCTTCGCTACATCTGTATGCCACTGCGCAGTCGTTACAATCAGTGTGCTCCTGGTGCGCGACACATATCAACATGATATTCGAAATATTAATATGTCTCGTGACTGCCATAGTCGCGTACTGCATCTATAGTTTTAGACGATCAAATAACTATTTTAAAGAAAGAAACGTGAAGTATATTCCGGGCGTACCGTTTTTTGGCAATATATATAACACAACGTTAATGAAAAAACATTTGCTGGATGAAATGCAAGAGGTACATGATGCGTTCCCGGATCAAAAGTGAGTAACTTGTTCAAAATGTTGGCATTTTTTTTGTTATTTATTTATTACTAGCTGACCTGACAGACGTTGTCCTGTCAATTGATTTCTCAATTTTCTTACCGTTAAAACCTTCCCTGGACTTCCACAAATATTTCACCCAACCTTAGCCAAATCGGTCCGGCCGTTCTTGAGTTTTAGCGAGAATAACGAACAACGATTTATTTTTATTGTATAGATAGATTAGGCTTTTTAACAATGAGTACACTCTGTTACTGTATAATTTGTACATTGTAAACTTAAGTCTAAACGCCTCATCACTTACAGAAAAGCACACCATGCACTACATTATACGCAGATCATTACACAATTCAGTAATTAAAACAAGTATTGAAGCTAGATTGATTAAAATGAATTAAATTACTTAATTGAATTGGTACACATTAGATCAAATTAAATTTCTAAAATTAAACTAAATTAGAATAAATTCTTCTTTTATATGTTTTTTGGTAAATATTTGATATTATTAGACTAGAGATACATTTAATAGCAAGAGCGACTGTTTTAGAGCAGTTACTAAAGAGTTAAAAGAGGTATATTTCCGCTTCATGCTCAATGTCGTTGTATGCAGCATACATACTTCAAAGTAGACAGTATTGCTTCAGTTGACACCGAAGTTGAAGTTATTTAACATTATGAACCTGCACCGGTAATTGTTGGGAACGATACTCTCGAAATTGTCGAACACTATGTTTACCTTAGCCTTAGCCTTGTTTACCTTAAACTAGGTAGGTAGGTCCAACTTCGAGAAAGAGGTCGACCGAAGAATCCAACTCGGATGGGCAGCGTTCGGGAAACTACGAGACATCTTTTCATTCAAAATTCTGCAGTGCCTTAAGACGAGGGTTTATAACCAGTGTGTGTTGCCAGTGATGACATAATTATGGCAAAGAAACGTGGTCCTGCACTGCTGGCCTCCTAGAGAAGCTCAGAGCCACGCAGCGAGCCATAGAGAGAGCTATGCTCGGAGTTTCTTTGCGCGATCGAATCTGGAACGAGGAAATTTGCCGAAGAACTAAGGTCACCGACTTACCTCTCAGAATATGCAAGTTGAAGTGGCAATGGGCAGGCCACATCGCTCGAAGAACCGATAACCGATGGGGAAAAAAGGTAGTTCTATGGGGGAAGCCTATGTTCAACAGTGGACGTCTTTCGGCTGATGATGATGATGATAATGAACCTTGTGTATAAGAGGCAGCCCTTAACCGGTGGGCCATCAGGATATACATATAAAACTACTACATTAATTAAATAATTTTGTATTATTTCCAGGTACGTTGGTTTCCTAGAGTTCACGACGCCCGTACTCTTGATCCGGGACCCTGACCTGATCAAGTCTATCACCGTCAAAGACTTTGACCACTTTACTGATCACCGGGAGTTCTTCAGTGAGGAGTTGGATCCTCTGTTTGCTGGCAGTCTGGTGCTGATGAAGGGTAATTACACAGTTTTAAAAGGTTCCCTATCCATTTGCATAAAATTGTAAGACCTAATATAACTTAGCATACTTTTCAACAGACTTCAAAAAAGGAGGAGGTTATCAATTCGTCTGTATTTTTTTTTTGTTACCTGATTTCTTTGGACTGGGTGAACCGATTTTGATGATTTTTTATTTGAAAGCTAGTGCTTCCCGTGTGGTCCCAGTTTGGTCCAGTTCTGACAATGGCATCCATGAGAAAACCGTATAAGTCTTAAATTTGCATTAAGTATGTGCGCGATTTGTTACGCGATTTCTCCGGCAAACGTAAACCGATTTTGAAAATTCTTTTTTTATGGATAGGGTATGCTTCAAATTTATATAGGACCAATATAAATTTTATCGAAATTGATTCAGCACTTTTTGAAAAATCAACAAATACCCAAAAATTTTACATAGACGACGTTTTAGTTTCATTAATCTTTGTAGTAGCTAACTTTCAATCTCTTCTTAATAGATTTGGATTAGAAGGAGGTACTAAAAAGCGGAAAATCAAAAGCTTTTTACAAAAAAGACAACCGCCTTCAAAAACTAAAAAGTGAAAAATAACTTTAGCACAGAACACACATTGACTTTAGTTTCGGAAGTTGGTGGCAATACAAAACAACAAACAGAACAAAGCCACTGAATTTCGAAACTAAAGTCAATGTGTGTTCTGTGCTAAAGTTATTTTTCACTTTTTGATTTGTCTTTTTTGTAAAAAACTTTTGTTTTCCCTAATTATATTTTCGCATAACATTATATTCGCATAATTTTTAAGCATAACTTTCTAAATCATACATTTCATAATGTCAACTTTTAGACGCCCACTGCTGGGCATAGGTCTCCCCTAAATGAGGGGGGGGGTGGGGGTTTCAGCCGTGATCACCATGCTTGGCCAATGCATGTTGGCGGTCGCACTAGGTGTTGTGGTACTCAGAAGGACGCTGCTGCCCATACTCTGGTCAATATCCCTCTGTCACCTTTTACGACACCCTCGTGTAAAAATGGGGTGGTGCTATTCGCGGCCGGCACCACACGGCTTACATTTTTTTAAGTACGCATAATGATGTTAAAACGTATTTGTGCCATGCATGCAAACATGTAAACAAACAAGCACCATGCATGCAGCAAGCATGCAGCGTGCAAGCAAGCGCGCAGCAAGCATGCATCAAGCATGCAGCAGGCATGGTTTCTGTCACGGCTCCGGCGCTGCGGGGCTCCAGCGGTCCCACGCGAGCTTATCGTCGTAGATGTGTTTTACGCTCACCATCGCAGCTTTGGCTTGCTGGCCGGCTGGACCGGCCAGCCTCAGCCACGGCGGCGAGCGTCAAAACCACCTGCTTCACAGCTCGCGGGCCCGCCACGCCCCTTTGCGCCTACACGGGCTTAGATTACACTCTAGGGGTAGGGCAGAGAAGACGAAGAAGAAGAAGTCGGTTTTGCAGTGATTCGTTGCTGTCACTAACTTTTGTAGCACAACGCTTTGTCCCATTTAGGATGCACAGTCTGTATGGTCGTGTTATTGTCCAATTTAGTCATTATGTTATATCACAAATTGCATCAATGTCACAGTGTCATAAATTGCGGCGTCAAGAGTTGATTGTATCCGATACAATTTAGGTATATATATTTATTTAAGTAGCCTAAACTGTTTGGGATAAATTAAGATTTGGTGAAAGACGAAAGGGGTAAGGGAGATGTACTTAGATTATGGCTTATATGGAAGAAACAGAGTTCCTACGCCGATACTAAATAAATTACGATAAAGCCAGGAAGATAATTAAAAAAAAAACATCCTACACTAAGAATTTCTCCTGTATCGTTTACAAACATATAAATCCACATACACAAACGACCAGAACCGGAACAACTACATACCTGTAGGCCATATAAATCTGTGGCGCTATTCTCTAAGTTTCCCCATTTCTGCCCGTGGGTGTCGTAGAAGGCGACAGAGTCATATTGACCATAGGATGGGCAGCAGCGTCCTTCTGAGTACCATAACATAACACCTACTGCGATCGCCAACATGCATCGGCCAAGCATGGTGATCACGGGTGAACCTACCCTTGGGGAAAAACTATGCCCAACAGTGGGCATCTAAAGGTTGGTATGATGATGATGATGTCTCACAAAAAAACCAGCATTGACGCTAGCACGCAGGTTCTTAACTCAAAATTTTATCCATGCTAAAATCATGTAGATCTGGCCACTTCTGGGACCATGGACCATTATCATATAAGTCACGATTGGAACATGATTAAAGTATACTACACTACTACATACAAAAATGTGTTTAATTTCAGGTGAAAGATGGCGAGAGATGAGGGCCAATCTGAGTCCCGCATTCACTGGTTCAAAGATGAAGATGATGCTGCCGTTAATTTTGGAAAATACTAACAACATTATCGAGTACCTATATGGTTTGTATGAATGTCAGGGGTTGCTAGGTAAAGGGTGGACGAATTTGAAGTATTTGAGTTTTTTTGTGTTCTAATAGGCTTGCGTTTGACCGGAATTCACCTGATCTTAAATGATGATGCGGCCTAAGATGGAACACAAGCGTATTCCACTTGTGCACTATAATATCTTTGCGTACTTGGTTGATCTCTTGGTTTCTTTATTGTTTCTAAGTGCGCCCAAAAAAAAATTAAGCCCTCTTCAGCAAATCCTTCAATCTCAATGCTTCCATGGCCGCCTCTGTTCCCTGATAAGTATAATCTATGTATCTACAGAGGTAGAGTAGAGGTAGAGGTAGAGGTAGGTAGGTTCAAGAGGTGGGCACGGAAGCATTGAGATTGAAGTATTTGCTGAAGTGGGCTTAAAATTTTTTTGGGAGCATTTAGAAACAATAAAGAAACCAAGAGATCACAAGTACGCAGAAGATATTACAGTGCACAAGTGTGTGTGCAAACACAATTCCACTGCCTCTTCCCTCACTCTCATAGTTCGGTGGGACGGCAATCCGACACGACCGGGGAGAGATCAGGCGCAGGACCAACTTCTTTGTGTGCTTTCCGAGGCACGGGGGTGTTACACCGCCAACTTCCAAACTCCGGGCTGTTACTGTGAAATACTTCATAGAAAAATCCAATAATAACACTCTGCCCGAGCTGAGAATCGAACTCAGGACCCCACGCTCAGCACGAACAGCCAAACACGTAACAACTGTCGTCAATTTAAACCACATCCGTCATTATATTACTTGTAAACTGGAAAAGATCCAGGCAGGATTTGTCAACCGGTAGACCTATCAATAATCTAAGATTGCGGGGTTATAAAATTATTGTAAATGCCTGAAGATTCTCTTTAGGTACCCAAGAATTTAAGAATTAGAATTTCTACTTCTCTAAACATCTTAATTTTTTTGTACAAATCCTGCTATGATCCTCTCGTAACAGGAAACCTCTAAGGGTGAAAAATTAAGGGATGACTTAATTTTTTTGATGTTATCGTTTCTTTTTAATTTGGATGATAAGAAGTAGGTACTAAAATGCAAAAATTAAAATGAAAAAATCACAAAAAAGCAACCAAGTCTGTGTCAATACATAATAAAAACACAACCAAAACCGCCGTAAACTAAACTTACGTATTTAAAGTTTTTTTTAGTTTTTGAAGCGGTTGTCTTTTTTGGTACCTAATGATGACTATAAATGGTCTGCTCTTTTAGATCATCAATCTGAAATCATTGAAGTGGACGACCTGATGCGTCGGTACACCAATGACGTCATAGCATCAGCTGGCTTCGGACTCAAGATCAACTCTTTGGAGGACCGAGACAACGAGTTCTATAAAATTGGCAACAAGATATTAGATTTCAACTTTAGACAAAGAATATTAATGATATTTTTTACTATATTCCCAGAATTGGCAAAGGTAAATGTATTGTGTAGTTTGTCAAACAGTGGTTCACCAAATTAGGTATTTTAAATAGTATTACATATTTAGTCGTTACTTTCGTGGTTGGACTCTGAACTCAGAATGGATGAAATGGCAACAAGTCACTGGAACAACTTGCGACCCAAGAATACTCCTCAAGTAAAAGGCGTGATGAGACCTGTCGTACTGCATGGATCGGACTGTTGGGTCGTGCAAAAGATGGTTAAAAAAGATTGCATGTAGCGGAGGTGAGAATGTTCGCAGTGACTATAATGGATAAGGTGAAAAATGAGTTTAAGAGAGAAAGTTTGAAAATGGTGCCAGTGACAGAAAACTTGAAATCGACTTGTTTGTTTTTCAAGTTTTCTGAAACTGGAAGAAGAGGAATATAACGTTACGAATGTAGATTTATGAATATAAATGTGAATGAATGGAGAGTGAGAGCAAGGTCAAAGAAAATATGGATGGATTGTATGATGAACGATATGATTAAAAAGGAAATCAATGATAGCAAGACGGTTGACAGGACAGAATGGAAAAAGAAACTTGTTACGCCAACCCCTATAACATAGAACGAAAGATGATTGTACTTTTATGGTTGGACGATGGCAATGATATAATGGTCCACACCAGACATTGACTCCGGGCATTGGAAACGGATAATTTTTACCATCCAATCTTTTAGACGAAATTTTTTAAATCTACTTGATGTTATCTTTATCTTTTTACAAAATAACTAAGGACTTATAAGAAGGAACCACATTGTACTAATGAAATATTTTTCGTCATACAGAAACTAGGCTTCCGTTTATTCTCCGAGAAGACTTACAATTTCTTCAAAAATCTTGTGGCTTCCACCATGGAATATAGGAAAAAGGAACACGTGGAGCGACCAGATATGATTCAACTGCTCATGGAGGCTAAGGGAGGTAAAAACATACCAGTTAAGCCATTCTGTATTTCTCCCCCGGTGGATTCAGGTGAGGTGAGCTGACAACCCCTGGCCCTAAGTGCCATGACAGTTCGATGTATTCCCGTTATCCCCGTAGGCCATGTCCCCGTTAAAGGGGACAACGGGAATTTAATAAAATATTTAAAATGACTTCCCGTTGTCTCCGTACGCTGTCCGCGTTAATTTATTGTACCGAATATTGTGTGAGCTTAGAACATAGGGCACCCCGACTTACACAGGTGAGGTTAGAAATCACCCAGAAATAGAAGCGAGTTCGCTCCGTTGACCGGGTCTCATTGGAATGAACAAAAATGACTAAATTGTAAGTCGTGAAATATTAAAATATTGGTAAAATCTATTTGGAGAGAATATAAAATATTTGGTCTGAAATTAAATCGGAATAAAAAGTAGCCAATGTCCTCTCAGGGATCAAGCTATCCTCATGCCAAATTTCATTAAAATAGGTTCAGCCGTTCCATCGTGAAAGCGTAACAAACATGTTTGTTTTTTAGTACATAATGGGAACAACGGTAAGAAAATTTTATGTCATTCTGTTGTCCCCGTGACGGGGACAAGGATAGAGGGGACAACGGGGATACATCGACAGTTCACCGTAAGCTCACTTTACATAAATTCATTGAGGGAGATTGTTTCCAGAATATACCGGCTATAAGAGTACGACACACTACGATGCGACATTATCCGGAAAAGAACAGGAGCCACCGACCTCTAGAGTGAAGTGGCAGTGGGCCTTTATTATATTTAATTAATTCCTGTTACCCTTTGCAGAATGGACTCCAGACGAGTTGACTAGCCAAGTGTTTATATTCTTCGCTGCTGGCTTCGACACTTCAGCTGCTGTTCTAGTGATGGTCATCCATGAACTTGCCATAAACCCCGAAATTCAAGAGAGATTGTACCAGGAGTGCAGACAAATAAAAGAGGATAAAGAGTTTAAATTCGATAATCTTAGCGAACTGTTATATTTGGACTGTGTGATAAACGGTAGGGCACTTTAATAATAATAATAATCTTCAATCAGACAACCACGGATCCATTTCATTTACCTACTTATGCACATATTTTACATCGTAAAAATACATTTATTTTTAACAAACACTTTGCCCGTGACATCGTCCGCATGTATTTTCTTAAAGATCCCTTTTGCTAATAAAATACATATTACCCATGTTGCTCCCTGATAAGGTAGCATTTTACTGGTGATTTTTTTTGCAACCCGTTAAGGTTTTTTAATTTATCTATTACAAATAAACATACTTAACTGTGTTACTAGTAGACACTTAAAATACTGGAGCAAGCTGCTTTCTTAGATGGGCAAGAAAAATAAATCTAAAACAAAAATAAACCTGTCTGTCACCGCAACTATGAAACAGCAAACTTTATACGAAGTAGAGACTAACTCAGAAGCTAAATATTTTTTTGTAGAAACTAATTAGTTTAAATTTTTTTAAACAGTTCCTCTAGTCAACTGTCTCATTAAAAATATTTTCTTATTTTTAGAAACGCTGAGGAAATGGAGTCCAGCTCTTGTTATGGACAGGAAATGTGTGAAGACGTATGAGCTGCCGCCACCGAGTGAGGGGGGAAAACCTTACACTGTAAGATAAACGAGATACGATAGTGATGTTTTCCTAGCAAGTTTAATTGTTGAAATAATTTGTTAATAAATTGTTGGTAGTTGAAACCCGGAGACGTCGTCTACAACATGGTGAACTGCCTACACATGGATCCGCATTACTTCCCTGACCCACATAAGTTTGATCCTGAGAGGTTCTCCGATGAGAACAAGCATAATATTAAACCATGCACCTTCTCACCCTTCGGAGGAGGCCCAAGAATATGTATTGGTAAGTTATCAAATACAGAAATGATTCCTGAAATACGATTGTACTAGGCATGTATAACTTACCAGGTGGTTTGTTTCACAGGAATGAGGTTCGCAATGATGGAGCTCAAAACCCTCATATGTCACATCATAGTGAACTTTACCATCGTGAAGACTGAGAAGACTTTGGATCCAATCAAGTTGAAACCTCATAACTTTAACATTAAGGCCATGGATGGCACTTGGGTCAAATTCCAGAAGAGAGAATAATTTAATTTAAATAAGTACCTATGTAATAAATACTGGGGTATTTTTTTTTAATGATCGGGCCATTTCTTTATGGCTCCTGCTCTGTTACCGCCATTCACGTTAGAGAGGGAATATAATATATAATTTTAATTTAAGTTTTGTACCTCTATTCTAAATGTTTAGGTACGATACTGTCTTCTCGGCATCCGCAACCGTGTTGTATTGCAATATATTAAATAAAATCAGCAAAAATATTAATATTACCAAAACGTTCACAATATCACGAAATAAACAGAAACTTACAAGGAAATAATATTCAGTTTTTAATTAAGTGACTTAATTACGTACGAGGCAAATAGCCTCACGCAGAAGAGGGTTAAAATTTTCACAAAGTTTCTACTTTAAAATAATGTAGAATGTGAATAAATAAAAAGTTTCAGTAGTGGCAACCACTAGGGAGTTTCTGGGCAAGTCATTCGTCGAGTTAGTTTTTGAACGTAATTTTTATTTATTAACTTTTAGTGTGACACTAAGTAGCTTCATTTTACTGTGATATAGTCACACAAGGAGTTCGTGTACTGACTGACTTTGCACTATAAATGATAATTTAATTTTCTTGACATAAACGTTAGTATCTCTCTATAGTCTATACCTTCTTGTCTCTAGTTCACAATAGTAGATTATGCATCAAGAGGATAAATTAGTGTCTTATGTAGCGGGCGCCGTATTGAATCCCGCGCAAAACGAAGGATTCTAGCGTTAACTCCTGAGTGGAGCAAGGGAGTTAAGACAAAAATCCTGAGTGCAACGTGGGATTCAAGGTCGCCCAAGACGAAGGCACCTTCATCCATGAAGAGCATACTCTATTTTTTATACCATCTACGAGACAATAAAAACAATAGTACTAAAATTAAAAGTAGATTGTTGGTAATACCAATGGCTTCGGATTGAATGTACACACGGCTACACATCAAGCTATTCATTTCCAGTATAAGCTGATGTCGCCTTGTATAGAATATGCATACAGTGAGAGGTCAGCTTAAACTAGACATGTATAGCTTAATGTGTAGCCGTGCGTACTCCGGAGTCAAATCACTATCGTCACTCGACATTTTTGTGAGAATTAGCTGATTAATTTGTTGTATAACAAAGCAAATCAATTTTCAATATTCGCGCCTCAGATTATTAAAGAAAAGGCACATAGACCGGTCGGAACACTGAGAGTCAAGCCAAAAAAGCAAATACAAATTCCAAAGCGAAAACCTACAATCTCGTGACTGTATTCGCTTTTGAATTTGTGTTTGTATTTTCATTTGTTTTTTTTAACGATGTGGCGTTTCGTGCTATACTGACTCGTGTCAGTACAGCACGAAGCGCGTTGTACGTATTCGCTTTTGAATTTGTATTTGCTTTTTTGGCTGCACTCTCAGTGTTCCGCGCGGTCTATCTGCCTTTTGTTTCATAATCTAAAGCAGATCTTAATGGTGAATGTTCGTATGCGATTTCTACTTTATGTTCCGAATTCAAATCACATTAATGACCAGCGGGTCATAATGAAATTCAGTACAACATTATTGCCCTGCTAGACCTTAGGTCTTAAATGACTTACCTTAGGTTAGGTTTGCATGACATATAATTTGACATTGTCGAGCAGCGCGCTTACTCTTCATTTTAATACCGACCGATTGACATTGGAATTTTGACGTTTTGACGTGTTTCGTACTCTCGACGTCGCCGCTAGCGCCAAATTATTATTAAATTACGTATCCATTTTGGGGAACTAATTGGAATCAGGATTGGGTTTAAACCCAATCCTGATTCCAATTAGTTCCCCAAAATCAACTCAAGAGTAGCGTTTAAACGCTACTCTTGAGTTTATTTTGACAGCTGTCCATTGCGCCCATGTTGCGTTGTGGTTGTAATTTTCCAATGACAAAAGTGCAACTTTTTAGAAATTGTTTTGCGTTTTAGGCGGTTTTCAGTAAGTAATAAGAGTATAATATGGTACGATTAGCAGTAATATAGTATTTTACATAATTCCCATGAAAAAACATTTGAAATAAAGACGATATGAGCTTCGGAGGATGTGTCATACGGTCTTCATTCATTCATAGAATACGCAAAGCGGTTTGTTTGAATAAAGGCGAATTTGAAGCAAAGCATGGATTCGTGTGAGAAAATATGTACAACCTAATACAATGTTTTGCCCACTACTTCGTCCGCGTGAATATCGGTTATCGCGGGTGCAGACGAAGTCGCGGATTAAAAAGCAGCGTTTGTCCTTTCTTGGAGTTCAAGCTATCTTCACAGAATTAAGACATTTTATACTTAATTATTAGTGTCTATTCAGTTTTTAAGAATATGTTTCACTTGTTATTTTATTCATATTTTATAATTAAACTGAAGTACAATAAAAGAAAAGCAAATTTTTGGTCTCAAATGTTTGTATCGTTATAATTACGTAACTTGAAAATGAGATTTTTTGTGTGTGTAAATATTAAGGTAATTTTGGTTATATAGGGTAGGATTATGTATAAAAACGTCAGTATAGAAGGTTTGAAGTCGATAGGACAATCCGTTCGAAAGTTATAAGGAAAATTGTAAAGGTAAAATTGTGAAATCATAAAATTGCGGCCCGTAACGTAGCTAACTTCACGTGTAATCAAATAATCGTAGGGGCAATCACAAATTCAATCCAATGTTGTTTCAAGAGTACCGAATCACGTGACTGCATGGTTGACATTGGAATCATATTGTGATTACATTGAATTTAAAATTAATTTGAAGGGTAAGCCTCCAGGTGGTGTGAAATAGAAGATTGTATGACAAGGGAGCAATATGATATTTTTACGGCGAGATCGCTATTTTGAATCCAGAACAAAGCGAAGGATTCTAAAATAGAATCCTGAGCGTAGCGAGGGATTCAAAGTACATCGCCTGAGGGAAAAATATTTTTGCTCTCGAGTTTATACTCTACTTTTCATCTCCTATGAGAAAATATTTTTTCCGGGATTTCGTAGGTATTAAGTTTTGTATGACGTTATTAGCTTCTATATTTATTGTTTCAGGAGTTAATGCACTATCACTTTCAGAACTCGACGTAGAACAAAATACTATAAAGTCCGTACCGATTTCAAGAACAGGGAATTAAATCGCGCGGTTCTGTTTTTATTTAGTTACCGCGCCTCCCCGCACCGTGCAGCCAACACTTACAGCCAGTAATTTATACAATTTGCGTTCGATTTCAATGAACGATTCATGTTTCCAAATTCAAATCTCATAACTGCCCGCTAAAAAGTCTATTGGAGAATAGATCTACTTTGCTCCCGCTTATAGAGGAACAAAACGACACATTTCGAATAGAAGGGATGAAAAATAATAAATCAATGAACATTATACATTTCTTTAAAAAAATCAGATGTTGAGTACCAGGACCGCATTAGTATTAAAAGGTGTCAATTAAAATCCTGAATCAATCCGATGACGTCAATGATAATAATAAATTCGATTAGTGTTGAACGTTTCATTTCAGATCAATTGACGACAATTTTAGATTAGACAATCGATTCGATATTAAAACAAAGGGAATGGACTGTGTAAATTCAACTCAACTGTCTGTATTGACACTGCCGCGTTGATTGTGTAAACGTAATTCTGATTGTAATATAGGTTCAGATTATCTCTATCATTTTATAGTGTCCTAGTAATATATGAGTATAGCTTTTTATTTTACCTTCTTTCTTTATTTCGTTGTTTTTGCCTGGGTGCTAGAACATCGCTTAGGCTCTCATGTTCCAAAATCTGAGAGTTAGTTGCTAAAACGAGGTTAAGTTATACAATGCCTTAATACCTAATGGGTCCGCGTAAGCAACTCCTTTCTGTGCGCTGAATAAAACCAAAATCCAATTCTACTTCTTTATAATCAATTTTCCGTATTTCAAAGTATATTGGTGTTAAAAAAAAGACGAGAGAGAAGATTGTAAGATTTTCTCTGGAATCAATTAAATCTGTCTAAAGTTGTCGCTTTCTTCGCGACCTTGACCCGACTCGAGAAATGATGTTTCAAGATAATGGGCCTTCGCGCTACTGATTCGAGCTTATAGTTATTCGAGATTTTTATGCATCGGTGTAGTGAACTGTCGCGCCCATAATTTATCGAGTTAGCGTTTTCGTGCAAGTGTTATTCGATCTAACGTCATTCGATTTCAAGTAGGGAACTCTGGTCCCATAGTCCTCACAGACCATCACCTGTATCTTGGGAAATATCTGAAAAAATAAGGTATTGTGACTACAGACATTTAGTAAAGAATTTGTAAAGATATACATCTTCCTAGCACGTCGTGTTGTGCTGGGGCGGCTGCTGCAGGTGCGGAAGACCTGAAACGGCGTAAATATAACAACCTTCTTGAAAGTTATATGTTTTAGCCGTTTGGGGTCGAAACTTTAGGGCCATGGGGCCCGAGTGCTCACCTTGTTTTCAGGGACATTGCTAAGCGGCTGGTCGACTCTTCACGTGACCAGAGGGCTGGCCTTTTCTTGGGCCAAAGAATTAGCATTGCCATTCAACGTGGTAATGCTGCTAGCCTTTTGAGCACTTGTCCCATTGAGAGCGATGCGGACGAGTTTTTTGATGCCCTGTGAGCCTCCATTGTACATATTATGTTAATATTTATTTTTAAGCTTTGTATATGTTACGTGTTACGTATCGTATTTTCAGATGGTATAAAATAAACCCATAACAGCAAACAAAGCATCAAAGATAAAACATAATTATATATAACAACTGACGACACGGTTGACGACACGGTTGGCGCAGTGGCTCGAGCGATCGACTGCTGCGCAGCGTGTTACGGGTTCGATTCCCGCCCAGGGTAAACATTTGTGTGATGAGCACTTGTGTTTGCCTTGTGTCTGGGTGTTGTTTATCTAAATATATGTATGAATTTAAAAAAAAAAAAAAAGTATTTGTGTATGTATATCAGCTGTCTGACACCGTCAGATGGCCGTGTGTGAAAATATCCCCACATATTATTATATTGACTAAATAGTTAATAATAATAAGTTTTAGTTCACTTTCTAGCTACAAAGTCATTTAGCACTATTACCTCAAAATTAAATAGTTTTGAGGTTAAAGTTTGGAATGTTGGAGTTGAAATTATCACGGATTCGGTTTAATCCTAAGATTATAACATTTGAAGTTGAAGTTTATAAGTGTAACATTACTCCGAGCTTATTAATGGGCATAAGTTGTTATTGAATATACGAATATAGCAACGAAGAAATTCAAAGTCAAATTATAAATTCGCTACTAGACCATTACAAGCATGGATATCGATTAAAAGCACGGAACAGATAAACTCTATTTATCTGTTTCGTAATTACAAGGCATGCCTTTTATGTTTTACCGGCAATTTTGGATTAGGAACTGTTTTATATTCAAACTTGTTTGAATTTAGAATGTTAAAACAATTGGATGTACTAGGATTAATACTATTGTTTAGTCACAGCACAAAATATAGAGATTACAGAAGGACCGCTCCCGCCATCTTCAAAAATAATAACCTAAACTTGCCAAACTCACTAGGGCTGCTACTGTATTGACTCTGTAGGTTTTATTCGTAACAATATGAAATTTTATTGGCACTGGTTGGAACTCTTTGCATTATGTATGTCTGTTCTGCTGCATGTATTTAATAGCTATTAAATTGTAAATCCGTAATTGGCTGTAAAACCGGTTTATATTTTAAGATGAATTGTCAGAGAGCTGTGGATTTTCTGAATAATAAATAAATAAATAAATAAATTATTTTTATAACAAAATTTTCCTGTTCGTCATGAAATGTCAATGTCTCTCATTTATTCATTTAGACAACACGTGACAGTCGAGACTGAAGTCTGCTTGAAACTGTTTGAGATTGCCTATAAAAGTAATGTCATTGTGTGCGTGACAAAAATGGCGGTTTGTTCTGAGTGGTCTCTCTGTTCGGGCACGCCACAGCCTTACGTACTTTGTGGTCACAGCGTCGATTTGAATCTCTCAGGTCACGAACGAAAATAAACCTTGCCAACAAAAATGTCCATGTAATAATTTTCTACAACTTTCGAAGAGGCCTAACACAGTTTCAGTGTTTCCAAGAGCTAACATTGTGTGTTCCATGATGACACCCCGTGTCTGCAGACTGTTGAACGCTGGTATTTATAATTCCAGCGTGGATATACCAGTCTTAGTGACAAATCTCGTGAAGATCGTCCAAAATCCGCCTTCGTTGTAGATAAAATCGTTGCTGTGAGAAAATCGTAGAAAGGTTAATATAAGAGTGGTATACCACAGTTTGTATACCTACCAGAAGTCACCACCAAACTACGAAAATGTAACCCAAAGCGACGCATCATCCAACAGGATGATGCGTCGCTATGGGTGGTGGGGGGGAATGGGTATTTGAAGCAGGAAAACGTAGAAATCCTACCGGAGTCCTAACGATCTCTTTACATTTCTTAAAATTAAGAATAGTCTTCATTGTCAAAGGTTTCACTACGGTGAAGAAGCAGTCGAAACTTTCAAGTCAGCCATATTAAACACCCCCTGGAATTTATGTTTTAATAACTGGTTCAGCGGATGAAAAAGTGTATTAAACTACGTGGTGAATACTTTAAAAACCAATAAAAATTACTGTAAGGCTCTAGGTGGTTTTTTTTCTTCAAACGACAAAACTTAAAAGGCATGCCTCGTATAAAGGCACTTTTGAACGTCGTTTGAAAAATGCAATCTAGTTGCCCCTTCCAAATGTTAGTTTCGTATGGAGAATAATGGGCAAGAAACGCCATACAAATATTTCTTTACAATATTTTGTACGTGAATTCGATGTACTTCGCATAAAAACACTATATTATATTTGAATACTCAAATATAGTGAAATATAGTGTAGACAAAGTAAGAAGGATATTTACATGATAGTGTTCACATATTTACATAACATTTTAGTCCGAAAGAAATAGAATAGAATAATAGAATAGAATAGAATAGTTTTATTTTGCAAATATGGGTAATACACAATAGTTGTTTTATCACATTAAAGCTCTGCCACATTTTACCATTCGGAATGCAAACATTTATACATTATATACGAAACATTATTATTATTATGAACTTACATTTTAAAACCAGATTAATTCAGATATTATTATTACAATTATTAATCATTCAAAATTATTAATAAATTATTACATTATTATTCAAACAAAAATCATTACAACTAATAAATTATCATTAGAAATATCATTCAATATGTCAGTAAGTAAGTAAGTCATTTATTTTGCAAATACGGGTATAGTACATGGTGATGAACAGATAAAAGTTGGGACCAGCCATATTTTGCCAATAGGCATGCAAACAATTATAATTTAACTCTAAGACAATAAAGGCAACAACACAACTTGTCTAGATCACTGTAATGTAACACAATTAATATTACAAAGATAGACAATGCTTATTCAAAATGATTTCTCAGTAAGGAATTCGCTGACAGTATAGTATGCTTTATGGGTTAAAAAGCTTCGGAGTCTGATTTTAAATAATGATAGAGGCATTTCTCTCCAAAGCTTAGGCAGTTTATTATAAATGACTGAAGTCATGCAGTAAACACTCTTGCGCATTAGTGCTGTTTTGGCGGGGTAGGAGCATAGTAAGTTGTTGTCACGTCTATTACGTGGAACTACGTCAGCCAGACGCTTAAAACGATTTGGGTTCGACTTCACAAACACAGCTACTTCCATTATGTACAGACTAGGTAGTGTTAATATTTTGTGCTGTTTAAAGAACGTTTTTAACACTATTACAATTTGCCCTGTATTTAGTTAGAGGTAAATAAATATAAGGTTTATTGTGATCAATGGAGTATTTTAGATAGCCTGCGTCTGTCTTTAGCCTGTCGTCGACATCCGTAAGGCGTCCCAGTCAACGGCTTGAGAACGTAACCTTACGTGCAAGTGTATTTATTTATTTTTGTGTACTCTTATTTTTTGTGTATTTCATCACTGACAAAGTCAAAGTCAAAGCATTTATTTCAGTTAAACCATTTACAGGCACTTTTGAATTGTCAAGGTGTCGGTCAGTTAGTCAGAAAGTTGAAGCTAGTTGCTCGTTCCAAAACGTAGGGTAGGTCTCTATGGAGAAGAACGAGCAAGAAACTCAACGGACACTCTTTTAAAATCAAGTTTTTACAAAATACTGCTTACATTATTCTTGTTGCTTCTATATGTGAAAACAATGAAGATAATCTAGCAATACAAAATATAAAAAATAATCAAGATAAAAACCATGGCAGTTAAGAGTTGATCAATCTCTACTGACAGCGCCCGTTCACGAACATGACGCGTGAATCAGCACCATTCAGCTCAACCATTTTGGAGGGAGCTGAATGATCCAACACACGCGCCATCATCAGCGAGACATTTGAGTGAGCATGACAAATCTCTCAACCGCCATGCTCCTTTATGTCAAACACATAATAATTTACTTAATATATGGCTCCATGGTACTCTTTTACAAAATTGAAATAATGCTGCTAAATTATACAAAACTAAGGTTTTCGACATTGGTGAAGCAAAACATCATGGGAAAACCTGGTCTTCTTAATTAATATAAGTCTGAAATCCCCAAAACCGGCTTGAGCAAGCGCGGTGATTAATGCTCTTGCCTTCTCTATATGAGAAGAGGCATTACAGCCTACCAACCCCACCATTCTGAACATTTTAAATACCTTAAAAAAATAAGACAGATTATATCAACGGACTATTTTATTTCTAATATTTTCTGATGTATGACTTAAAGGAACGAAAAATAATAGTAGATTATGCACCAAGGGGATAAAGTAGTGTCTTATGTAGCGGGCGCCGTATTGAATCCCGAGCAAAACGTTGGATTCTAGCGTTAACTCTCGAGCAGAGTGAGGGAGTTTGGAGTTAACTCCCGAGCAAAACGAGGGAGTTTAGACAAGAATCCTGAGTGCAGCGTGGCACTCAAGGTCGCCCAAGACGAAGACACCTTTATCCCCGAGGAGCATACTCTACTTTTCACACCATCTACGAGACAATAAATAGTAGATTGTTATACAAGGAGCTAAAATGACCCATTATATACGAGGTAATTTTACTCCCGAGCTTTAGCGAGGGAGTAAATAGAAACCGAGTTTTAATGGGTTTTAGCGCCGCGTGTTACACTATACTTTTCACTACGATTGCGAGAAATTAATTACGGTCACTACCAATTCAATTTGCAATTAAAGAAAAATTATAAAGATTTCGCGCCAATGTCTTTTTTTTGTTTCTTATGTAGCCGCAACACATTGCATGCATTCTACCAGAGATCGCCGATTTTAGTTCCATTTTCAAAATTAAAATGAGGTTCTTTTTTTATGAAACAGTAATAAGTCAAGTCTTTATTCATGATTATTCTACTTATGACTAAAGACTTTTTCGTTTTTGTAGGCTCATTGTCATATTTGACACACAAAAATTAAAAAAAAAAACTTTTTCCCCTAGAGGATGAAATGCTATTTTATCCCCGCTCTGGTATGCTACAATGACGGCCTTTTTGAGCAAGAGAAGTGAAAAAGCAATAGTACTAGAATCAAAGTATTTTTTTTTTTTTTATTTATTTATATTCTACTCGTGGTGGCCAGTTTGATTTTCGAACAATTTATTTTTTAGTGCAGTTTTTAGAGAAATGGTGAATGCATGGAATTAGGTATGGTATGTACCTACTACCTATCGTAAATGTTCGTATGTGAATTCTACTTCATGTTCCAAATTCAAATTACATTAATGACCAGCGGGTCATAATGAAATTCATTACAATATTATTGTCCTGCTAGACCACAAGTCTTTAATGACTTACTTTAGGTTAGGTTTGCATGACATATAATTTGACATTGTCGAGCGGGTGGTGTGAAAAGAACTTTATACTGAGTATGTTCGATTACGAAGTTACGAAGTCTTTCCCTGGGGAGCTACAATACATAGAACATTCTAGACGTAACACTTACATGCTATCGACTTACAAGTCGGGCACGCCACCGAACGGATTAACGCTACGTCAAGCGCTTCGATACACCTGTTGGGTGCACTGACGTCAGTACTACGCTGTGTACTCGATTGTCATCTCCATCTGTTCATGTCGCCTTGGTACCCGTAATAAGGTTCAGCCTGTAGCCTTAGGTTTGCGAGGAGAGATATCTATATATTATTTACTAGTTAGCGTCGTAGTCGCAAACACGACTCATAAGCAGGGGTTCTGAGTTTGATTCCGAGGTCGGGCAAAGTGTTATTCTCAGTAGCAACCCGGAGTTTAGAAGATGGCGGTATAACACCCCCGTGCCTCGAAAATCATGAAAAGCTATTGGTTCTACGCACACACTTGTGCACTATACTCCTATGTACAGTACGGTCAACTTGGCGGTCCTGAAGTTATCCGATTAGCTGCGCACTAGACAATTTATTTCCTAAAAAATCCATTGCTTAGCCAAACAGCTAACTTCAGGATCGCCAAGATACGTCGGCCGTACTGTACTCGGCTAGGCTATTGAGATAGCCACCGTAACCGAAATTCGGTCAGGGCAAATTTAATTATTCCTACACTGCATCCACATCTAGCCTAAAGACATAGGTGTCAACCTAAAGATATTGATATGGATTGTCATGAAAAACCCATGACGGTAGCCAGTCGACACCGTTTTCTTAGGAAAACTAATATACCTAAACTAGTCAAATATACTTTGTTACTCGTAGTCGGTTTGCAATTAAATCTAGCTTAAAGTATGTAAGAAAGAAAGAAAGAAAAAACAATGTACTAGTGCGTATGTTGTGTGCGTGTGTAGTGTGTGAATGTACTAGTGTGTGTTATGAACTACATGTGCAAGTCTGTAACTATACAGGTTGAAATTGAATTCATTAGAAAAACTTTCAGGAGTGACTCAGACCACGAACCTGAACAACTTTCATTATGGAGCCAACTCAAACAGCGCGAAATAGAAACAGCTGTTCCATACATGATGAAACTTGTTCAGGTTCGTGGCCTGAGTCACTTCTTAAAAATTTGCTAATGAATTCAATTTTAACCTGTAAACGTAGGTACTTAATAATATAAAAGTTTGAGTAAGTTGATTTGTTTGTTACGCTTTCACGGCTAAACTACTGGACCGATTTTGATGAAATTTGGTACAAACTAAGCTTGAAACCCAAGCTATGATATAGGCTATACTTTAAAATCCGCGACAACCGACATTCTAGCGGAAGAAGTCGCGGGCAAAAGCTAGTAATACAATGTTTAACAGTGCATAATCTGCTCCATGACAGATAAAAAATAAATACACATTAAGTATAATAGTCGTACAAAGTACTTTGAATGACTGGTGTATTCACATTTCCACGTATACACCGCATCTACCCCAAAATGGCTTTTTGCGAACACCATCGTTCATCATACATCATAAAAAAATCTCAAAAAAGTATAAAATTTTTCAAAAGTCATTAATTCGTGTCCATCGGATTTAAAGGTTTGTTGGAAAAACAATTAAAGCTTGATAATTGGAAACTGGCGATCATGTTTCAAAAAGTTTAGTTTTAACTTTTTATACTAGGTATTTCATTTTCATTTTTCTACGGTATTTTAAACTCCTGGCTATTTCTGTATAATTTTCGTGTTTGCCTCTCTTTATTATGGTCTCCTAGTATCTCAGAATTGCCTTAGCCAAAACTCGTAGCTCGTAAAACAGTAGCTATTAATTTACTCACAAACTGCATGAGCAACAAAATTGGTTCCTATACGGAGCTGCTACGATTACGATGTAATTTTGACTGACACAAGTTAACTGACAAAGACATAGGAGAGTACAGCCTTTGCCCTGCAGTGAGGAAATACAAGCTATAAGTGAACGATATCACATTAATTGTCATAAGCACAAAATATATTTTTTTTGGCGGACCTGGTGTATTATCAAGATCTACAAGTAGCCTACAATTCTAATTCCTAACATGGACAGGTCTTGAAAAAACCATCTTTGTGATACACGGAAAAAAGTGATCTTATAAATGTTTGGCTTTTTTTTTCGGTTCAAATCTCCAAAAACACAACAATCTTACTTAAGTCCCTAAAGTCTCTGTGGACTTATAATTACTTACTTGTCTTGAAAAAAAACTCTGATTAACAATACAGTATCTGCCCATTTACAGCAATTACTTAGAAAAAGTCAATGCTGGCTGTCCAACACCGGGTGGCGATCTCTGGGGGAGGCCTAGCAGTTCATCAGTGGACGGCAATAGGCTGATATGATGATGATGACTTAGGAAAGAAACTATCAGCAGTTATCCAGTAAATAATTCACACCAGTCTGCCTATTCTGTTACAATCTTCCTCGGTGAACACCTAGGTGAAGTAAGCTGTCACCCGTCTGCTTTGTCAATCTCTAGTATCGGGACGGAGGATGACAGCTCACTTCACCTAGGTGTTCACCGAAGAAAGAAAAAAAGAAAAATAATTTATTCGCCCCCAGGACAAAAACACACTAAAATAAAAAAACAAGAAAACGAAAGTTGGTCCTGTATGAGGCCAAAAGGCTCCTATCTCAGCATGGTGCTGTAACATTACAGAAACGTCACAGCGCTGATATTCTGATAGGGCCCATAGATATGGCCCAAATGGTTCTCAATAACTGCATCAGGTTTATCTTTAACTTGAGGAAAAACGACCATGTCTCAAGCTACAGGTTTAAGTTAAAATGGTTGCCCATTCGAAAGAGAAGAAGTAAGTATGCGTGCATTGACAACATTGTTCTCCCTTCTCAACTCTCTCTCCCCTCCTTCTTATCTAGTATCACACTTTCAATATCTATGTTCCTCACATGCTAAGAACCTGCGGTCTTCTAATAACCTTCTTTTACTTTGCCCTTCTCATACTTCTGATGTTGTTCATTCTTCTTTTCAGATCCAGGCCATTCTTCTCTGGAATGCGCTTCCTCTCGATATCAGGACGGCCACCAGTCTGTATGCATTTAAGCGGAAATTGCGAATTTATTTTCAGCACAAATGAGCAGAGTCGTCTCATAAACCTCTTTTCTTTTATTAATATAATATATATATATATATTATGAGTATGTATATATTTATTTCGGTGTATATATTCCATAATATTATTATGTATGTGTAGTTTTTATATATATACGACACGGTTGGCGCAGTGGCTGAGCGATCGACTGCTGCGCAGCGTGTTGCGGGTTCGATTCCCGCCCAGGGTAAATATTTGTGTGATGAGCACTTGTGTTTGCCTTGTGTCTGGGTGTTGTTTATCTATATATGTATGTATTTACAAAAAAACAAAATGTATTTGTGTATGTATATCAGCTGTCTGACACCCATAGTACAGGGTCTCCCTAGTTTGGGGTCAGATGGCCGTGTGTGAAATGTCCCCACATATTATTATATTATACTTATTTATTATTATAAATATATATATTTTTTCACTTTTTAAATATTACTTTTTGTAATGCACCTGCCTTGTTATCTCTTCACCACCCTTGGTTGACTGGTAGAGATCTAAGGCATTAAGTCCGCCTTTGTACGTTTGTGCATGAAGTATAAATAAATAAATAAATAAAAAAGGGGAGGGGTTACCATAATCTCCATGCTTGGCAGGCGTCTTGGGAATTGCAGTAAAATTGTTCAGTACACGGAAGCCGCTGCTCCTTGACGTCTGGATTTTCCCTTAATCGCCATCTACAACACCTTCGGGCAAAAATGGGTGGGTAACCTAAATTCACCGAAGGAGGTTTTTATACAATAGACCAGCTGGACAGTGAAACAAGAAATGTGATTACAACTAAATCTACCCCCGCTGGCTGCCGACAAAATGTGTAAATAGCTTTCGCGCTTAAAGTTGCAGCGCACGCCGGTCCAAGCCAGTTTAAACTAGTTGTAAACGTTAGGGGCGCTGTTGCGAAACTAAAGTTTGTACTAAAAATTATCGTTGTTACATACAATTGTTGTTCTATTTACTTCATTTCTACGTGGGGTTCTTAGTTTCGTATTTAACATGTTGTCTGCATCGTTGTTCATGTATTAAGTACGGTATAATGAATATGAATACCTGTACCTATATTATGTCCCATTGCAGGACAAAGGCCTTCTTTTATACATAGAAGGCACGAGCATTCAAAATAAATAAATAAATAATAAAAACGTTTTTGAAAAAAAAGAACCGCCTTAAAAAAAACCATTAAGGAACGGCAACACAGTTATAACAGAGATTGAAAGTCCTCTAAAGAAAGAAACGAAAACGTCTTCTTGGTTTTTGTTGTTTATTTTCAGAAAGCGCTGAATAAATTTCTGTTTGTTGTATACTAAAACCTTCTCCAGAATGTAACAAAGACTTTTCTCAAAAACTGCATCAAAATCGGTTCAGCCAAACGGGAGATAATCGCGGCCAAACATACATACATACAAACATACGGGTCGAACTGACAACCTCTTTTTTTTTTGAAGTCGGTTAGAAATCATTTATTGCTCAAATAAGAATTTTACATCTTGTGAAAAACTTGACCTCCAAACTAACCAAGACTTGTACTATGGAGAACAAGGCGCTCTCATAAACAATGACTAAGATTCTAAAAATTGATCACTAGATGGTAATTTCAGACTTGAATTCTGGTCACGTATACCTACAGTTTAGGATTTCTCACAATGTTTTCTTTCACCAATGTCATAAGTTAAACTAAAAAGTACACAGTTACCTATGTATCGATTATCGAAAGAGTAGAAACAAAAAGTTGAAAAATCACGACATAATAATAATTGTTTTAAAAGTGTAGTATTCAATTCGTGTTCTTATGGTTTTTGCATGTCCTAACTAGCTCAATAGGCCTTCAAAATAAAAAAGTGGGAAGATATCGTCATTCGTCAAATTTATCAAAAATAATCCTCGAATCCCTATTCAAACAGAAGAAATGTAGTGTCCTGTATATTATGTCTGCAAATCCTTGTAATATATTAGGTATATAAGTTTGGAGCGAGCCATAGGCCTCCCGTTGGTTCATAATTCAGTCACGGATTCGCCAGCGACACGTACCAACACTCGACACAATTATGACCAACTACGTGAGGTTTCTGTAGGGCATCATGTAACATACCTACTAGCTACGTTTATAATATATATGTCATATGAAAAGGAATTAGGTATTGTAGGTACTCGTAACCATAAACATCACGTTTACCGAGGGGACCAACACTTATATTGCGAAAAATATCAATTGATTTTTTATTATTTATTTATTTCACCTCCGTTTACACACTCACCACATTGAACCACTAAACACACAAAACACGCACACACACACAGGCACACGCATATAACAGAACACACACATACACACACTTCACACCCCTGCCATTACATGGCGAATTTAATTGCATCATACTTACTACCACTGTCCTTTTTTTTTCTTTTTAGAATAGAATAGTTTTATTTTGCAAATATGGGTAATACACAATAGTTGTTTTATCACATTAAAGCTCTGCCATATTTTACCATTCGGCATGCAAACATTTATACATTATATACGAAACATTATTATTATTATGAACTTACATTTTAAAACCAGATTAATTCAGATATTATTATTACAATTATTAATCATTCAAAATATCAATTAATAAATTATTACATTATTATTCAAACAAAAATCATTACAACTAATAAATTATCATTAGAAATATCATTCAATATGTCAGTAAGTAAGTAAGTCATTTATTTTGCAAATACGTCCTTGGCAGTCTCTCTTTGTTTTTGTAATCATCTGGGTGGCGTACCTTAATATAAGTTAACTGTGTAAACTAGCTAGGACGCCAGAGCCATTCTTGAATTTGTTATTTGTTAAAACTATTTGTTCTATAGCAAACTGTACCACAATTTGCAAATAAAATAAATAAATTTATCACCATCATCATCATGTCAACCTTAAGACGCCCACTGTTTTAGCATAGGTCTCCCCCAAGGGGGGGTTCAGCCGTAATTGTTATGCTTGGCCGATGCATGTTGGCGATCGCCATTTAAAGTCTGAATGTCGAATATTTAAAGTAAAACTAGCTGACCAGGCAAATGTCGTTTTGGTTTCGGATATAACGACGATGAATGGACCACTCTAATTTCGTCGATATCAGGAAGTCACAGTTACAGGCAACGGTGAAGAACACAGTTGCTATATATTTAGAATATCAATTTATAACTGAACCATAAAGGACAATGCCAGAAACTCTATAGAACTTTGCCCCACTCAATAAAAGTCATGTACAACCTTGCAATATGTAGCATGTTACTGTTTATTTATTGCTGATAACTAAACATTAGTCTTAGTGACTGTAGAACTTGCGGTTTCCGTTTAAATCTAAAAACAATATTGACATTGATTATAGGTTAAATTGTATTTTAGGTAAAGCGAGTTTGTATTTTGTGGGTAGGTATTTCGTAATCCGCAAGTTCTAAAGAAAAACAATTTAGTATAGAAAGGGTCTATATTCATTACAATTATTTTCATTAATTTACTTTTTCTGTACATGGGTGGGGCAGGATATGGCATTGTCATTTATCTCCGAAACGTTCACGCTTACCTACCTACCCAGTTAATATCTATAAACAAAAGGTAAAAGTCCCACAGTTGCTGAACATCTGCTTGGATGTAAACAAAAGATAACAAAGCTCTTTGTTTTTGGTGGCCGGCTCCGGTCGCAATATCTGCATGGGATTTTTTGTAATTTGTTACAAATGATTCATTAAAAACAGTCGCTACACCCGAACTCGGCGTTACATCCAATGTTGCTTTAGCCACATGAATTTAGTAATAAAGTATGCCTTACTTTCAAGGGACTTTGATTTAACATCGCTATATCTAAATGGTCGCCGTAATGAAATCCACTATACTCGTATATAAAAAAATTGCCGATGACCAATTCTTAGACCTACCAAATTTACACAAAAAATGTCATAAAAATCGGTTTCGGAAGAGTTCGATAACAAACACTGATACGAGATTTTTATATCATAGTTCTCTCAAAACGAGCCAACCTCTCAATCATCATCATCCTACGAATGTCAGTGTTTCTAGTTTTTAACTACCTTTAAGGCGACGATATACGCCGGCGACCTTGAGCGACCAGAGAATCGTATGCGCTTCGTCCAAAACTCTCAAAGTTTAGTCGAAAAACTTAAATAAAAGATAGTATTCTTTAACTTTAAAAAAAAGACGTATATTAAAAGATAGATAATAAAATTGTCTGTAAGATAGTGTAAGTTTCGTTTAATTATACCTGATAGATTTTGTGTGATTGTCAATGTTTTGTCCGCGTCAGACACAACTTCACGAGTTAATTAAACTATTTAATATGAATATAATCAAAAATATTCACATACTAAATGATTAAGAGAATGTTCTAGTTTAACATTTTTTTTTTTTCAAATCATTTACACTACACATTTTGACGTGATAGTCAGTTTAAAATCTGTAAAAGTCGTTAATAGCTCCTTAACGGCTGTCAAAGATCAACGAATCACTGCCTGGCCAATATGCTTTAATTATGTAAAGTTGGTACATAAGTAAGGTTATCCGAGTTTCAGCCATTACACAGATTTATACAAGTACTTACGTATATAAACGGAAGTGCCATTGAGAGTTGTTGAGATGCGAGTTGTCGAGATTCACTCCGGGTTCTTCACAATTGTCATTGTAAGTGAGAGGGGAGGCTGTTGAGAGACGAGGGTTTAGGACTCGGATCTCTTGGTGATGTGCAGTCATGACGTTACTGGGTTATTATAAAGTAGGTAACAAAATCAAAATCATTTATTTGCGTAAAATGTGGTAGGTACAAAGATGGTACAGACAGCGTCATCACCTGCTTACCCCCTATCCGAAGAACTTTTAATGCGTGGGGGTAAGCAGGTAATGATGCTGACTGTACATAAAATATAAAGTGCAACGACACATTTCGCCTTTTGGTGTTGGCATGCAAATCTAACCAAATAAAATCTATACACAATGCGTACGAACTTTTAAATAGATTATGTAACCTACTTTTATAACAAACATAGCTTATACATATTATAGTCATGAAAGTAGGTAGCTGCAAAGTAACTTAATTCACTACAATGCATTTCTGAAATAATAAGATAACGATCATTGATTACAACCATGCCTGCTAGTTAGTATTCTAGATATCGATCGATAATTCCAAAATCATCGACATTTAAAAATGCATCAATAGTTGTGCTTTAAAGTTAACGGATTTTAAATCAGGGGTATTTCATTTACATAGAATACTTCTGGAATAATTTCAACTAACAGCAATCGAAATTCCATCACAGCGATGTTAGGAATTTCAATAATGAATCACTCAGAACTATGTTCGGCATTAGATGAACTCATTTATTGGAGTACTTACCTACCTACCTAAGTTCTTTCCACAAAAGTAACCGATCGATCAAATTGTTCGGCGAGCCCTTAGGCGGAACATTTATTCTCATTCCGAGTCCCACAATTCAATATCATAAACCTAATTTTCCGGATGACATCACAATTTACAAGTACTCGTCTAGATTTGCGAGGAAAATGCCAACAGTTGTAATGGAAGCAACATTGGAAAAATACTTCAAAGGACTGGTACAGTTCATTACTTTCCGCTGAATAAAAATATATGCTTCTATTTGATAGAAATATAAGTATATTTAAATACACACGATACCTACCTATATACAATGTTTTCTTCTGTAATATTTTCGCATTTACTGCTAGTAAGTATTTTGTTTTTCTTGTAAAATTTTAAACTGGCTTAGCTATATTTCTACTTTCTGCCACTCATTACACCCTGGTACAGGCAGATCAAGTTCGACCTTTACCTTTGACAACTTTTACCTTTCCCATCACCTCAATGTCAAAAAATAAAGGGCCAAGAATAAAATTCGAAAGCACACATTCAACCACACAATCTTAGACACCGCATCACACAAAACAGTGAAGACATTTTTTCAACAGAGCGCGACGTTGCCCTCCATAAAACGTATCATATGAAATTCTCAAAGAAAATAAAACCTGCTACGCGCGCTATCTTTATCCCTTTTATGACAGAGCGCGGGCAGAGAGAAAAAAATACAATATTTCTTTCATGAAATGACTGTGCCCCTCAAACCGTTGAAGAGGAAAATACAAGTTTTCATATGAAAGAATTGTATATTACATGTAGCCTGGAACGATGTCGATGTTATAGTTTAGTAGTATATTAAAAATCAAATCAAATAGGTAACGTGACTCAATAAACGGAGGAATAAAATAGAATATAATAGAAGGGCCTACCTATGGTTTTGAAGGAAGGCTGCCTGAGCTACACCTACCTAAACTCATGAAGTTAGGCCGAACGATATTAGTAAACCGACAGAAACAAATTAGTTGTCATTTCGCGATATTTATTCAGCAGAAATCCCTGTCTTGGTGTCAGTAATAAGTTTTTTTTTAGTTTTTCAAATGTAAAGTAAACTCTCGCCGAGTTCTAACTATTCCACGATTTTAACAAAAAAAAATTAATGAAGCACATAGAAATGTTATATTATGTACGTTAGTATAGCAAGCAATAAAAGTCACTGTCTAACTATCTAAACAAAATTGAGGTTTCGAAAGAAGACCATTCTTCGGATTTTATTTTATGTCACCTCATCACAATCATGCCCCATTCGCCTATCCCGCCTATGCGAAATCACTGTAATTTATTTCCTTCGGTTGACAACCTAATAATAAACTGTCAGTCCTAAGCATTGTTGTGTTATTTATAGTTACGAAATACGGGCACGTACTAGGACTATAGAATTCCAAAGAGGAAACTAGCAAGCTAAAATTAGATGTTTTCAATTTTAACTTTTTTAATTTTCCTCATCAAATTCGCTTCTCCCCAACTCTTTCGCCGCGGCTAGCCCGCACTCGCGAGCTACACTCAATCACAAGTTGAACTCGAACCCAGTTCAGAACGTGCACAATTATCTACTAACTAACCAACTAACGAGAAAGTTAACCAGCACTTAAACAGCCACTCCGCCTCGGGGTTTTTGTTTACGATAGTACTCGCTTACTTCTCGTGTAAGTTCTATAAGTTCTATAACACGACTTCAATTTGATTTGTTTATGCATTTGAGAACTACTAAGGTTTGCTGTTATCCTGGTACTAAGTTTTTAGAACGTGTCAGGCAGGAACTCCGCAGGGTGTCTCTGAGAACTGTGCTAAGCTAGCTAGCGACGTTTGTCGCAGTCCATCAATTCATACCGAGACCCTTCCGTGCCCCGGAAAGCACGTAAAGCCGTTGGTTCCAGCTGTCATTTGTTAATATTTGACAGACGCTATCGGTTGATGAGTTGAGTCAGAAGCTAGTCAGAAGCTAGCAAGACACGTGGCTAGTTCTACGATGCTGACCTAGTAAGCTAGCAAGCTAGTTTTATACACAAAAAAATAAGCTTATACAAAATCAAGACCGTAAAGTCAAGCTACAAGGCAAGCTAGTAGTGTATTATCCTGGCTTCTAAAACTAGCCTCATGTACACTGAAAATAAGGAATGGTGTAATATCCCAAATAGCTCTATCTCGCTTGGGTAGTTGATACCATAAACCATTAATTCCAAGAGACAACTTTTGCAAAAAAATCTTAATTTTAGCCCTGAAAACCCGATTCATTTCCATTTAACTGACAAACTGTATTTTTATATGTATAGTTCCAAAAAGGGGGTGCTCAAAGGTGATCAAAAAACACGCCTACATCGCTATCAACGGGACACGCACGTGCCCAACAGGCTGGCAGCATTGCCACGTTGTATGGCAATTCTTTGACCCAAGAATAGTCCAGTCTTCGGGTCACATGAAGAGTCGACCGACGAGGCCCCGAAATACAAGGTGGGCACTCGGATCCCATAGCCCTAGAGTTTTCACCCCAAACGGCTTAAATATATATATCTTCCAAGAAAAAAAAATACTAAAGTGACGTTACATTTTGCAATTACTTATTATTAATAGTACCTACGCCAATTTATTCTGGTTTCTATTACCCACTCAGTTTGCTATGCGCTACTATGATTCTACTTCAAACTTTGTCAAGAAATTAATTAATACCTAAATTTTCCGCGAATATCTTCAAGTTTCTACTAAACTACACAAACAGACGATACAGGTTTCCGCGTGACATCATTCCACAAAGTTCGACACAACAGGGAACTTGGAACTACTTTCCCCTTCGGAGTGCCTTAAAAGCTTCTGACTTACCTTCACAACTAACATTACTCGGCGACATAGTTCCAAACTATAGTTTTAATGCTTTCTGGATATGTAGACAGGTAAGTGAAGAAATGAGTTTGATGTTCAGTAGCCATTTATTTCCCTTTTCTTTGAAACTAACTAGCTACAGACGTTTGAGTCTATAAATACTTACCTTGGGTATGACTTTTAAGATTTAATATTTGAACATTGAGGAATTCGTGCGTCGGAAAGCACGTAAAGCCGTTGGTCCCGGCTGTCATTCGTAGATCTTTAGCAGTCGTTATGGGAAATCAGAAACCACAAAGTCTGATAACCAGTCTTTTCGAAGGGTTTTACTCAGTGACTGGGTTGTGGAGGTCAGACAGGGAGTCTTTCCATGTAAACCACTGGTAATCAGCTGCATCCGGTTAGACTGGAAGCCGACCCCAATATAGTTGGGAAAGGCCTAGGCACATAATGATGCTTTGAACATTGAGGAAAGTATGTGGAGTTTTTTTTTTATCATTTGACAGGCATACGTTTGACCACTATCTCACCTGATGGGAAGCGATGATGCGGTCTAAAATGGAGCACGCTTGCCTAGAAGTAACCTATTCACTCTTGACTTAAAGACTCCCGGGTTGTAGCTATTAGGAAACACAGACTCAGGCAGGGAATTCCACTCCTTAGCAGTACGCGCAATGAATGTATTCCCAAAACGTTTCGTGGTGGGTGGGATTGTCCGCCATGTACCGGTGGCGCATCGCGAGTTGACTTTATCATACTCTTTACCTATCTTTAGGTACAGACAGCGTCATTAACTGCTTACCCCCCTATCCAAAGAAATTTTAATGCGTGGGGGGTAAGCAGTTGATGGCGCTGTCTGTACCTCTCTATACACATTTTATAAAGATGTTAATATTCTTGGTTTATTTTGTAAAAATCCTTCACTGATAGAATGCTACACTAATCCCGAGTGTCATAGAATATCTTTTACGGTATATTTGCCTTCTACATGAACGAAGTCGCGGACAGAAGCTAGTTCTTTAATACAACTGTGCCTAACCCTTCGAGGAAAAGAATCGTGATGACATATAATCTTTTACTCCAAGGTACAGACGCCAGCACTTCAAGCCATACCAAACTGTCAAATTTTTCCGAATGAATATGAACCTTATCCTTTTGTCATAAAGTTGATAATCTATCAAATACATTTTACAGATTGTTAGATTGTTGTAGCTTGATGTGCTGGCCTCTGTACATTCAAAAACCTACAATTTCTTACAACATTATAAAAAAAACAACAGTGTTATTCCGTCTATCTTCTTTTTAGCGTGAGGGTGGCAAACACAGATATTTATCATGTGAGTGTGTGTGGATGCATATCTGTATATGGTGTCCTTTTTTGGCCCAGTATTTAGGCAAGGCAACGCCATCCGGTGACGCAGTCATTAAGTCTTCACATGAGCAGGTGACAGGGCAAGAAGGTGGAACATGGTCTGCGGACAGACGCCGCATAGGCACTGAAGATTGACATCATTTGAGAACTGTGAAGATTCTCTTTGCTACGGCCGACCTGAGTCGGTCAGAGTCTGGATGAATTTAGGTGAAGTTTGACTGAGGTTTCTTCTCACTGAAGGGACCATTAGCTCATCTAAGGAGAACATTAATTGAGGGATATTTTAACAAATAAACCGACTACAAGCCCGCCACACTATTCCCTAACCACTGTAACTCCTGTAAGCCAGAATCAACAGTGGCAACCACCAGAAAAGCGCCAGAGCAATGAAGCTCGACGAGTCCCAGAGAAACGATTCAACTGTCTTGGATCCCGCAACGAAATTAATCAGAAAAGAACAGCGGAGGAGTAAGAAAAACATATTTTCCACTTCCCTGCAAATCAAGCAGGAGACAGAACAGAACTAGGCCAATAGGCACAAAGGGACGTTTACTACTGGGAGAAATCAGTTCCCCATGGAGTGTCCGGGCTAGAATAGCATCCATCCATTCCATCCCGAAGACGTCGTAGAATGCGACTAAGGGCCAGTGTCCCCGTGTAGAATTTATTGTTCTGTGCCTCGGAACAATAAGTTAATGATGTTTTGCTTATTGTTCTGAGACAGCAAAGGAAAATCCGGAAGACGAGCAGAAGCGGCTTCCGTGTAATTAACAGGTTCACTCGATCCCCAAGACGCCTTCCAAGTGTGGGGAATATGTCACCCTCGCCCCACCTTTGCGGAAGGCCTTTGTTCAACAATGGACGTCTTCCGGCTGCTGGTAATGATGATGAGACCGACCAGACCCTAATTCCAATACTTAACAAACGTATAAACGTGTAAATGTGTAAAAAGTAAAAAAAAAAGAAAGAAAACCGCCTTCAAAAACTAGAAAGTTATAAATAACTTTAGCACAGAACACACATCCTACTTTACTTTCGGAAGTCGGTGGCGGAGGCTTTGAGTTTGTTGTTTTGTATTGCCACCGACTTCCGAAATTTTTTTTGACTTTTAGTGTTGCTCTAACATCCAAATCCATTAAGAAACGGCGACACACTTAAAAGAGATTGTAAATCCTCCAAAGATTGAAGAAACTAAAACGTCGTCTAAGTATTTTTTTTGTGAATTTGTTGATTTTCTCAAAAAGGGCTGGATCAATTTTGGTAAAATTTATATGGGATTTTTTTCCATTTCGGAATAAACCCCTTTCAAACAAAAAAAGATTTTTGCAAACCAGTCTATATATGACAGAGTTATAATAATAATAAAACATTTAATTCAGACCAAGTCCATATTCTTGTTAGTAACAATTCGCTTAAAAACTAATGTTAGTAGGTATAGGTACATAGTACACAGCACACTTAAATTGCGAAATGAAGTCGCATCCATCTTTGCAGCATGGGGGACTCCCACCGATCTGCAAAAATACCCAGTATAGTGTTGGTACTGCCACGAACGCGAGTGAGTAGGGAGGCGCATCTTTTCCGAATGATAGCGGCGAAGCCATCAACCCGCGCTTCAGCAAACATCCCTGACGCACTGCAACGCCATGGCAGCCCCAACAGTACCCTGAGTGCATTGTTATATTGGACACGCAGGTCGCTGTATGCCCGCTGCGAATAACGGACCCACAGGCTGCAGGTGTAAAAAGATTGGCAATATGCTTTAAAAAGCGTGACTTTGACCGAATTCGTACACCGTGCAAACCTGCGGGCCAGCATGTTACAACGGACAGCCAGCGACCTGCGTTCCCTTTCTATATCACTATTATCATTTAAATCATCGGAGACCCAGTGACCCAAATACACAAAAAAAACAGCAAACACACATAAAAAAAAATCAAACATTCGAATTGATAACCTCCTCCTTTTTGAAGTCGGTTAAAAATCACAATCGACGGCTCACTAAAACGATTATTAGTGGATTTAAAGCCGTGTTGTCATGCACGATAATTGAATTTCAGTGAACCATCTCTCCCCACAATATCTGTCGTGGAATAATACAGATGCAGTCCCCAACATCTGTATCTACGTAACTGAATGCAAGGAGCTCATTACCTCTCATTCACAGAGTATTGGAAATTTCACGCAACACCAGTCAATGGAAGATTCAATAATGTGGTTTGTAGGAACTACAACACTGGTTTAGGGTATCTGCAGACTACAATTTTCTTGTCGTAACTATATTTATATACGACTGTTAGAAAAAGCTCTATTATTATAAAGTAGGTACTAGCACTTTCCCAGCGATTTCGTCAGTTCTTTTTCCAAACAGAAGTTAGGAATTCTTCTCCATTCGAAACTATCTTTTGAAACGGGCAAATAGATTATATTCTTGTTTCTTGTAAATTTCGACGTTGTAAAGCGCCTTATAATGGTATAATTAAAATGAACAAATCGACTTTGATTTACCTTTTTCGTTTCTAGCCAGTGTGAAACATACCTGGAAGCTAGTGATCATAGAACAACGCGGAACACCGGTGTTCTGCGCTTTATGCTAGTGATAGTCCTGTAGCGACATCTATCGCACATGATACGTATTTCTGACGATTCCAAAGTTCGCCGCGACATTAGCATATTATAAACAAAATCCCGTTTACAACCGTCAAAACATCCGTCTGGTCGGAGGCCTTTTTCAATAGAGAATGAAAAACTTTCCACTCTATTCCTCATTTATTTATTTATTTATTTATTATTCACAAAATCCACAGCTCTTTGACAATTCATCTTAAAATATAAACCGGTTTTACAGCCAATTACGGATTTACAATTTAATAACTATTAAATACATGCAGCAGAAACAGACATACATAATGCAGAAATTACTTAACTGCTAGCGCCAACTAAGCATTGCTAAGTGTACAGTGTAGATGAGTGTGTGAGGAGTTGCAGGTGGGTGTGTGCGTATGTGTGTGTGAGGATCGTGTGTATAGGTACCCATGTATACCTACCTACTATGCAGTTAAATCTACCTCATACCTCTAAAGTCCTTTTTCTTATTTAAAACATAGGAAATTTTCAATTACGGCAGCGATGAATCGATATTTGCCACTTACCGGGTGCTATCGTGTCGTGTCTCGGCATACTAATACAAACAGCTTCGCTAGTGGTTCAAAAGAACCTTTCACAAGCACTTCTACTGTGAATATTTTACCGTCGCTAATTGGTTTACATTGCTTCCCCTACCATATCTACCCCTTTTAATTGACTATCGTGTTTTTCGTGTAAACGGTGTAATAGTATGTCGGGCGGTTGGACTACACTATGAATTTCGCATCAGTTTTGCTGTAACTGATAAATTACTATTTACTAGTTGTGCCTGCGGCTTCACACACGTGGACTTGTATGTAACTTAAGAGTACTATTAAGTATTCTGTGACTTAAGGTAGGTAATAATGGACCTGTCGCTCCCCACATACATCAGGACCCGAAGCGGCGGCGCGTAGTGTTCCACGCGCGCCCCTCTTAGACGTCCGGGGGGGAGTCTAACACCTCACTCCCCCCCTGACCAGAGAAGTGGCCCGCCGCACCAGCCGGGGGTTGCGGAAGTATCTTCAGTTCCCGTGACTCCCGACGTAGGTGTGAGATGGAACACCGGGGTGGTTTTTAGTCAGAAAGAGTCTGACAGACCCCTCCGCCCGCCCCAGGGCGGAGAACATCCATGAGGATTTTCCACCCCGTATCAAAAAAAAAAAAAAAAAAAGGTTAAAATTGCCAGGAGTTGATGGGATAATGTACCGTGGACAGTCCTCAGGTAGGCAGTTGAAGGACCTCCTTCAACTGCCTACCTGAGGACTGTCCACACTGTGTGACATTATACAAGAAATTGATGCATCTTCGTGTCATTAATATTCGCCATTTTTAATTACGTATAAACAACAAGACAGACTATTAAAGAAAAGGCTTGCAAATGGGGAGACAAGAACAGAGTAGGAGCCTTTATAGATACATAGAACTTTAAGTATACAATGAGGGAAAAGTGTTACGATGTATGTTGAGAGGAGTTTATGTTTGTTGTTGGGTGAAATAGTGTAGATGTGTACAATATGTGATAAGGTTGGGATTATTGTGTTCAGGAAATACCGAAGTAGTATCAATATGTAATGTGCAGGAGGGTACAATGGATTATAAAGTCATTTCGATCCGAGGTTTTGAAGAGAGCGGTCAGAACCAACGAGAATATGCTTGTCCCCTTCGTGCTTCCTCAGGAAAATATTGCCATTGGAGACCCAACAGAACACACAGAACAGGGCGGAGGACATCCATGAGGATTTTCCAACCCGTACCAAAAAAAAAAAGGTAATAAGTATCGAGTAATATGTCATCATACTGCTCCAAGCTGGTCTAATGGTTGCAAACGCAACTACTGAAAGCTGTGATAGTGAATTTTATCATGAAGAATTTGTCTGTAGATCCCGGAATCTAGATTTGTACCCGATTGGTAATTGGCTAACATATGTATCAAAGGGAAGGTGCATGGTATGCCTTTCGTTTTAATTTATTCTCTAAAATAGGACAAAATAACACTTTTACACGCCATTTTTCTTTAACTAGTTGAAGTCGGTGTTTCCTAGTCGACACAGAAACAAAGTCAGAGGTGGTCTTTAAGTACATTCGGTTCCGTCCAATAATCAGATCATAAGATCACATGAGAACCATGTAGGAATATAATATTACAAAAAAAAAGACGTTAAAAAGTTCCTCCGCATGGCGGCAATGTCACGTTAGATGGCAATACTTGGCCTCTAGCCGAAGTAAAAGCCAGCCCTTGGGTTAATGTCTGAGGTGGTTGATTGAAGAAAGAACCACACAGATTTAGACATCCAGACAGGGCACGCAGCAAGATATAGGAAATAATTTTACGTTAGGTAACCTTGCCCTATTTGTTCACAAAAAAATATAGGTTAGAAATATCGTTTAATTCCAAAATACAGTGCACATCTACCTAAATAATTTATGTGCCAACTAAAATTTAAATTAATTTATACGTTTTTACAAAAACAAAGAATCAAAAAATGTCTCCGCGTCGCTGTTAACTGGAAAAGAGCCCAAGAGGCTGGCGGCATGGCCACATTGGATGGCAATGCTTAACCTTTGGCCAAGCATTACGTAGGCACGTAATATTTAAAAACCTTAGTAGAAAAGTTCTGAACTATTCGTATAAAAACACAAAACATTTAAAAACTTTAAGTTTCACTAAGTAACGTTTAAAAACAAATCTAAGAAACGTGTACATATTCTTTCTTTTTTAAAATAAATATTACATTTACTTACAAAGTTCATCCAACATTGAATATTCTATGTGAATATATAATAATATAATATCGCTTCTGTTAACCTGGTACCTACAGGTTAACATGTATGTAAGTATGTAACACAAAAAGCGCTTTATTGCGCATCATATTTCACGAATTCACAGCAACCGGATAACCGTCGTTATGTCGGAGCACGCCATAGTGCCATATTTACGCCATGTCATCTGATTAAGTTGGGAAATCGAGCTGAACCTGATTGATGGATGGCAGCATGGTTAATTACATTGTACGGATGATCTTGTTGCCAAAAAATGGTTAAATCTTAACGGTTATTTCCTGGTTCTTGTGAAAAAAGAGGAAAATAGGCAATAAATAAATAAAATAGTTATTTATTTGAATTAATCAAAGTTAATTATTTGAATTAGGATAAAAACAGCCAGGCTAAAGTAGAAGTGGGCTTGCCACGTCGCTCGGATGCACCTGGAAAGATGGGCAAAGATGGTCACTCACTGGACACCTGAAAGTGGGCATCGTCGCCAAAGACGACCACGGCGAAGGTGGTGTGTTAAGCTGGTTATGTTTGCGGAGCAAATGTAGGCAGAGATAGCACAAGATTGGGAAGTTTGGAAGGAAAAACGAGAGGCCTTTGGCCAGCAGCAGTGGGGCACAAAAATAACATTGTTATTTTAGAGGAAATGTACGTTTTTTTTTTAAGTCACGATCATTTAAATACTAGGATAACATACATCACACTAAGCAATAAAGCTTAAAGCGCAAACCAGCTAAGAGCGAACTATGCAGCAAAGTAACGTTTGCATTCGGCCTGGTGCCGTCCGCCCCGCAAACAAATTGCTCCAAGAATAAATGCTATCCTGGTACTTTACGGAACAAATTAGCAGGTAGGTACCTACATAAGTTAGCTTCAGTGGTTTATTTATATCATTATTTTATATTAGGTATTTAATTTATTGCGCAAGAAAACATCCGACCACAAGTAACATGGGACAAGGGCAAGAAGATTAGATTAGATTAGATTATATTGAGCAAGAGTAAAACCTCAATTTTTTTATACAAAAAATCTAAACTATTTAACAGAATGTTAACTGTCTGACGACAGTCTCTAGAACAAAATAAAGTTCTTCTACAGGACAAACTTTGTGTATTCGAAGTTCTAATGGTATACGACAATACGCCTAAGACATCAATCAGCATTCAAGCCAGAAAGTAGCTTCAATTCTGGGATCTTATTCAAATATATCAGATACTGAAGGTACCTTGCCATACGTTGCAGTGTGAGCTTGTTAAAAATCATGTCCTTCATGTAAATAAATAATATTGTTAACACACACTGCTCCGCCTGTTTTGCAAGGGTTAGGCAAAGGTGAGTAATTGGTATAGGTTGTATGTAAATACACATTTCGCCAGTTATTTTAATTCCAATAACTTCAGGCTGCTATTGAGAAATTCAGAATGG
The DNA here is from genome assembly GCA_947361185.1 of Charanyca ferruginea. Classification (NCBI taxonomy): domain Eukaryota; kingdom Metazoa; phylum Arthropoda; class Insecta; order Lepidoptera; family Noctuidae; genus Charanyca; species Charanyca ferruginea. The sequence goes on along the minus strand of OX376066.1, from coordinate 2,637,665 downwards.
AATAGCTCAATACCGTCGTCATTTAAAACCTCAAATGAACAATGGTGATATTATAAGGCTCAAGTCATCAAGAATTAGGTATAAACTAATTAGTAATTCGTAAATTATATACATTTGTCTATTTATTTACTTAAAGCTATGTGACATCGAAATCGTCGGCCATTAGTCAGATAAGCTTAACTCGCTGAATTTTAACTGGGATTTAGTTTAAACGCTCGTTCACATTCATGTTGAGTGTATGCCAGTTACTTGAGCAAGTATCTAACTGAAATTTACGAATTAGGTATACCTAGGCGTTTTCTTAACATAGATAAGTAACTGTAATTTTGTAACAATCATGGTGAACGAAGTGTAAAAATAATTAGTCGCTTTTAAAAATACACTAAAACATAACTGCTGTGGTAAACTTGTAAAGAAGAAGATATAAGTAGAGCTGCTGTGAACCTGCCGCCAGGGCTTCAAAACAGCTAGGCTCAGCTACAGCCACGTGTGACAAGGATGGCTTCGTGAAGGTGGAGATGAAGAAGAGGAAGAAACCTCCCAGTCTTAATCAGTGCGGGACCGCGCAAGCAGGACCCAATAGTTATGCTGCGTCCGGCAACACCTACGTCGCAGCTCCATGTGTCCCGGCTACATCACACCACAAAGTTTGAGAAGATCGTCGATTATTTTCGAGCGAAGACCAGATGGACCTTAAGGGCGGAAAGATCGTGCCACAACACGAATTTCAAGTCGTTTTGTGGTACGAGTTCAGAGTCATTATATTGAGACGTTCCTCAAGGAAGAGTTTTGGCTTTAGGCCGAAGGGTGTCGTTTATCGGCGATTCTGCAGAAGGCAGTATACTACTCCAAACCATCTCCTGAAAGTCAGAATCAACAGTAGCATTTTGAATTAGTTTGACATTATTATTACATTGATTGGGCAGAAATAGCTAGTGTGTTGTGGAACAAAGATCTTTAAAAAAAAACATTATAATAATCATTGAAAGATTGTTGGCTCGTTCATCTTATCAGAACTAAGCTCAGTTATCCGTGTGAACGAGGCATCGAGACGAAGGCCTTGTTTCGGTATTTACGATTTAAAATAAATGGTTGGGATTGGCGGCTAAGGCGTCGTACGACAACGTCGGCTTACTTCAACCTAAGGGATGAGACAATACCGACAGACACAGTTCCCTTCTTCAATTCAAGACCTTTGCTTTCTTACCTAGATAAAATTACCTACCTACGCTTGTATTCCCCGAAGGTAAAGACAGAGGGTATTACGCCCCAATTTGAGCTTGGGTGTCTAGATAGAATTATATTCTTACACTGAGATAACGAAAATCAGCCGGTCTATGCTGTTAAGGTAAAGTGAGTTTGAGGTAATCTGTCATCCACCAATCCTGAATGTGATCTGTTTGGCGATGAATGGAGTACAATTATGCGTGTCTGATGTTTTGTAAGAGGAAGTATGCTAGAAGTCCTTTATTAAGGGGCTATTAAACGACTTTTACAGATTTTAAACTGACAATCACGTCAAAATGTGCAGTGTAAATGATTTAAAAAAAATATATGTTAAACTAGAACATTCTCTTAATCATATAGAAAGTGAATATTTTTGATTAAGTTCATATTAAATAGTTTAATTAACTCGTGAAGTGGTGTCTGTCGCGGACAAAACATTGACAATCACACAAAATCTACCAGGTATAATTATCCGAAACTTACACTATCTTACAGACAATTTTATTATCTATCTTTTAGTATACGCCTTTTTTTTAATTTTGAAAGAATACTACTTTTATTTAATTTTTTCGACTAAATTTTGAAAGTTTTGGACGCAGACTGCGTCCGTTCTGCATCAGTTTTGCGTCCAAACCTCTCAAAGTTTAGTCGAAAAAATTAAATAAAAGTAGTATTCTTTCAAAATTAAAAAAAAGGCGTATACTAAAAGATAGATAATAAAATTGTCTGGAAGATGGTGTAAGTTTCGTTTAATTATACCTGGTAGATTTTGTGTGATTGTCAATGTTTTGTCCGCGTCAGACACAACTTCACGTATTAATTAAACTATATAATATGAATATAATTAAAAATATTCACTTACTAAGTGATTAAGAGAATGTTCTAGTTTAACATATATTTTTTTCAAATCATTTACACTGCACATTTTGACGTGATTGTCAGTTTAAAATCTGTAAAAGTCGTTTAATAGCCCCTTAACGTCAGTTTTTAGGGTTCCGTAGCCAAATGTCAAAAAACAGAATGTCAAAAATATTACAGACGCCATACCAAACTGTCAAATTTTCCTAATTGAATATGAACCTTATTATTATGGAATAGAGTTGAAAATCTATCAAATAAATTTGACAGATTGTTGTAGGTTGATTTGCTGGCCTGTACCTTAACAAGCTAACAGGTACAGGCAACTGAATTATGGCTTGCTGAAGACCATCTCCCCAGTAAACCCTAGTAAAAATTAAGTTTTTATGTAGACACTTACTTATTAGGCAAATAAGTGGTTGATAATAATTAGACTCTTATTTTTAACACTGGATGTGCTACAAAAACCTTAATTTTAAATCTCGAGTATAAGCGCCTGAGAAAAATAAATAGCAAAGTGTATTTCTCTCTCTCTTTCTTTATCATAAAATTGGTAGGTCTGGTGTTGTCTTTAAGATAAATTATAGACCGCGTGATTGATTTTTTTTTGTTTCAACTAACGCAAAGCTCGAAAACAAACGAGTGAGTAAGAACGCGATAACATCACAGGAAAGTTGGCGGGCGGAAATTTCACAAAACTTGTTCCAGGAAATAATCCGTGTTTTTCAAAAAGCCTTACAAGTTTTTGGAAATAATGTTTGTAATTTAGAATCTCCATTACATGTGCAAGGTTTCTATGAAGCTCTTTTTTTACTTTTTTAATGTATGAGTACATTATGACCGGCCAAAGTTCAGGTAAAATTGTGCAAAAAAGCTGATTTTCAGACGTGTTTACTGAATTTGTTTCTCAAAAAAGTATATTTTTGACTTCATACAAACCTAGATTTAAACCACAAGATACCTGTGTGTTAAAAATATTTGAAAAATTATTTGTTATAGCGACGTAATCGCGTACGAGCGTTTGTATGGAAAATATGACGGGTTGGGCGCGCTCTTAAGCAAAACTATTGTTATAATAATATCTAATATATAAATAATAATTTTCTAAAATCGTACACCTACCATCATTTTCTATACATAACTTTATTCTAATCATAATAGAATTTTGTGAATTAGCTCTAACATTTGTATTATTTTTTTAACTCACTTCTTCTCAGTCGTTCACTCTTGACAGAGTGGTCGTGGTCATGGGACGGCACCCACAACTGCGGTCGCAGCCTTCGCGATCCTTCTCTACCGGTCTCTGTTGGCTGCATGTCGAGCACACTCTGTCACAGGGAGGCAGATTTGATGGAGTCTGTCCATCGGGTAGGCGATAGTCCAGCGACGGTAGTCTCGTGCCCTCTATCCTTCCCTGAATCACCAGACGCTCTAGGGAGTCGTCGTTGCGGGTAACGTGTCCAAAGAATCTGAGGATTCGTAATTGCACAAGCGACGACAGTCTTTGTTTGATGTTGAGTTCATTTAATATTGACACGTTAGTCCGATGAGCGGTCCAGCTAAGTCCAGCTTATTCTGAGCATGCGTCTCCAACACCACATTTCCAGGGCATCTATCTTGCGCCGGTCCAGCATTCTTAATGTCCATGTCTCCGCTCCATATAAGAAGATCGGGAAAACCAAGGTATTCATAATGCGCATTTTGGTATTTTTAGTAATTCGGTGGTCTCTCCAGATCTTGTCCAACTTTTGTGCAGCCGATCGTGTTATGGCGCAACGTTTTCTAATTTCAGCCTCACAGCCCCCGCTATTGGTGATAGTAGAGCCCAGATAGATGTAGCTGTTGACGACTTCGCAGTTAGCAACTGGTGTGATATCTGGGTTGTTTTCGTGAGCTCTATCCACTATCATCATTTTAGTTTTTTCGCGGTTGAGGGCAAGTCCAAACTTTAGGCTAGTGGTTTCGAGTATCCGCAACAAATTACCAATAGAGGCGCCAGGAGAGTTGTATCGTCAGCATACCTCAGATTGGAGATCATCCTACCTCCGACCGACACACCTTTATCCCAATCATCCAATACAATACGCATAATGTATTCGGTGTATATGTTAAATAGTAAGGGTGACAGAATACATCCTTGTCTGACACCCGCTTGTGTTTTGAAGGGTTCTGACTCAACACCATCCAAGCGCACACCTGCCGTTCCACCTTCATAAAGCTTTCTGATAAGTTGAACCAGATGGTGAGGCACGCCCATCTCCAGCAGTATTTCCCACAATTTGGACCAGATAATAGAGTCGAAAGCCTTACTAAAGTCAATGAAACAGATATACAGCGTACTATTGTACTCTCTGGCTTTCTCAATAATTTGTCTGCGGATAAGTATTTGCTCACGAGTGCCGCGACCCCTGACAAAGCCCGCCAGTTCCGGACCTATCTCCCTATTTAAGTAAGCTTGAAGCCTGGTGTTAAGTATATGCAGTAAAATTTTGCTGCTGTGTGATATTAGGGAGATAAGTCGATAGTTCGTACATTTTTTTTTTAACTTACATGGAACGTATAAACGTTTTTTCTTATATCTATGGTTGTAGGCTATCTTAGTTTAGCTCGGCTTCGGTCCCTCCTGTTAGAGAGAGATGACGATATTCAGAATTTTCATAATGAATAAATAATACCTACTAGCCTATTACTGAACTTCAGAACAAAAGCCTCGTCTCATGTGAACACTCTTGCTCAAGGTGAATTGTCGATTAATTTTTATAAATTAAAAAGCGAAGGATTCCTCACAATGATTGTGAAGTCCAACATATACTACTAGAAAGTACAGAGACCAGGACATCAAGCTACCCTGATCTACCAATTTATTTGATAGTTTTTCATATTTATTACAAACTAACACTATGCATGTGACTTTATCCGCGAGAATTTTGTCAAGGTTCTCAAATTTTTCATAATGCAATAGGTATAGCTCTCTCTGGGATAACGAAGCTTCGTATTGGTGAAAGAATTTTTGAAATCGGACGAGTAGTTTCCGAGATTACATACAAACTAACAAACAAAGTTTACCTCATCATCATATTTCATTTCACCACAATGTGGGTCCCGGAAAACGTCCAACGACATCGAGGTACACCTAAGCGAAGATGGCGGGATGAGCTTGACGCTTACAGGAGAGATTGGTCCACACTAGCTCTGGACAGAGAGCGTTAGAAAGAAGAAAGGGAGGCCTTTGCCCTGCAGTGGGACAATACAGGCTGAAAATAAAAATAAAAATAAATAATCATATTAGAATAAATAAGTCCAGATTTCCTCACAATGATGGTGAAGTCCAACATACTTGTATACTATAACTTTAATAGAACGGAAAAAAAAGTTTTTTCAAAAAAAAGAAAACCGCCTTCTAAAACTAAAAAGTGATAAATAACTTTTTCATCCCACCATCTCGGAAAGAGTATTTTTAATCTTCAATATCTGAGTGGAAAAGCCGTTTTTATTCTCTAGAGGATAAAGTAAATTTATCTTCAATATCTGAGTGGAAAAGTCGTTTTTATTCTCTAGAGGATAAAGTAAATTGAATTTAGAACATCGTGTGCACTAAGTTTAACCTATTTACTGCTACCTCTATGGTGCCGAATATATCATACAACTTTTTTTTAATTTGTTAAAAACTCAGACTTTGTAAACGTTTTTTTTTTGCATTTAGTCATTTCCTCGCTGAGGTGGAATGAAAAGTTACGTGTTGCACTCGAGTGCAAAGATTTTTCACCTCGTGCTCTTTTGATTCCCTCGCTAACGCTCAGGATTCTAATTTTGAATCACTCGCTGCGCTCGTGATTCAATTTTAGAATCCTTCGCTTGCTCGGTCATCAAAATTGAACACGCGGTTAAAAAGCAACTTTGCACTCTTGTATAACAAATAACTATAGCACAGAACACACATTACCTACTTTACTTTCGGAAGTCGGTGGCGGTGGCGATGGCTTTGAGTTTGTTGTTTTGTGTTGCCACCGACTTCCGAAAGTAAAGTAATGTGTGTTCTGTGCTAAAGTTATTTATCACTTTTTAGTTTTTGAAGGCGGTTTTCTTTTTTTTTGAAAAATCTTTTTATTATTCACTTTTTAGTGTTGCCTTAACATCCAAATCCATTAAGAAACGGCGGCACACTTAAAAGAGATTGTAAATCCCCAAAAGATTGAAGGAACTAAAACGTCGTCTAAGCATGTTTTTTTGGAATTTATTGATTTTCTCAAAAAGGGCTAGATCAATTTTGGTAAAATTTATATGGGACCATTTCGAAATAAACCCCTTTTGAACAAAAAAAATAATTTTGCAAATCCGTCTATATGTCAGAGTTATGCCCGAACATACATAAAAAAAAAATATAAACATTCGAATTGATAACCTCCTCCTTTTTGAAGTCGGTTAAAAACATATTTTCACTTACCCGTCTCTTGGTCACCAAGAAGCTTATACTTTTAAATATAAGCTTCTTGGTGGGGACCTTTTGCATCACGATCTATCACGACGAATCACGATGTACTCAAATGTTTTTCGATTTATTTGGATTACCCAAGTTTATTTTTAGCTGTGGCTGCAGAAAACCTCAAACGGCGAAAGTATAGTATCCTTGGTGATAACTTTATTTTCGAGCCGTTTGGGGTTGAAACCCTCGTGTCGTGGAGTCCGAGTGCTCATCTACTTTTTAAGGAAATTTCCAAAAGGTTAGTTGACACTTTTCGTGATCCAAGAGCTGGTGGACATTGGGCAGAAATTAAGCATTGCCATCCAACGTGGCAATGCCGCCAGTCTCTTGGGACATTCCCAGATGAAGGCGATGTGGAGGAATTTTTTGATGCCTTATTACATATTATTAGTTTTTTTTTTGTTTAATACTTACAAGTTCTTTTTTATTTTACGTGTAAATATTGTAAAATATAAAATGAAAATATATTTTTTCACAGTTTACCTTAATGACTTTTGTTTTCGATGATAACATCGAAAACAAAAGTCATTAAGCTAAACTGATAGACGACAGTTACTATAAAGTAACTGTCGTCTATCAGTTGACTTATGAAGAATCTTACGATGATCTTATGATATCGTATGAAGAATTTACGAATTAAATAGATAGATATCACTGACACTAGAAACGGACCTCTGTCTGTAAGCGTCGCAGGCAGCAACGGGGCGACTTCTCTTACTCCCTAGGATCGCTAGGTATACATATAAGCGGGTCTATTGTCGTGCAACAAGACGTAAATGCGTCACCTACTCACTACGGGAGTGATACGAAGATTCGAATGACGTTATTTCGAAAAAAATTACGAGTGATACCTACGCCAGTTCGAAAACTCATTGATTCGAAACCGCTGTATCGAATGACTTTGTCCAGTACCCCTAGCACGAATCACTATCGAAAAAACATTCGTATCGTCAACGTAAGCATTTAGTATGGAAACTTGAACAGCGCCTCTGGTGTCCGTAAATTAAACTAATTTTAAGGGCACGAACAAATACATATAAGTTTCGTATCGTCATCGTATCGAATTCGTAAGATAACTTGAGCCGTTTGTATGAAGATAGCTAGCACGAAGGCATAAAATGACGGATAGTATCGTAACTGTCGAAGGCTGGCTTGCGAGTTTCACGAATGTTTATTCACTGTAAATTTGACAGTGAGAAAACTTTCGTCGGAGTTTATTTTAAGTATAAAATTATAATTTAAGTGATTGTGTGGATATATTTTGTTAGAAAATGTTCAGAAGAAGCACCCCACGACGTAGTGCATTGTACTATTATCTTGCAGCGCGATTGATTATAATAATATTAAGTATGTTATCTTTCTATTTTATACTGACATAATTGACAATACTCTGTTTTTACATACCTATTTCACATGACTAACCTAATTCTTTATTTGACTTGAGTATACAAATAAACTTTAGCTCTTTTAAACTTTACAAAAATATATTCCAAATATCCCATTGAAATACTATTAAAATCAACATTGCTTAAGACAATAAAATTTTAAATGTTAATACACTTACTTTTCCATAAATTCTATCATAATGGTGTACTGCAGGTGGCTGGTTCTCATTTTATAACAGAATAAAATAGTTTCAAAATATTCACCAAAATCACAACAAAACACAAGTTCACTTTATAACAAAGTTGACCTTGAATAAGCTTCGAGCCCCCGTCGTTCGTTTAGGAATACAGTCAAACCAAACACAACGTTTTAGTAATAAGTTAAATTATTATACCATTTATCTAACTGAATATTAACTTTTTATGCAGTTTCTTCGTATTGCGTCATAAATTGAACAGTATTAAAGTTTTAAATGCCCTAAAATCACTAAATTATCCAGTTTCTGTACGAAACATTCATTCAATTTAAGATCATTCGTTCTATTTTGCCCATCTTTACTTACGTTAGTATGACGTCACCAACGTTATCGTATCGAGCTCTCGATACTATTTCGAAAGTGCTTCGTGCTTCCTACTTTCGTTGTACTCCGTTATCGTATCGAGAACTCGATACGTTTGCGATACGAAACCTACAAATATTCGTGAAACACGTTGATTCGAAAAACTGTTTGAATGGTACGCTAGTACAAAAGTCTTAGTACTTACCTATCGAAATCCATATTTAGGTATTTAAAACACTTGGACGTGTCAAAGTTTAAATTGTTCTTATTTTATTTGTTATGTTTTTTCATACGATAGTTAAGTTATCTATCAATTTACTACTAAGCATATTTAACCCAGTATTCTATTATTAATAGGTATTCAAAGGAAATCATGTACATGATTTTAGTTACGTAATTTCGTGACTAAAATCATGTACATGGTGCAAATATTTCAAAGCAGTATTGAGAGTCTTTGCCGAACAGAATTACTCCTTTTGACAAATGATAAAGATGGATCTTCTTTTATTACACAGCTAAGCCGAATTGTGTAAGTGAAACCAAACAACAAACAATCAATTAAATACTCATTTAATTAAAACTTCATAATAAAATTCCTTATTTACAAAATATCAACAAATTGTACTATATAATAATGATCAAATCCAAAATAATAGTACCGTAAATAATAATAATAAAAAAGGTATAGAAATAGTTTTATCTAAAGTTTGCGCCTGTCGATTTTAACTTACATTAAATACTACATTAAATAATAATATTACAGGGTAGAAGGGATCGGGTGTGATCTGCTACCATGAATTCAAAACATAATTGTAGACACCAAAGGTTCAAATTTCCGTATATTTTTGTCCTTACCTATATGATTTAAACTCTTAAAATCAAAACATCCTAAATCGATGGTAAAAGTTCACGCGTTCACCGTGAATGTTATAAGGATTACTATGAACTTCAAGTAATAAAGTGACACTTCTCGTGATCCAAGAGCTGGTTTTTACTTTGGGCAGAGGTTAAGCATTGCCATCCAACGGGGCAATGCAGTCAGTCTCTTGGGCACATTCCCAGATGACGGCGATGTGGAGGAATTTTTTGATGCCTTATTATATTAGTTTATTTTTGGTTTAATAGTTATAGGTTTTTCTTTTTTTAATTGTACCTGTAAATATTGTATATTTGTTAAAAATAATAAAAGACTTGTTGAAATGGATATTATATTCACATGTCACTGGAGTGAACTCGCAAAAGGACTATTGTTTACAATTTGTTACAAACAGTGTTTTTTAGGATCTTGAATGTATGTACTTATATTTTAATTTTGAGTGTGTGACTTGGCTATCTCCTTAGGTTAAGACCTGTAAGGATAGTTTTAAGGAATTTAAATACATAAATAAATAAATACATAAATAAATACATTTAATATCACTTACCTACATTTAAAATATTTAATTATTTACAAAATAAAATCATAATTTGCTACAAGTCCGAAATACAAGGTCAATGCAAATTGTTTGTAGAAACTTCACAAAGTATTTTTCGATATTGCCACTTTACATTTTGCTTTCGGAAAATTGACTGTGACGTTATTGATGTTTGCAGTAGTATATTTAGAACAGCAAAATAAAGTTTGTCTTTAAATCCGACTTTTTTCCTAGCTTTCATATTTTGAATGTAGAGCGAATCTAACTCGAACTTTGACGGTTTTTTTATAAAAACTTTGCACCACACTAGGAATTTCATCTGTATCTGGTTGTCTATGGTACATTTAGAAACTTTATAAACTAATTTATACAAACAACCATTTTTAGTTGATTTGAAGTCACCTTTGTCAAGTTTCGACAAAATTTAATTAGACCAGAGGGCTAATTCACGTAATTTTATGACGCGCCAATGAAGTTGTAGTGCAGTTGAAGTTAAGTTCAAGTTTGAGTGATAAACGGTATTCTTGTAATCTTTAAACTGCGCGTAAGCTGCGCCTGAACTGCACGTCAACTGTACGACAACCAAACTTACTTATGGTGTGCCACACATGAGAAAAAATATCGATCGATTACATTTCAATGAATATGACGTTATTATAATATTAAAATAATACCCCAGTACAGATTTTAGTACTTTTTAACTGTCATTTTGAGACGTCTAACGAATAGTAGAATACCGATCATGATGCGTTCCGAAGCACGCACCAAACACTCGCAACAGTAGAATGCCTTTGCTCGCGTGACGCGAACTTGACGCGAGCGTGTCTGACAGCGGTAGAGAATACGAAAAGCGTTGTTTTGATCGAAACTTAACTGCAACTGCACTGCACCAGCACTTTTTTAGTGACGTGAATTAGCCCACAGTATGTCTATTCTGTTACAATCTCCCTCGGTGAACACCTAGGTGAAGTGAGCTGGCATCCGTTCGTCTGCTTTTCAATCCCTAGCATCGGGACGGATGACAGCTCACTTCACCTAGGTGTCCACCGAGGGAGATTGTAACAGAATAGCTCTACTGTATATACTACTCCTGTTAATGGAATGTTAACTATTGAGCACGTCTTAAAAGTATAATACGGAACATAAGAATAACAGCTAAGAAACAGTTTTTTTGTTTTTTTAGAGATGAAACGGATATTCGTTAACTATCCGGCCTTGTCGGACAATTTTGACTATCCGGCCGGATACCGGATACTACGAAAACTTTTATTCCTCATTCAGATAAGATAAAACTAGCCACAGTAGCTTACTAACATCATTTATTTATTATTAAAGATACAAAGCTTTATTACTGACAATAATCACTGGTCAAAATGACATAACAATGACGATAACGATAACACCCGATCGCGCCCGAATGCCAGATGCTCACGCGCGCCCGATTTTTTCCAATTTTGATGGCTAAATTCGAATATCCGGTCATTCGAACTCAAAGTTTGGGGCTAAGTCTGCTATTTTTATAATTTCGTAATTCCAACACGATCCCATTGTCATTTTGCTAAAAGTTCGTAGTCTGCTAAATTCATAATGGTCGATCATTGACTGCACAATGACGATCTAATGGTAGGTCACTGATCAAAAGGAACTGTCAAAATTTTTGCAGATTACCGTCTAAGTCAGTCATTCAGTTGTCATTTTGTACGAGATTACCGTTCTATATCATTTCTTTCAATGGCGTGTCAGTGGTTGACCATTGGAAAGTCATAATGACGCCATTAAACTAGTAGATTACCAAACTTGTCAAAATCAACAATTATGAAATCAATGATAGACCATTCTGACACTATTGTAATAGCAGACTTGAGGCCCTTGCCGAATATCCAGTATCCGGCCAAACTTCTACCCGTCTCATCTTAAAATTTTGATTGTTATAGCAACAAAATATCACTGGCGAGAAAAACATTACAATTAAGTGCAGTAGGCCTAGCACGGGCGCGCTTATAAGGTGTAGGAGACAACGTGATCATAGACAACAGCTAGCTTAAGTAACTGTTATTTGGTTCGCCTGAAAAATGTCGTTTAATTCCTTGGTTCCGAAATAAATCTGTTGCCATTCCATCACTGAGCATTCTACTAAACAGTCTAAGCACAACCCCTAAAAGTATTCGATTCGAATCTAGTTTTTTTTAAACGTTGGAATTTTTTCTGAGCCTTGTGTGTGCGTTTACAAACATATAAAAACTCACATACACAAACAGCCAGACCCGGAACAACTACCTGTAGGTCATATAATTTGTTCCGTGCAGGAATCGAACCCGCGACACGCAGCGTAACAGCCAATCACTCAGCCACTGCCTGAATCGTGTCGTCAAAACGTAAAACAAACTCAATACTCCAACACCTGGCGGGTTCGAATTCCGCCCAGGGGAAATATTTGTGTGATCAGCACTTGTGTTTGCCTTATGTCTGGTTGTTGTTTATCTATATACGTATGTATTTGTGTATGTATATCAGCTGTCTGACACCCATAGTACAGGGTCTGCCTAGTTTGGGGTTAGATGGCCGCGTTTGAAATGTCCCCATATATTATTACGTTCATTGCGCTCTAGAGCTACACCCTCAGATCATTTACATTCACACAACATCGCAAGAAAAGTCAATCAATTAAATTAAATATGTCCCGAACCACAATACTGCAACTTGGGACCGTCTTAAAACTTGTGTTAACCGACTTATCTGAGCGATATACCTAATTAATCAGCTGAAAGCCGTTGTAAGTACAACTAAGCGCTCGTATGGTATGTTTGACATCGCCTTTATTACGTAGCAGTAAGGGCTGTTTTCTGCCGTATGTCGTACGAATGTCAGTATCCAGATATGTCTGGACAGGAGCATAGGTACTTATCAAGGAAACTCCATACCTGAAACAAAATGACATAATGTGTGTTACGAAATATTTAAAACTCGTAGAGTATTCTAGTGTAAGGCACTCGTGGTCTGCAGCTGAAAATCAGCGTCAGGTAGCACAATTTGTGTTTTCATCTGACATTATACTGAGCTGAGGCCCTTTTGGCATTTAATAATTGTTTTCTGTTTTCTAACCGACTTCAAAAGATTGAAGAAACTGTTTTGGTTATCAATTCGGATGTTTATATTTTTTTTTTATAACATAAATGTTTTAGTTTCTTCTATTTTTGGAGGACTTACAATCTCTGTTTTAAGTGTGTTACTCTTGTTGTTGTTCTTAATGGATTTGGATGTTAAGCCAATGGTACTAAAAAGCGAAAATAAAAAGTGCCTACTGCGAGACACTGGAGCTTGGTGCTCAATAAAACATTGGAGTTTTACTTAATGAATTTGTATTTACTTTTAACAGAATTGCAATAGAATTTAGTATAAGAACACCAATTAACAAATGCGGACCGATTCTTCCTTTTTTCCTTTGTAAAAATGTTGTATGTAATAAAAATATAAAATAGCTGGTTGAATTTTCTCCTTATGATAATATTTGCTGCTTGAACTACCGACAGTTATGTGCGCCTTATCAAAAACCGTTAGCAACAATTTTACGGATGCTGTAAAGTCACATTTATAGCTCAGGCGCAAACAAAAAGTTTTGCAAACAAAAAGAAAACTAACTTTAAAAACTAAAAAGTGATAAATAATTTTATCACAGAACACACATATACAAAAAAAACGTGCGACTTCCGAAACTAAAGTAATGTGTGTTTTGTGCTAAAGTTATTTATCACTTTTTAGTTTTTGAAGTCTGTTTTCTTTTTTTTTGTAACTTTTTTATAAGGTGTATTTTATTTTTACTGTAGTGACAATAAATTTCATTGCATTTTTTTTTCTTTTTTTTATTGTTATCAATGTCATTATCATGCTGTAATTATTACCCATTCTTTTAGCCTTGTCAGCAGGTAAAAATATCGATATTACGGGCATAGAGATGTCCTTCTAAATGTATTAAGAAAACACCTGTCAGAAAGTAGAGTATCCGCTATTTTGAGTATCAGTGGCCATTTTGCATCAGTTAAATACAAATCAGTGACTTACCGAGCCTTGGTCAGCTGTATCTGCTATCACTGGGTGACTACCCAAACATGCTTAATTATCTAGATATAGTATCACAGCCTCGAAATGGTTGATGGGATATCGGTGTGAGCATTGTTGTTACGTGGAGCAGCTATAAAAGAAACAAGAAATTAAATGTGATAAATTAATAACTAGGCTGTCAGAAAGTTTTTTTACTCAATTGTAGTGTTTTATGAATACAAAAAGTCAGGCAGTGTAACAGAAATGAATTAGAAACAAACGTATTACGTTTGGGGAACGCAGATTCGTGACGCATGTTTGTAACACTACTTCTGCTATTATGTATTCCTAGTACATTTCATTATAAAGTGGTGATTAGACACGGTTAAATCTTTTAAATAATTTGTATGAATGGAGAGGGCGAGGAGGCCAAAGAAAAGATGGATGGATTGTGTGAAGAATTAATTATATGAATGAAAAGGGAGTCAGAGAAAGCATGACGTTAGACAAGACGGAATGGAAGAAGGAAACACTATTCATAACCTACGTTTGGGGGAACGAAGATTCGTGACGCATGTTTGTGACACTACTTCTGCTATTATGTATTCCTAGTACATTTTCATTTAAATCTTTTTAACTATTCATCATAACCTACACGAATAGAAATTATTACAATAAAATAAATTAATATTTACCTAATATTTGCTGATCAATACTGGGTCCGTCTACAAACCGGCTCTCGAACCCTCGGTGGATATCCTCCATCAACCTCTGATGGTTCTCCTTAAAGTTCCAACAGAGGAACTTGTGGCCATCCTTCTCTAGATCTACTATCACAGATATTAAGTTCTGGAAATAAATAATGAAATGAGATTAGACAGAGATATAATAAATACACACATAATAAAGCAATAAGTTTCTCGCAACACAAAAACATATTTATCAAAGCAATAAGCAACTTTTAACATGAGTCTTATAATATACCACATCAAACTCAAACTCAAAATCATTTATTTCAAATAAACCAGTCACAGGTACTTTTGAATTGTCAGAGTCAGTCAGAAAGTTGAAGCTAGTCGCTTGTTCCAAACAGTAGGTTTCTATGGAGAAGAACGAGCAAGAAACTCCATGAACACTCTTTTAAAATCAATGTTACTTTCGGTTACATCATTCATTGAATCGAGGGTACAATGTGAGAACAATGTAACAAATCACAGAACAGATAAATAGAGTTACTCTATTTATCTGTTCCGTGTAACAAATCGTGTACGTTAAAAGAGGCCTAGATAAAAATATAATCATAATAAACAATTCAAAATAAATTTAGAATAACGAGGCAGCTAAGAGATGACAGTCCCAACTAACGGCGCTCGTTCACGAACATGACGAACGGATCGGTATCATTTAGCTCAACCATTTTGAAGGGAGCCGAATGATCCAACACGCGTGCCACTATCAGCGAGACATCTAAATAATAATACTAGTTTGACGAGATTAATCCACGGTTTTTCTCGAACGAAAAATTTATGTCACAAATTTTCAAGCGCGTAAGCTACCTATTGTGATTGGTTTTTGACAAATTCAGTCAACCAATCACAGTTTACGTGCGACATCGCTCATTATAACAGTACGGCTCCGTCATAGCAAATAATTTGCCATTCGGGTTTAAATCGTGTACTTTAAAATATTTTAAAGGTAATCGCTCACTTTTAGAGCATCGCTTCGGCACGAGAACGGCCCGGCCAGAATTGCCTTAAAAAATCCAACTGTTAGCTGTAAGCACGCCGCCCGCGAGCCGTCACCTCCTTTATCTTGTGATTTAAAATAATATTTTACCGTACACGCTTCAAAAGTCTAAATTGAATGGCAAATGATTTGCTGTGTCGGAGTCGTGTTGTTATAGTGAGCCATGGCCATTAGTAATGATAAGATAAACAAGTTGTCGGCTCGCGGGCGGCGCGCTGGTAGCTAACGGTTGGATCTTTCGAGATGATGACCAATAATGATGTTTTTCTGTAGGGCTAATGGTCATCGCACACTTTTACAGCACCGCTAAAACATAGCGACGCGACGGCCCGGCCAGAATTTCCTACATAAATCCAACCGTTAGCTGTCAGCGCGCCGTCCGCGAGCCGTCAACTTTTTGATGTGATAACGTCTTATAAATCGATCAACACCGGCTGCACGCACGAAATAGTGTCACGTTCCGCCTGAGCCTGAGCGTGAAAGCGAGAGCGCGGAACAAACGATGGAGCGGCACGATCGGCCCAAGCAATAAGCTCCGCCCACCTCGATGGAAGTCATTATTTGCTGTTGTTATATATATGTTAGCCATTATGTTTCTTTATTTTTTCTTTATGTTTGTTTCTTTATTTGACGGGCCTGTTGGTCTAGTGGTCACTGACCCTGACTGCTAAGCCGGAGGTCGTGGGTTCGATTCCCACCCAGGACAAACTTTGTGTGATGAGCATGATTGTTTGTTCTGTGTCTGGGTGTTTATCTATAATATGTATGTATTTATAAATTATATAAGTATGTATATCAGTTGTCTGGTTACCATAACACAAGCTCTGCTTAGCTTGGGACCAGATGACCGTGTGTGAATTGTCCCAAGATATTTATTATTTTATTATTTTATTTTATGACGTTATCACGTAGAACTATCGTCCGTAAACCAACTTTACAGACAACCAATTTTTTCATTAAAAAATATACTCTAAAGCACACGATTTAAAGCCCTAACTTGAAAAGCAAATTATTTGCTGTGTCGTAGCCGTGCTATTATCCTTAGGTCTTGTCTTACCTCAGCAACACCCAAGTCCATGGCATACAGTTGCCGTGCATCCAGTATCACCACGGCGACGTAAGTGGGCACGTGGCGACGGATCTTGTTCTGTATGTGTTGCGAACTTGGGTAGGATAGCGCGCCCGACAATGTGATGGACACGCAGTCTTGATTGCCCACCTGTGGGGTATAACATTGCATATGTAAGGTTACGGTGTTCTATAGATAGGTTCAGGTGCTATTGATAGGTTTAAGTTCTGGTTTCTTCAAAATGTTTAACTTCACCGATGTCAAGAAAATTATCTGGTGGAAAAATACTGTTGCTAGTATTTTTATTATAGTTATAGGTTTGAAATTATTTCCAAACCACTGGTGAGAGATGAAGGAGGCCTTTGACTTCCATACAAACGACTACTTTTTTCAACAAAAGGCAAAGAGGTTTAAGTTGAAATACTCGAAATAATTACAGTGAGATGACAGGTTCACAAAAATGTAGGTATTATTATCGACTAGCTGCTGCCCGCGACTTGATTCCCAGTGTTTTTTAAAACCCCCGCTAAGTTATATAAAAGTTAAGCACAAGGCATAGAGCATAGAGGACAAACATTTAAACATTATTTTTTATTTATATGGAAAGTAGGTACTGCTAAGTTATGTGCTCCTAGTACGTGAATATTAAAGATCTTGGAAACTGAAGATATTTGGACACTGGTGACTTCAACTGAATCATGATCTCCTGGTAGCCTATGTGTTCTTCTGACGTAAAATCTATATAAATTACTGTAAAGTTTAATTAAAATCCGTTCCTAAGTTTATGCGTGAAAGAGTAACAAACATCCATCCATCCGCACCAACTTTCGTATTTATAATATTAATAGGATATTGATAAAAGCTCGTCTGCTACTACCTTGAAGGCCGCCGAGAGCACGGGTGGCCGCGCGGCCTGCGCCAGCGCTCTGGCCGCGTCAGCCGCCGCACCGCACACGATGCCGTACTCCAGCCCCGCGCACGCGCCCGTCACCACCGTCACCACGTACACCAGCAGCTCTATCTCTGTGGGGGGGGGGGAGATGTACACAGTTCATACGCATTCATCATCAAGAAATGGGGGGTTTTGCCATAATCGCCACGCTTGGCAGGCGGGCGGGCAGTACCTATGGTTGTTACAAGGGCTCAGAGAACGCTGCTGCCCATTCTCTGGTGAGTCCCTTAGGGCGGGTTGCTTCAACTAACCATTACTGATAGTCAAAAATGGCGCTAACTATCGTTAAATAAAAAAAATGGGTTGTTTCACAAAATCATACGTCAAAAAGTTACTATTACCATAACCGGCCAGTCATCGTAATTTTGTGTTGTCAAACAGCTACTTCAAACATCAAAATATTATGGAATCTCTTTTTGAATAACTTTAACTGACGGATTTTTATGTCATAAAACAACCCGTTACATTTAACGTACGTTAAACATCGCACGTCATAGTAACTTTTTAACCGCCCGTATGTAATGTTAACCGACTGTTTGGAACAACCCGCCCTTAGTCGCCTCTTGCGACACCCACGGGAAAATATGGGATGGTGCTATTCTTTACGTCCGACACCATACGCATTACCTTACTGTCAAGCAGTTGGGCAAAAGTCAAATACCAGCTGGAGACGTTGGAAGTTATTAAAAGACGTGCCAGGAGGCGCATAGACATTGACTCCCTGGTTAAGGATATTTGTTTTTTTGTGACATTGGTCTGAATTGCACAACTTAATTCTCCATTCCATCATGGGACAAGCAGTGATACGGCGAAGCATCACCGCTATACGGTTGAATTTATTATAATCTATATTTACAGCAGTTGTCGCACTTAATATTTAATCTTAGGAAGTTATGTGACTTTCGTTGTATTATTTCATTCCAATTTAAAATTACAATGTCAATGCTAAAAACCTAAAAGAAGCAGGGATGAACAATACCGGGAACGTTATGGGTCTAACTATATTTCTACAAAAAAAGAATTCTATATAAAATGTTACCTAATCTTTAAAAGACTTATTTTGTTTATATTATTATTATAGTATTTAGTATTTAGATCGTTTTATCATAGATCTATTTAAAAGTTTAATTAAAATTGTTTTAGCTCATCTTTGAAATATGAAATGTTTAGCCTTCCTGCTTCTACGATTCTCTTTTTTCTAATGCTATTCTAATGCTAATTATAAATGGAGTGTAGTGACATTTAACTTGCAAACCTTTTCTCTTACTGCAACTAGGACAATATCCGTGATTGAATCAGATAGACATTAAAACCCAAGACTGTACAAACTTATTTATGAAACTCACATGTATACAATGTTGGTTATTTAACGTATTCCTTGAAACGGGTTACACAAGAACTATTTACAACGATACCGACCCCAATAACTGGATCACAACTGGGTTATTCCCCAGTTACATTATTTTATTTATTAATGATTTCCGTCTATCGAAACTGTTTATTGATATCTAAAAAACCCATTATCACATTCAACAATCGCGCTTGCAACTATTTACATACTAGAATCACTTGGAGGATTTTGATGACATAATATTCAATCCTTATTTCCTTAAGTGACACGATCCACGTTAGCGACGCTGCGGATACAGGTAATCTATACCTACTAATATTTTAAGGTAAAGATTACTTGTTTTTTTTTTTATTTATAAGATGTTATCGCGGGAAATACACTATTGAATTGTCAACGAGTCGGTCAGTTAGTCAGAAAGTTGAAGCTAGTTGCTCGTTTCAAAACGTAGTAGGAAGAACGAGCAAGGAACTCTACGGACACTCTTTTAAAACAAGTTTTTACAAAATACTGGTTACATTATTCTTGTTGCTTCTAGGTGTGAAAACAATGCAGGTAAAGAGAAATACAAAACATTTAAAAAATCAAGATAAAAGCCATGGCAGTTAAGAGTTGACCAATCTCTACTGACAACGCCCGTTCACGAACTCTATCTAAAAAAAGCTTTATTATAAAAAAGACAACCTCCTTCAAAATCTAAGAAGTGATAAATAACTTTATTGTAAAAAAAAAGCTTTTTATTTATCACATTTTAGTACCTTCTTATCATCCAAATCCATTAAGAACCGGCAATTTTTTTGGGATTTAATTGATTATTCAAAGAGTGCTGAATCAATTTCAATAAAAATTATATCCTATTATTCGTAACGCAATCTCCAGGAGATTCGCGTCAATTCTTCAACTATTATATCTGCTAATTGAACAGTTGGGCTCATAGGGGACCACCCCTGAGTCATACCCTAATCATAAGAAAACGAATTTTTAAAATCGATTCACATTTGTCGTAGAAATCGCGAAACAAATATACAAAAAAAAAACAACATGCAGTCGAATTGAGAACCTGCTTCTTTTTTGAAGTCGGTTGATAAAACAGGTAGACAAACACAAGGTATCGTACTCACTGCTATTCCTCCACAGCCTGGTCACGATGGCGAGTTCCATGAGCGAGGACATGGCCACGATGATGATGCCCGCCAGCGTGGCGCGCGGGATGAAGTAGAACGCGTCCGACAGCAGGGTCACGGCCAGCAACACCAGCATCGCTGGGACACACATACTTATAGCACACCTACGACACTCCATACAAACAAAACGATTTAATTACATCAGTCTGTTATTTTGGTAGTAGTGTAGATAATTACCTACACTACTACCAAAATTACAGACTGTACAAATATGTGCGTGTGTGTGCATGTCTACGCGCTGTGAGAACTAAAAGCAGTTCCGAAAGCACGTTCGACGCGGGAAGAGGTGAGGAATAGTGTTTCGGAGGGAGGCGGGGCGTGTCACTAAGTCACTACTGTACGGTAGTACTAATCATTATACTGTGCTTATAGCTAGCAGCATATGGCATCCATACAATACCTATATAGGGTGACTGGTAATTAGTGTACGATACTTAAACACGTGATTGTGTTCATGATAACAAACAACTTTCCCGAAGAAAAAATGTTTTTTGTACTGGTTCACTTTTATCGCAATAACACAACAGCCGTATGAAATTCACGCGCGCGCACGCCTGTGACCTAAAGTGAACCAGTACAAAAAACATCTTTTCTTCGGGAAAGTTGTTTGTTATCATGAACACAATCACGTGTTTAAGTATCGTACACTAATTACCAGTCACCCTATATAAACAAAGAATTGGAACACCATGAACTAATAATGGCAAGACACAACGTCACTAATCTAAAAAAAAACCGTTTATTTTTGTCTTGAAAACCCGATTCTTTTATTTATTAACTTTTTTTTATATTTGATTTTCGGTTGCTTTCAAATCAGTACATCATCTCATGATCTTCATCATCTTTGGTTGACTGGTAAAGAATGCCTAAGGTCCGGCTTTGTGCCTTTTATTGCATACAATTTTAATAAATACGCAAATCCTGTCAACCTTTAGACTCCTACAGCTGGGCATAGGTCTCCCCCGAGGGGGGATTCAGCCTTAATCGCCATGCTTGGCTGATGCATGTTGGCAATCGCAGTAGGTGTTATAGTACTCAGAAGGACGCTGTTACCCATCCTCTGGTCAATATCCCTCTGTTGCCTTCTACGACACCCACGGTTAGAAATAGGGTGGTGCTATTCGCGACCGGCACCTAGTTATAAATGACGTCACAGTTTGCTTATACAATACAAAATGTATGGAGGAATCATGTTTTTAAAGCTAATAAAAAGTACGTATGTAAATTAGTAGGTAGCGTCTACTAATTTCTACTAAATATTTAATCTTAGTTTAGTTTCTGAAAAAACAGGATTGGCATCATTATCAAAACTGACAGCAGGTTATTTATTTATTTATTAACACTTCAAGCACAAAGAACAGAGGCGGACTTAATTCCATAGGCATTTTCTACCAGTCAACCTTTGGGTGATGCAGAGACAAGCAGTGGTACGTGTAACTGAAAATAATTAAATTAAAACTAAGCTAAAGTACAAGGATATAAAAAATACTATAGGTCTATATAAATATAATATCAAACTACATACTACGTGAAGGTGGTTCTATGTGAAGCAAAGTTTAAAAACAATGAATTACCTTTAAAGAAGCAGCCTGCCGGTGTGACCACTCCACTGGCGTGGTTGAGTGCCGTGCGAGTGAACGAGCCGGTGGACGGCATGCTCTGAGCGAACGACGACACTAAGTTACACATGCCTATGGCCAGCATCTCTTGTGTGGCGTCTACTGTAGTGCTGCCGGCTACACGAATACGACACAAAGATATAAATCAATTTACAATGTGACAGAGAAAATGCTGCCTTATTTCATATGCCATACTTTTTTCATTCACTCTACGTGTTGAGTTAGAATCATTGTGTACCAAAGTAGGTTAGCAAGTATGTATGCATGTGTGTGTGCCATCATATTTAATTAGAAGTATTATCCTTCATAAAACAGTCGCAAATAAATCAGCATAGTGCAAACACGTATTTCTTTTACCCAAAATACTCACAAGCAAAAGTGAACCTTATTCCTATAACATTTTGGTCGACATCGAGCCGGATATCTGATCGACTTACGACGTTTTATTCACCGAGCGCTAATACAAAAGGACGGCTCGCGCGCCGAGCGGAGAACAAAAGAAAGAATTTGTAGTAAAAAATAGTTGTTCATTTTCGAGCCTCATTAGTCATTAGTGTATGTGATAATAACAAGTAAATAATATTATAACTGCTTACGAAGTTACGAAGAAACGATCTATTTTATAACAAGTTGAAGGCTTATTACAACTACTATGGCGGAAACACCGGAACAATTACTTAATGTGTTAGAAGATACAGCTATGTTGTTAGCAAAAACTCAAGCAAATCTTAAGAAATGTCCGAAACAACGCTTAACAAAAGGCTACATAGAAACACGGATTAAAAACATTGAAGAATATTGGTCTACGTTCAAAAATGCACATATAGAACTAGTGAAGCGTGTTCCGAAAGCGAATCGACAGAACATACCATATTTTGTGAATGAAGACTACTTTATTCAGGAAGATTTATATATTTGTTTGCTAGCCGATCTTAATGATTTATTGAGTGCACACAACAAGTCGTCGCCGGTACCTATGCAAGCTGACAATAACAACAGTGGTTCTGGAACATCAATGGAAGTGCATGTCAAGTTACCGAGGGTTCAACTCCCAATCTTCTCAGGTATTTACGATGAGTGGCCTGCTTATCAAGATTTATTTACGTCTTTAGTGCACGATAACCCAACATTAAATAAAGTACAAAAGTTGCACTATTTGAAAAGCAGCCTAACGGGAGAAGCCCTGTCGCTTTTGAAGCACGTGCAAGTTACAGAGGTTAACTATGACGAGTCATTTAGTATGCTCAAGGCGCGTTTCGGCAACAAGCGCATTATTATCAATTCAATTCTGAAAAGATTGTTTACCCAAAAGAAGATATCTGTGCAAACAGCAAATAACATTAAATCTATATTAGATACGACTACAGAATGTCTGAATGCGCTAAAAAACATGAATTTATCAACGAGCTCCTGGGATCCGCTTATTATATTTTTAGTTGTTCAAAAATTAGACCCAGAGACGCATCGTGAATGGGAAGATGTTGCTTATGATGAAAATGCCGATGAGTTACCTAAATGGGATGCACTTAACAAGTTCTTACAATCGAAGTTCCGCACGCTCGAGCTTGTCACGCCGCTGACTAGAGAGAAACCTACACCTAAGGGAAAAGAATACGCTGTTCACGTATCAACTTCAAATGCTACGACCTCTTCGAAACCAAGAAGCTGCGCTATGTGCAAAGAAGACCACACATTATGTCATTGTGAGGGTTTTATCAAGCTTAATCCAGTAGAGAGGTGTGATTACTTGAAACAGCACAATCTATGCTATAATTGTCTGGCCCCAGGACACTCGGCTTATAGATGTCGCCTGAAGATGTCCTGCCGTAAATGTCACAAACGTCATCACACGCTCACGCATCAATCCACGCCCATGACGACACCAAATCAACCAGACAGTAAGAACCAACCAGATAAAGAAGTTGAAACTCATCAAGATTCTGCAAAATCAGCCGAAACCAATGTTACACTTTCATCGCATGTCGCTGCCAATTTGTCCACTGCATTACTGGCTACAGCCCTTGTACCAGTAAGAAATCATGAGTCGGGACAAGTGACAGTGCTCCGTGCGCTGATTGACCACGGCTCCCAAGCCACATTTATGAGTGAAAGAGCGGCCCAGATGTTACGATTAAAGAGAACGCCGGTCAATGGCACCATCACTGGAGTCGGCTCAACCAAAACAAATGTTAAACATGCTGCAGAAATCGAACTACTCTCGAGACACGACGCTTGTTTCAACTTAAAAATCAAAACATACATCATGTCTACGCGACTCACTGCCAACTTACCATCACAAACCATCTCCACCAGCACCTGGCCGCATCTGCAAGGACTTACTCTGGCGGATCCAAGCTTCAATAAATCATGTCGAGTAGATTTATTACTAGGTGTTGACGTCTGTGCCCAAATCATGAAGGGTGAAGTTATCAAAGGGCCCCCAGGAACACCGTGTGCTCAAAACACCACCCTGGGCTGGATCCTATTTGGGACCATAGAACATAAACTACCAGGAGATGAAATTATCGTCATGCACCTCAATCTTGATCTCAATGACATGCTTAAACGAATGTGGGAACAAGATCCATACGACAAACGAGAACCCACAGCAGAGGAACGAAAGTGCGAGGAAATCTACGAGACCACAACTGTAAGAAATAAAGACGGACGGTATATTGTGACGTTACCAAAGAAATCAAACATGCTATTATCAACCCAAGGAGATACGAGAACAATAGCATTAAAGAGATTATACCAATTAGAACAAAGATTCAAGAATAACCCAAACCTCAAGAACGACTATGCTACAGTCATGAAAGATTACGAAATAAATTACATGGAAGAAGTACCAAACCAAGAAATGAACAATCCATCTGTGTACTTACCGCACCACGCTGTAGTTAAAGAAGAGAAAGAAACGACCAAATTAAGAACTGTATTCAACGCTTCTCAAAGGGGAACAAACAATGTATCACTCAATGACGAACTGATGGTAGGACCACAGTTACAAGACGACATGAGAAGTCTAATCATGAGATGGCGTATGAGGAAAATTTGCTTCGTGGCTGATATCCAGAAAATGTACCTGCAAATTGTCGTTAGTGAGAAGGACAGAGATCTACAACGAATACTGTGGAGAGCTAATGATCAAGAACCTGTCAAAGATTACCGTCTTACCAGAGTCACGTTTGGAACTGCTTCTGCTCCTTACTTGGCAGTAAGGACATTGCATCAAGTAGCTAGAGATGAAGGACTAAACCATCCTGAAGCTGCGGAAATTATAAGACGCGACTACTTCATGGATGACCTGATGTCTGGTAAAGACAATCTATCAGATGCAGTAAAAGTAGCCAAGGAAATAGACGCCATACTGCAGAAAGGCGGGTTCAAATTGAAGAAATGGTGTTCTAACGCCGCTGACTTTCTTAAAGAATTTGAAGAGTCTGAAAGAAGCTCGCACGTTAAACTAGACATTACATTAGACGGAATCACACGAGCATTAGGATTACACTGGAACATGGGCAAGGATCGATTCCAGTACAGCCTGAACCTACCTGCAACATCAAAGACCACTACGAAAAGAACAATCCTGGCTGACCTACAGAGATTGTTTGACCCACTAGGCTGGCTGGCACCTTCAGTTTTGCCTGCAAAACTTCTCATTCAAAGATTATGGATGCAAGGTGTAACATGGGATGAAGAAGTAGACGGAACCATTGCCGCTGAATGGAACAGCCTACGAGAATGTTTTCATCTATACTTACCCGAAATCGAAATTGACAGATGGCTTCATACTACTGAAACAATAATGAATAACGTCACTATCCACGGCTTCTGTGACGCGTCATCTCGAGCTTACGCCGCAGTTGCTTATCTCAGAGTACGAACAGCCACAGGTGAAGTAAAGACATCAATCATTGCGGCTAAAACGAAAGTAGCACCGACTAAACCTCAATCATTACCACGTCTGGAACTCAGTGGAGCTGTGCTACTTGCTGGACTTTTGAAACAGATAAAGGAAGCAATGAATATACCCACCTCTCAGATATTCGCATGGACTGATTCCACAATTGTACTATCCTGGCTATTCGGTGATCCTACCAGATGGAACACGTACGTTAGAAACAGAGTAGTTGAAATACTTGACAACATCGGCAATCATAATTGGTATCATGTCAAGTCACCAGAAAATCCTGCAGACACTGCGTCGCGAGGACAGTCCTTACTAGACTTGAAGAATGATGAACTATGGTGGAAGGGTCCAGAGTGGTTGAGAGAAGGAGAAATACACTACAGCAGACCGAAGGCGATGATGACAGACCTGGAAAGAAAGGAAACATTACAAGTTAATCTAAAGCTTGCTAATGAGAAAAGTATAGCTACAAAATTTGATAACTGTGACACATTACAAGAACTACTTAGGGTGATACTGTACTGCAAAAGATTTTTAAAGGGAAGAAAATTAGAAAACAAGGACTCACCTGTAAACACAGAGGAAGTAGATGAGGCGCTGAAAACTTGCATAAAAGTAGCACAGAGGGATAATTTTGAAGAAGAAATACAGCAGCTGAAAACAAAGGTACAAATTAAAAGAAATAGTAAATTAAACAATTTAAACCCTTACCTGGATGAGGATGGAATCCTCAGGGTGGGCGGGAGACTGCGTCACTCTGACCTAAATGAAGATAGCAAACACCCGATTATTCTTGATCGGGACAACAATCTTACGTCTCTCCTCGTCGCCGACGCTCACCAGAAGACGCTGCACGGCGGAGTTCAAATTATGCTAGGCTTCCTGCGAACTAGATTCTGGATACTGAAGGTAAAGACATTAGTAAAAATCAAGATTAAAAAATGTCTTATCTGTGCAAAACTAAACGCTACTGCAAGATCACAACAAATGGGAAACTTACCTCGCGTTCGAGTTACCCCTGCAAAACCTTTCTTGAATGCTGGCATAGACTTTGCAGGACCATATCAGATTTTAATGTCTAGAGGCAGGGGAGCAAAGACGAACAAGGCATACATCGCTCTTTTTGTCTGTATGTCGACAAAGGCGGTTCACCTGGAACTGGTAGGAGATCTCACGGCAGATGCCTTCATCGGAGCCTTCCGAAGGTTTGTAGCCAGACGCGGAAGGTGCGCTCAGATATGGAGCGACCAAGGACGGAACTTCGTTGGGGCAAACAGAATACTTGCCGCAGATTGGGCTGAGGCTAAATTACAATTCGACGGTCCAATTGCCGAGAAGTTAGCTATAGATGGAACTAAGTGGCACTTCATCCCTGCCTATAGCCCACACATGGGCGGACTATGGGAGGCGGGGGTGAAATCTATGAAACACCACTTAAAACGAATCATAACCAATCATGTGACCTATGAAGAGATGAACACCTTGCTATGTCAAGTTGAGGCTTGCCTCAACTCTCGACCTCTGACCATAATAGACGACACAGACAATGACAACCTTCAACCACTAACCCCCGGTCATTTTCTTGTCGGTGAAACCCCTATCACTGTACCGACACCAGACCTCAAAGATATTCCAATGAGTCATTTGTCCCGATGGCAACATCAGCAAAGGTTATTGACTGACTTCTGGCACCGCTGGCAGCAAGAATACCTGTCAAGAATGCAACAACGTGCGAAATGGCACAACAAGGTAAAGGAGTTTGACATAGGACACATTGTGCTAATAAAATCCGATAATTTGCCTCCGGGTAAATGGATGATGGGACGTATAGTGGACAAACATCCAGGCACTGACGGTGTGACGCGTGTGTACAGTGTAAAGAGTGGTGATAGTGTTGTACAAAGATCATTTAATAAGTTGTGTTATTTACCAATAGACATTGAAACATAATATTTTGTTGAGTTAATGAGTTAATTAATTATGTAAACTTGCATGAATACCTAATGTAACTCACTGTCCTTTTAGTTATGTTTAAGATATTTATTTATTAAAGGGCAAATAGGCCCTTTGGTGGGCGGTATGTTGAGTTAGAATCATTGTGTACCAAAGTAGGTTAGCAAGTATGTATGCATGTGTGTGTGCCATCATATTTAATTAGAAGTATTATCCTTCATAAAACAGTCGCAAATAAATCAGCATAGTGCAAACACGTATTTCTTTTACCCAAAATACTCACAAGCAAAAGTGAACCTTATTCCTATAACACTACGTATAGCTGTTGGATCTCCATGTATTAAATAAAAAAGGCTTATGTTTAACGAACCTCCAGATCTACTAAATGATCACCAATAATAGTAAATAAAATAAAACCATAAATAGTAAATGGTCACCAAAATGGTGTTTCCTAAAGTGTTGTAGAAATGTATGAGTTTGACTCTAAAAAGCGATTTGATTCTGGCACTCGGCGGCCGTTGCCGCGGCACGCTCGCTCCGGTCGCTCGCCTCGTGCGTAGGGGATCACAGTTCTAACCTAACCTAACCATGTCGGATCCCCCCCAGGGGGGTCAAAAAGATTTTGGTTATTTTGCACAGTAAGATTTGGTGACCATTTAGTACATTTGGTATAATTTAGTGTATTTTTCTGGTAAGGGAGCTTAAGATCCTAAAGTATTTTTTGGTGATCATTATATTTATACCCATAAATAAATGCCGACGTGTAAAGATCCTTACCGAACGCCTTAGCGATAGCGATGCTCTCGAGTATAGCGACCAGTGGCATCACCACTCCCTCCCCACCGAACACAGCTAGCATATCGTCGAAGTACAGCGTCTGATTGTTCACCTCCGTGTGGAATGGAGGAAGACCAAACTTGGGCAAGCCGCCCTGGATTGTACCTGTGGATAATAAAAAGAGATCATTAGCATGTCATTGGAGGATTATATCCAAGATAAGAATGCTTGGAAACATGCTTGTCAAATCAAACTGATTGTTAATTAAAACTACTTAATATATAAAGTCAAAGTCAAAATCAAAGCATTTATTTCAATTAAACTATTTACAGGCACTTTTGAATTGTCAAGGAG
This sequence comes from Charanyca ferruginea, assembly GCA_947361185.1. Lineage (NCBI taxonomy): Eukaryota > Metazoa > Arthropoda > Insecta > Lepidoptera > Noctuidae > Charanyca > Charanyca ferruginea. Next base: position 2,608,784 of record OX376066.1, on the reverse strand, counting down.
TCGGTCAGTTAGTCAGAGAGTTGAAGCTAGTTCCTCTTTCCAAAAAGTAGGTAGGTCTCTATGGGGAAGAACGAGCAAGAAACTCCACGGACACTCTTTTAAATCAAGTTTTTACAAAGTCTGGTTACATGATTCTTGTTGCTTCTATATGTGAAAACTATGAAGGTAATCTAACAATACAACACACAAAAAAGAAGCAAGATAAAGTTCAGTGCAGATAAGAGCTGACCAATCTCTACTGACAGCGCCCGTTCACGAACATGACGCGTGAATCAGCACCATTCAGCTCAAACATTTTGAAGGGAGCCGAATGATCCAACACACGCGCCACCAATCAGCGAGACATTTGAGCGAGCATGACAATACTCCCAACCGCCATGTTAATTTTTGTCAAACATAAAGGTATTAATATACTTAGTAAATGGCTCCATGTTATTCACATTTACAAAATTGAAATAATGCTGCTAAATTATACAAAACTAAGGTTTCCAATGTATATTATTTTATCATAATATGAAGTGTGATAAGTTAATAATTTAAAAATATCTATATATAATAATAACGATACTCGTTACTCATGTCAATAGAAAAAGGGGTAGGAAACATCCTTTTCTTCCAATTTGGAAATTCTCTAAACTGGCTGTGGAGCAGGACCAGCATTCAGCCAAGCATTTTTATCATTGATGTAATCTTCTAACTTCTATCTTCTTCTATAATATACATTACATATATTTAATTCTTGTTCTGGTTCACACACTAATTCATGGTTTCACAATATAAGGAGTGGTTGTCTACCTTTTCAATAATATTTGTAATTTTAAAATACATGATTTGACTTTAAGTTTGACTTTGGAGAGGTTTATGTCCAGCAGAAAAAAAAATGTAAATAGGTGAACACTATGTATCTATTTATACAACTTAGCTGTCATTATTTATCTTGTGATACTTTGTATATACTTCAAGATAGTGTTTTTTTAAGGTACATAGTATTCACGTGTAGTTATATAAACTGTAAATGCAAAATATTGTACACATTTTTTTTAAGAGTAAGTATGGAGTTTCGTGCCCATTATTCTCCATAGTTTTGGAAGGGGCAACTAGAATATTTTATTTTAGGTATATGACCAGCAGTGGGACTCCTAAATGAATTTTAAGCACGTGCATCGCACGTCACGCGCTAGAATGTGCGTGCAAATCGCGTGCCGGAATCATACGGTACCAGGAGCGCAACAAATACAGGTGGTATACTAACTCACCAGTAAGAGCGAAGGGAATGATTCCTTTCAAGTTGAGCACGAAGGCTAACATGGCGGCTGCGAATACAACCAGAGCGTTTCGTGCGCGCACGACGTTGAGCCACCAGGAAGCCAGCCGTGCGCGACACGGACTTGTACTGGGTGTCACGGCTATTGCAGCTCGCTGTAAATAACAAAGAAGAAAATATAAAAAAAAGCACTTAAAAGAAGGACAGGAGAAACAGTTTGGGGTGTTAATACTAGGAACTCGGACATAACCGATGAAATAATACATGTAATATTAATACTCACTTTAAGTAACAACAAAGCTATAATGGTGCTGATGCCCAACAACGAATCCCAAAGTTGTATTGTTTTCAAGTTTTTGAAAAAGTTTATCACAGCATCGACGAATGTATCCCCCGAATGGCCTGGAAAGACGAAATATATACTAAGTATCAGATGCTATTTAAAGCAATGTAGTAATTCTAAGCACGTGAGATATTTCAACTTTGTTTCACTTAAACCTATTGGTGGCACTTCACTTGGCGTATTTGTGCAAATATTGGCCTTATTTGGATAATACAAAATCGACTTCATTTCATTCCTCCTCCTCCTACTTACAGCCGAAAGACGTCCACTGCCGGACATAGGCCTCCCCCAAGGGGGGTTTTGCCATAATCGCCACGCTTGGCAGGCGGGTTGGCGATCGCAGTATGGTTGTTACAAATGCACAGAGAACGCTGCTGCCCATTCTCTGGTAAGTCCCTTAGTCGCCTCTTACGACACCCACGGGAAGATATGGGATGGTGCTATTCTTTACGTCTAAATAACTCTATTTTGTATTAACCAAGTAACGAAATTATTTGTACAAATACGCCAAGTGAAGTGCCACCATTATTTAATTTGGAAACTTATTATGCTTGTCGTACAAAATTAAACCAAAATGCTATACGATAATCGACCAATACAAAATCGATTGTATTTCCAATTTATTACAAAATCGATTCGAATTGAATATTTTTTACATTAGACCTCTTGTCCTAGAGTCTAGGTCTAGGACCTAGACCTACAGTTACCTGGGCATTTAAACGAACGAGTTCTAGAAACTAGGAGCTCATACACTTACATTAGTTCCTACTGAAATGTTTAATGGCAAGCTTATCTGGCGCGGTCTAAATCAGTGTCAACAAATCCTAAACGATAGACTGTAAATATTGTAGCCCTTATTACGATATGTTTCTGTTAGGAGCTGTTTACATGAAGTGTTAGTCGTGTTCATGTCTGCACTTCACTAAAGCATATGGGTCTGTAGACGTGATGACTATTGTAATTGTTGTCAAATGATATGTAGTGTAAATGAATAGGCAGAGGATGATTATCAAGATCGTAAAATTATCATTATCTTTCTGCCCTTGTTTCGTGTTTCTTGAGGTCGGCACAATACGTTTTCCTCTTCCATTCCGTTCAGTCACACGTCATGCTATCTCTTACTCTTCATTCATATCATTCTTCACACAATCCATCCATCTTTTCTTTGACCTTCCTCTCCCTCTTCAAGTCTTCATCCATCTACAGTCGTGTTGATAACTCTTTTGATCACATGCGTTTCGTCCCTCTTCTTCACATGCCCATAATAAGACAGATCCCTTTTTATATTTTCCGATATCAAGATCGATAATATTGTAAAAAATGATTTCCCAACCACAAATCATCATCATCATCATTTCAGCCGAAAGACGTCCACAGCTGGACATAGGCCTCCCCCAAGTGGCGCCACATTGACCGGTCCCGTGCGACTCGCATCCAGCGGATCCCCGTAACCTTTACCAGGTCATCGGTCCACCTAGTGGGCGGCCTTAAATACAAGTCAGTGACACCAATAAGCTTGTTACCTGCTATCCTGAAAAGAGACTTGAGTTGCGAAGCGCTGATCTGAAGTGCGGCTGCCGTTGTGAACCCACTGATAACCGGCTTCGATATAAAGTCCAAAAGAAAACCTGGAAACAACCAATATTTATGAGAATAAAATTATTACAATTTTAAACCTACGGCGGTTTTGGCGATAAAACCGCTTTTAGTACCATTATTTTATGTTGTGTCTTGAATATTTTTAACCGACTTCAAAAAGTTATCATTAATTCGGATGTTTGTATATAATTTTTTTTATTGTTCGGCTATAACTCCGTCATGTAGGATTTGCAAAATCCTTTTTTTGTTCGAAAGGGGTTTATTCCGAAATGGTCCCATATAAATTTAATGGAAATTGATTCAGCACTTTTTGAAACAATCAACAATGTCCCAAAAAAATTAGATAGATGACGTTTTAGTTTCTTCAAACTTTCAATCTCTGATTTAAATGTGTCGCCGTTTCTTAATGGATTTGAATGTTAAAGCGATACTAAAAAGCAGAAAATAAAAACTTTTTCACAGCAACAGCAACTTGCAACAGCAAGTGGAAACTAAAGTAATGTGTGTTCTGTGCTAAAGTTATTTATCACTTTTTAGTTTATGAAGGAGTTTGTTTTTTTTCTGAAAAAAAAAAAAAATTAAATAATCTCGAGTACAGTTGCGCGGTATTGCGTTGCTAATCTATGTAACATCAAAAGTTGCTGGCAACAATGCTGCGCTTTTTTTGATTTATCATGAATACGGAATATAGCATGTTCAACATCGCAACACAAACATATCGCTGTAACAACGTTTTGCAAGTTAGTAATGTCTAGAATATCTCTAATGAACCTTTCAAGGCGATTAGAATATGCATCTGCATGATACCGAGCAATAGATACCTAATGCAAAACTAGAAAATTACAATATTTTTTTCCTTTCTAAATGCACCTTTGTGAAGCATTGTCACATCGCGGATGAATGCGCGACCTTGCACTTGCTTTTGATAATAGTTATTGAGTTCACGGTCAGGGCTAGCTAGTTCTCGCTAGACAGTACCTACAATCTCTAAATACATAGTACCTATAAAGCAAAGTTGTTGTTTTCGACTGTCTGTTTCTCCGCTAGCTTCTTCAAAACCACGCAACTGGTTTTGATACGGTATTCACTATCATTTAGAGAATTTCTTTGGCAAAGTTTACGTGCATATTATTAGTAGAGAAAAGTTGAGAATTTCATAGATTTGTTGTAAATCAACATGTTAATGTTTATAGTACCAGGGTGTCATGACCCGGTTGGAGATACCTACTTTAGCAGCATTTAGTCAGAACCACTGCCCAAACACAAAATAAAAAGATTACAGAAGGACCTCTCCCGCCATCCTCGAAAATAATTACCTAAACTTGCCTGACTCACTAGGGCTGGCACTACTGTATTGACTCTGTAGGTTTTATTTGTGATATTATTGAATTTTAGTGACACTGATTCAAACTCTTTGCAAGTTTTTTATAATAACATTTTCCTGTTTATCATAAATTAATGTCAATTACATAGGTAATTTTGTTCATTCATTTTGACAACACGTGTCGCTAGTCGAGACTGAAGTCTGCTTGAAATTGCTATTGCTTGTGTGCGTGCGAAAAATGGCGGTTTGTTCTGAGTGGTCTCTCTGTTCGGGCGCGCCGTACCCTTACGTACTTTGTGACCTAAATGACACAAAACTCAGTTGAAGTCACATAATCGGTATTCAAACATCCTCAGTTATCCCAAGTTTTTTTTCATTCAAGTACTAGTAGCGCATAACTCGTAGTAGTATTATGGGTAACCTTATTTGACATAGTTTTGCTATAAGATAAACTATGTTTGAATTAGGAAGAATTTGACAGTCCGACGTGTGAAGCCGGGGTGAGTCGCTAGTGGTAGAATAGAACAATAGATCGATTAAAATAAAACCGATGAACTAGAACCAGCCATTAGTTTCCTAGTCATATTTATTATTATCACCTCTTGAACTTCCACTAACTAACAGTGCATTGGCAATAATATCTATTTCTGTTACAAAATATGTTTAAAGAGTCATACATACAAGTTAATGGGTGGTATTTTTTAAACTAGGTAAGTGGAACCAGCATTTAAGTACTACCTAATACTTGACGTTCTTGAGAAAGTTCTAAATAAATTCAAAAGTCTTTTCCAGACATTATGGGAAAATATTATGCTAGTCTGGAGTGGCTTTTTAAATCAACATTTTGCTGCTTGCATCTCACTTATCTCAACCCTATTTTGAGGAGCTGAAGAACCCGTCACCCGATTGGTTTGCATAGGTCTTAGACTATTTAAAGAATTCAAAACCACCAGGCTGACAGAACTTGAGTAAAGTTCGTATCTGTTAAACCTTATCTAGAATACATAATTGGAGTTTTATCTTTAACTTTCGATACGAATGCATGCTAGTGCAACACCAGTGTGCATAGTAATAACACACAAACAACATTCTTACACAATTTTTATGCATGCTAGTTTCTCAACAAAAAGTACAAATACAATGAGCGCCAGAAGTTCAGTCTTGCATACATTAGCATTAACACCACTTTCTCTTCATGTAACAGGGCGACAGATGCCGAAGGAGTTGTTTGTTAACACGCGATTGATGTTATGCTAATGGAGAAATTTGAATTTGCTTGTTTCTTTTTTTATATGAAGAAATATATGAATACTTGATTTCTTTTCAGACAAGGGTATTTATTTTTTGTAGTACTTTTTATAACATGGCTGATGGTCTACCATTTTATTTTCGAATCTATAGTTTAAGTCCTTTTTAGGGTTCCGTAACCAAAGGGTAAAAACGGGACCCTATTACAAAGACTCCACTGTCCGTCTGTCTGGCTGTCTGCCTGTCTGTCTGTCACCAGGCTGTATCTCATGAACCGTGATAGCTAGACAGTTAAAATTTTCAGAGACTATGTATTTTTGTTGCCGCTATAGCAACAAATACTACAAACAGAATAAAATAAATATTAAACGGGTGCTCCCATACAACAAACGTGATTTTATGCCGTTTTTTTGCTCGATGTCTAATGTTGTATATGTACAGTCTCATCAACCGTACATTTACTTTGCGGACGCAGCAACCTACTTTGATGCCGTGCGTCACAAATATTATGCTATAATTATAACGTTTTATGCAATGGACATCGAGTCAGACAATAGCTGTGAACCTAACCATTGGATCTTTCTGTGTCTCTCCATAACTAAACTAACATTAACCACAAGTTGACTTTAAAGTCATATTAAAATCAAGTTAAAGTGGTCGCGATTCTTTCTCTTGACCAGTGCGGTTAGGTTCACAGTTATTGTCTGACTCGATGTCCATTGCGTAAAACGTTATAATTATAGCATAATATTTGTGATGCACGGCATCAAAGTAGGTTGCTGCGTTCGCAAAGTAAATGTACGGTTGATAAGACTGTACAGTGTACAGTATAGATAATGGTACGGAACCATTCGTGCGCGAGTCCGCCTCGCACTTGACCAGTTTTTTTGGGGTACTTGAGTCCTGTTGGTGTCCACGTCGTTCGTGGCATTGGTGGCGTTTTGAATGTCCTGTAAAAGGCAGGTCGCCTATTTACTGCACAGCCCGAAGTATCCTTAATATTTTGGGCACTGAAGTAAATGGGCCATAATTTGACCTCTGGAATCGTACTGGATATCGATGAGATCCTATAGATTCGGAATAACACAATAATATCTACATAATACCGTTCAGAGACCTTTTATTACATCACACTTTGGCATTTTTTAAAACAAATTGTTGTTTACGCGAACGTGAACACGAATTGTTTTTTTGTTAAGGAAACCCAAAACTTGTTTCAAGCAATACGAGTATTCATGGATAATCGATCATCTTTTTTTTCCAACAAACAATTTAAAAGATTAGGTCCATATTAATTATAAAAGCTGGCAGGAAATTGTTTTTCAAAATGATTAACGTTATTTTTTATGGACGGTACACTAAAGGTATTTATTGGAGGCCCTTTGCTTGCAACTATTTTGGAGGTAGTACAATAGTGATAAGAGTGATTGCAAGAATACCGTAGGTGTATGAATATGTACTTGACTTCAATAACTTTGGAGTGGTAACGAGTTGATAAGTGTAGAAATTTAGTACAGTTTTCTGCATTCCATAGTTATCATCCAGGTAGTTAAAATGGTTTATTTAATAACAAATGGATCCCACCAAAAACATTTTCGTGTAAAATGTTGCCAAGACGCGAAATGAATGACTCGCACTGACAAAAAGTTATCAGATCTCTACTGTGAACCGACCTGGTTCAATACTCAGAAGCAGGGATTTAGAATATAAAAAACACTATAATAACTTTAAAGTTCAGCTTTATTATTATAGTTACAGCAATACAGTAATACAGTTTGTTTTGGAGATACAAGGCAAGTGACTAGCACCGAGGTCGAAGCCAGTGTTTTTCCTGACAAATTTAGGGTTGCCGTATTCTAATTCTAAAATTGCCGGATTTTTAGGGAAAACTAATAAAAATGCCGTATAGTACAAAATGTTTATTTGAAAGGTTTAAATAGGTAATAAAAAAAAGTACAAATGATATTTGTACATAAACATCATTTGTATTTTGTTTATTATTTACATACATCATTTGTATTTTTTTTTATTATTTAAACCTTACAAAATGTTTGAAAGGTAATAAACATTTTGTGTTTACTTTTTACCTTTTTTTTCGGCGTAGGGGGCCCGTCGTCATTATCACAGTCATTATCACTCATTTTCGACTAAAACTTAAAGAAATCTTCGTAAAATAGCTTTCACAGATAGATTGTCAGTGTAACATACAGCAAAACAAAGAAGCAATGAGAGAATCACAATAATTATAGGTAGGTACAGTACAATACAGTTCGCTCTGAAGTAGGCTTTTCAAACGATTCCCGCCCTTCCTAGAACCTACCAGAATGAGGAACTAAAGATCTAAGACATTAACGTCTCAGAGATAAGGTTGCATTTTGTTTGAATTCTGTTGACGTTTCTTTTCGTGGCACTTCTACTTTCTATCTATGGTTTACAAGTTGGTGCGTTCCATTATAAGAAATATTTTTTTTTTGTTCACTTTTGTCAATTACCGTATATCTTAATACGGTAATCAAAGAGCTGCCGTATACCGTATTTATGATACCTAACATGCCTGAATGCCGTATATTACGGCAATTGCCGTATCAAGAACAACGCTGGTCGAAGCTCGAATGGCCAGGTAATGGTGGCCTATCGCTCAAATGCCCGTCGACCATTAAGTTAATTCCCGCCATTTTACTTGCTTTATGATTGGTCGTCGACAACTGTCAGAGTAGACCAATCGCATGAAGTCAATACAACTACAATGATCATACAAGTTCCTAGAAATTATTGTAAATAGTTGCCAACGTAAATAATAATATTAAAGGTATAATTTAAATATTTATAACACTACCTATAATCTCTACTTGCCCTAACTTGACAAACTCTACACCTTAGTCAAAATATGCATGTAGCTAGGCCGTTTCGCTACGGTTTCATGGGCGTAAGGTGAAAAATGTATTCACTGTTCATTACTTTACTGTTAAATAATAGTTGTTGTAGTAACGAAACAGCCAAGCCTCATACATATTTTGACTAAGGTGTAAAGTTTGTGAAGTTAGGGCAAGTAAAGTAGAGATTAAAGGTCTGATCTGATAACTTTTTGACAGTGCGAGCCATTTATTTCGCGTCTTAGCAACATTTGACATGAAAATGTTTTTGGTGGGATTTCACTTTGTTTTGTAAGTTGCCCAAGACAATTTTTTTTTTTTTTTTCATTTTTTCAAGTTAAAGTATTTTTTGTTGTTTTTGTACTAATACTAGCTTACATACCAAATTTAATCTTTCTAGGACTTCAGGAAGTACCCCAAAATTTTGACGATCATCAGTAAGTCGGTGACGAAATCTGGCTTTTTTAGATATAAAAAGAAATCTAAAGTATAAGAGCTATGCAATTGAAACTTTATATATTTAATAAGTCTACTAGTGACATTACATCCCGAGAATTTTGTGTATCTGGCATAATCCAAACCCTTAAAGATAGGGTTCAAAAAAACGACGAAGCGCTTCGAGAAAAGGCAGGCAGTGCCCTAGCGCTTCGCTTGGCTCGTCTTGGCGGGGGCACTGCTGTGCCCCCAGATATGCTGTAATATTTTGTAATAACGTCCAATACTATCCAATATAATATATCGTTTTATAACACTTTATATGCATATAATATTATTACCTATCATCATCATCACTTCAGCTCACTAAAGGTCCACTGTTGGACATTAGCCTCCTCCATATAACTATGACCAATATTCAATGCAAATAAAGTGTTCTATTATAATAAGATGTTACAAATTATTGTTAGATCCTTAGACATGCAATATTTAATATTGTTTGACATACATAATACTAACTATTGCCCGCGAATTCATCCGCGCGTTAAAGCATTTATTTCAATTAAACCATTTACAAGCACTTTTGAATTGTCAAAGAGTCGGTCAGTTAATCAGAAAGTTGAAGCTAGTTGCTCGTTCTAAAACGTAGGATAGGTTTCTATGGAGAAGAACGAAAACTCCACGGAAATTCTTTTAAATCAAGTTTTTTACAAAATACTGGTTACATGATTCTAGTTGCTTCTATATCATGTGAAAACTATGAAAAGTAGCCTATGTCCTTCCCCAGGATTTCAGCTGTCTTCATATCAAAGAATCATGGCAGGATTTGTACAAAAAAATAAAGATGTTTAGAGAAGTTGAAATTCTAATTCTTATACTCTTGGGTACCTAAAGAGTATCTTCAGGCATTTACAATCATTTTAAAACCCCGCAAAAAAAAAAGTGAATAGTTTAACGAAAAGCTCATTATTCTAGAACGAAACGGCAACTGACAGTAACAATGACACTGACACTGTCGCCGTTCCGGTGTTATTACACTGAAATTGCATCGTATTATGGGTATTAATGTCATAAATAATGTTTTTAATTCCACACACTTGTCACATCACTTGTCTGCCAATTTGATAGATCCGTTAACGTCGCTTGTTAGTTTCTTTTTTCATAAACACAAAATGGGCATCGAGATCAAACGAAAAAGTGTTATTTTCATTTCGTAACATTTTAATTATGCGGGGGTTTAAAAATATGGTAAGCATATCCATCTACTCCTGGTAATGTATTCTTCACATTGGAAAATATTTTAAACCCTCTAAATTATTATTTTTTTCGTACAAATGAATGTATGAATCTCGCCATGATTCTTTAATTAACATCGGTTCAGCCGTTTTGTTGTGAAATCATATCAAACAGACAGACATACAGAGTTACTTTCGCATTTATAATATGAGCGGGGATTCATATTTGCAAAAAAACTTGATATTACGAAATTCTGATACATTAAGTTGGACATGTCCCAAGAGTAAATAAAGGCGTTTTCCTTAAAAGATTGCTATGGCATTTGGCAAATGAGGTCACCGAGCAACAAACCTCTTTCTAAATTATTATTTTTCGACTCATTACCAGTCTCAAGGCGCACGCTGTCACAGTAATTCTTAGGCTCAGACCACACTGTAATGGCAGCGACCGGCAGAGCAGCGACACACCTACGACACTCCATACAAACGAAACGATTTAATTACCTACACTACTACCAAAATAACAGATTGTACGGTCGCTACTGTACGGTAGTACTAATATTTATATTGTGGCAGCGGCGAGCAATTTTAATCATTTTTAGGGTCTGTCTGTATGTCCGTCGGTCTGTCTGTCAAGACCATTTACCTCGGGAACGCGAACGCGTAGAGGTATCGAGTTCAAATTAAAACTATATACAGTACGGTCAACGTATCTTGGCGCGTCTGAAGTTAGCCGATTAGCTGCGCAGTAGACAATTTCGTTCCTAAAAGTTCCATTGCGCAGCCAAACAGCTAACTTCAGACGAGCCAAGATACGTTGACCGTATTGTACTAAGGTCCACGGACCCTTGAAGCTGTGAAAAAATCAAAAGATACAGCCGTTTATGTCGCAAAAAAACGTACATTTCGACACTCTCAAGGGAATGAAAATTTATAGGGTACTTTCCGTTGACCTAGAACTATGAAATTTGGCAAGTAATATCGTCTTATACAGGAAAAATACAGGAAAAATCTAAAAACTATACATTTGTAATTAAATGATAAAAAATATACTCTTTATTTGTAACGAACGCTTCTGTCCGCGATTTAGTCCGTGTGAATGTCGGTTATCGCGGATGCAGACGAAATCCGCTATTTTAAGCTATTTTCATACCAAATTTCATTCAAATCGGTTCAGCCGTTTCATCGTGGATGCGTAACAGACAGAGTTACTTACTCATTTATAATATTAAGTATGGATATGTACCTACAAATTTGTACGGAACTCTCGGTGAGCGAGTCCGACTCGCACTTGTCCGGTTTTTAACTTTATCTCCGTTAATTAAAGGCATAGTATCGTTTGAATAGCAGTCGCGCATCACCGCTTCGACCGCATGCAAGACAGCGCGCGATGCCGCGGGCGGCCGCGCTACCCTATCCAGGTATTCAAGCGATACTATGTATTATATTAATAAAGATAAGCTCAAGCTCAAACCGCTCGCCGCTAGTCTGCCGATGGCTGCTATTTCCGACTATTTCGGTGTGGTATGAGGCTGATAAATAATGTTTCCAGAATCTAATATTATATTGCAAGGATCATTTATGAAGACTAAAAATAAGGTGGGACCTAAGACCTAAAAAAAACGTCAAATATTTAAGTGACGAGCTGCCTATTGCATAGGCAGGCAATAGGCAGCTCGTCACTTAAATATTTGTCGATATTTACCCTTTGTGTACGGCCTGAAAGATAAGAATGGAAGAGCGATTCTCTAAAGCGACTTTATTTATATGGATTTACAAAGCAGCGCTGCTGTCGCGCGGCTAATTTGAAGGCGCCTTTATACTTGAATGCGAGCTATGGGCCGCTTTCGAGAATTCAAGTATGACCACCCAAATTCAGGCACAAAACACGTTTATCATACTGGCGACCTATAAGGGCCAAATCACACCGGGATTGCAGCAGTTGGCAGCGGAGCGGCCGGCAGTTTTGCTGACAAACAATTTTTAACTTTATAGATAGATAGATAAAACATTTATTCGGTGCACACAAAAGACACTTTTTTTATTTTTGCTAGCCGTTGCTGTCCCGCTCCTGGGCAAAGGCCTCCCCCCATTCCGTCCATTTCTCTCGATGTTGTGCCTCATAGACAAATTATAACATAAAATACAAATCCAATGAGGATTACATCAAAGTGAAGTGGTGGTGGTTATCTTTGAACATCAAGGCATAGTATCGTTTAGAGATTTGTATGATTCGAGCGGCAGCTCGCGGCTTCGCGAGCCGTTGACCGCCGCATAAAAGAACGTCTCGCGGCTGATCGCTGCGTCGTTGCCGGCCGCTGCCATTCCGGTGTGACCCGGCCCTAATGCTGCCGGCCGGTAAAAATAAAAGAATTCTCCCGACCGGATTTTGGTCACAGTGGCCAGTGGTCTACAGGAGATATTACAGTACACAAGTGTGTGCGCAAAAGATGCACTCCCTCTTCCGTCACTCTCATAGTACAATGGAACGGTAATCCGACACGCCCAGAGAGAAATCAGATACACGACCAACGACTTTACGTGCTTTCCGAGGCATGGGGGGTGCTACTAAGAAAATCCCTATTGAAAAAACCAAAAAAAAAGAAGTAGAAGTACCCACGCAGCTATCCCGCGCGTGTCGAAATTATGCGGAAAATATGCTACACAATAACAACCTTCGTCACTTGTAATAATAATCTATACATATAATAAAACAGTAAAAAAAACTGTGTCTGTACATTGAATATATTAAAAAAATAATTATTGAGGGGGGTTTAGAAACAGTAATAGAGCACGAATCCAAAAAAAAATTCTGTCTGTTTGTCTGTTTGTCCGTTTGTTTGTACACGCTAATCTTCGGAACTGCTGGACGGATTTGAATGATTTTTCTTTTGTTGTATAGGTATTAAGTCTGGCCAACATATAGGCTATAATTTATCTTGGAAACTTGAACACCTGATGCAGAACCGCAACAGACCAGCTAAACTATAAGAGATACAAAAATGGTGACATAGCAAAAATTGCTCCACGTGATGAGCATTATCTGCTGAAAGAATAAATTTGAAGATCTGGAACACCTGATGTGGAACTCCAAGAGCCCAGCTACACCATGACATATAGGAATGACGTCTTAGCAAAAGTTGTTCGGTCTGATGGGCATTTCCTGTTGACTTATAAAAATCGAAGATCAGAAACATCTGATGTGCAAATCATCTATCTATCTATACATATAATAAAACAGTAAAAAAACTGTGTCTGTAGATTGAATATATTAAAAAAATAATTATTGAGGGGGGTTTAGAAACTAATAGAGCACGAATCCAAAAAAAAATTCTGTCTGTCTGTTTGTTTGTACACGCTAATCTTTGGAATTGCTGGACGGATTTGAATGATTTTTCTTTTGTTGTATAGGTATTAAGTCTGGCCAACATATAGGCTATAATTTATCTTGGAAACTTGAACACCTGATGCAGAACCGCAACAGACCAGCTAAACTATAAGAGATACAAAAATGGTACCATAGCAAAAATTGCTCCACGTGATGAGCATTATCTGCTGAGAGAATAAATTTGAAGATCTGGAACACCTGATGTGGAACTCCAAGAGCCGAGCTACACCATGACACATATAGGAATGACATCTTAGCAAAAGCTGTTCGGTCTGACAGGCATTTCCTGTTGACTTATAAAAATCGAAGATCAGAAACATCTGATGTGAAAATCAAAGCTATCACTAATTTCACTGTATCTTATAAAATGACATAAGCTGGGAGCACCTCCACGCGGTGAAGGCGGTAACAGTTTAGGGCTAATTTTTGATGACGATGGTATATCATTGAAAATTTGACTCTACTGGCCAAAATTCCCATTTATTTTTTTATTTTATCGAATAAATATGCCTTCGGACTAATGTTATTTTGGTGTTTAATTTCCTTTACACGGTAGCATACCCGGTAACGCAGGGGAGCAGTCACTTAGATTTTAATTGATCAGGTATCTCTTCACAATAAAACTATAACCATGCCTAGAAAGAGGTCAAATCTTTCCCAATGTTCCAAAGGAGCTAAAAGATTGAGGATCATAAGATCCCAAGAATCTACTGAAGAGCGTCAGGAGAGACTTGATGCTGTTCGAGAAAATCAGGCTGCAAATCGCTCCGTGGAAACCTCTTCAGATCGCGAAGCACGTCTGCGTTCTCAGCGTATTTACGCATCGACTTCTAGGTCTCTAGAGACAAGTGGGGAACGTGATGCGCGACTGACCGCTGATCGTGAACGTCACGCATTGTCTCGCGAGTCGGAGACGTTCACGGATAGAGAATTGCGCTAGAGTTCTCAGCGTATTTACGCATCTGCTTCTAGGTTTCTAGAGACAAGTGGGGAACGTGATGCGCGACTGTCCGCTGATCGTGAGCGACATGCATTGTCTCGCGAATCGGAAACGTTTACCGATACAGAATCACGCTTGAGTTCTCAGCGTATTCGCACATCTACTAACAGGTCTTTTGAAACGAGTGATGAACGTGATGCACGACTAACTGCTGATCTAGATTATCATACATTGTCCCAAACACGCACACAACAAAATATCCACAATCAGTTAGAAAGTGAGAGAGAAAGAATTGCTGGAGTACGGCAGGAAGAGACAGAAGAAGAGCGCAATGAACGTTTGAATTCTGATCGACTTCGACATTCTCTGAACAGAATGTCGATATCATCTGAAGAACAGGATGTGTCTCAGATTTAGCCGTAGGGCATGGCGACCTTCCTTGGGTTGATAAGGAAAGGAGTGCATTTACGTATACTCCTAAGATTGACTACGCCACATATTCCGCCATCGGAGGTACCTATATATGATTCAAAATTGTACTTTTTGAACGTCTCGAATCGTCTCGCGCATCCCGTTGGTTTCCCGTCCCCGGGCTCTTAGAATTCGACATCAGACGTTTCAGATCTTCGATTTTGCCGACCCCGTTGTCGCTGGCATAAGCAACAGGATCCGCGTACGAAGTCGCGGGCAGAAGCTAGTAATAAATAAGTTTTTCGTCAAATTGAATTCGTTGTTCATACAATAACTGACGAAGGCTGTTTTTATTTTATATATTTTTCCGCATAATTATGACACGCGGGATAGCTGCTTTCACTTGATTTTTTATTCCGTGATCGTATCTTTATAAAAAATGCGTGACGACTTTGAAAATTTAATTGAAAATTATTCAGTTCTTTATGATTATAATAGACCAGAGTATCCGTCGCGTCCACGCACTGTCCAGACGTAAGACGAGGACGCTTCGCGGACAGGGCGCGTCCGCGAAGCGTTCTCGTCTTACGTCTTTTCTGTCTAGCTAACAGCATCGACGATATAAAATGATAACCGCTTATCATCACGCTGGCCATCAAGTTGTTAACCAACAACACACAATGTTAGTTATTTATAAACTGTTAATTCATGTTATGGGTCCATCGGTATACCTACAACCGGCTACCGGATGATATTTTAAGCGCAAAGTCTAACAATGCTTTCAAAGCTAAACTTAAAGACACCTTACAAACGAAGCAATTTAAGTACCTACACTACTACCAAAATAACAGACTGTACAAATACGTGCGTGTGTGTGTGTCTACGCACCGCGAGTCTCAGTCTTGAACTGATAGCAGTTTCGAGAGCAGGGTCGACGCGGGTAGAGGAACAGTATTTCGGAGGGAGGCGGGTCGTGTCTTATACTGTGCTTAAAGGCTGACTAAATGACCAGGCAGTATATGACCTAAAGGAATGGTTTTAGGTAATTTGATGTAATTATTATTTATTTGTTCTTATTATTTTATTATGTATTCTCAATTATTTTCTTTGTTTTGTTCTATGTAATTTTTAATAAATAAACTAAACTTACCTAACTGTAGTACCCCAAGCAGTAATATAATGCATCCTGATAGAAAAGCAGCCAAGTACGCGAAGTCAGCAGACTTGGCGACATATTTGGTCAGTAAGGCTGACAAGATGGCGGTAGGGCCTACGGTGACGTCCTTACAGCTACCGAAGAGCATGTACATGAGGCCCGGGAATATGCTGGAGTACAAACCGACCTGGAAAGATGATGGCTCAGTTTTAGGATGGTTACTGGTTATTTATACAGGATGATAATAATAATATAATAATAATAAATTTTATTGCATGAAAATTACACAGAATTTAACATTGGCCCCAAACTAGGCAAGCCTGTATCTTGGGTACCAATACAGAGGGTTCACTGTTAAAGATTTTAAACACAGGTGTTCGTGTGTTAATTACAGTACATAAAGCAACATAACGAATCGGAAAGTAGTAAAAGTAAAAATAAATAAAATAAAACAAACTAGACATGGACGCTATATTGAAAAGTGTGACTGTGTGTATGGGTAAGGGAGTGTCTAGGTATAGTGTATTGGTTGTGTGTGTGAGTGTGGGTGGGTAAGAGTTTTCGGGTAACTTGAGAAATGCAGATATGTAAAACATTTATTATACCACACTAATTACTTTTTCTGCGTCGTCGTATGATAGATTTAATAACCAGGATGTTAGTGTATTCTTAATTTGTTTCCGAGTAAAGTTTCTTATATTGCACTGTTTAATCACAGTATTATAGGCGTGAAGATGCAGGAAATGTGGATGTCTTTGTGCATAAGTGGATTTAACTGCGGGAATTGGAACTCTGAAAATACGTTTAGCCTGCAAACTATTTAAATCACTCCTTTTCGAAATTTCGATGTGGGTCTTTATTGTTACGTTCAGAATATACAATTTTCCTACGCTCAGCACAGAGGCCTCGGCGTACAGGATGTCTGAAGGAAAACGGTACGCCTTGTGTAACAGGGTTTTAAGAACTGCGCGTTGGGCTCTTTCGAGGATAACTAGGTGAGATTTGGCCACTCCTCCCCAAACCACAATGCAATATTGTATCAGCGACTGACATAGGTAACCCTATATAGACAAGCTTTTTTACGTCCACAGGTGCACTATCACGTATCAGTTTCATAATGTAGATTTGCTTCCGGACGCGTTTAGCAAGTTCCCTGATTTGTGGTTTGAAAGATAGGTGTTGGTCGATAAATACTCCTAAGTATCTTACTTCATCTACTCTGTCAATACTGTTGCATAAACATTGAGTGTCGAGGTTATATGAGTTATGGCATAAGTTCCGGTGAATTTTTAAATTCCATGAAGGAAGTTTGGAAGCCAGTGTTTTCCTAAAGGCAATGTATTTGGTCTTTTTAACATTTAGTTTTAGCAGGTTCATGTCGAGCCAGTTTGAAATCCTGACCATTCCTGCTTCTGCTTTCTTGTAGGCGTCTTTCCAATCACTTCCATGGAACAGTATTACAGTGTCATCTGCGTAGCAAATTAGGTCAGCGTCTGGTATGGCAATATTGAGAATGTCGTTCATGTATATTGTAAATAATGTTGGGCCAAGTATACTGCCCTGCGGGACTCCAAAGCTAATTTCCTGTTTATCGCTGATCAAATTCTCAACTCTGATACATTGCTGTCTGTTACTTAAATAACTACGAAGCCAGTCAAGTGCTGTTCCTCTTATTCCTGATCTTTCGAGTTTTCTGAGGAGGATAGGAATCGAGATGGTGTCAAACGCCTTAGCCAGGTCCAAGAATATCCCAAGACAGCGGTCACCCCTATCTGTATGTTTAGATATGATGTTTGTTAGCAGTTCGACCGCTTCAGCTGTCGATTTTTCTTTTCTGAATCCAAATTGCCTTTCTGACAGAAGTGAGTTGTTTTCTAAGTAATTAACTATGCGGATATTAATTATTTTTTCCAGTACCTTCGAAAAAATGCAAAGCAGAGATATAGGTCTGTAATTATCCGGAGAATTTTTGGGCCCAGCTTTGTGAATCGGCGACACGAGTGCAATTTTCCAAAACTCTGGGAAAACTCCTGATGATATACTCAGGTTACATTTATATAAGTGAAAGGTTCCAAAATTATGTTTTTAATTACTTTTATTAACGACGGTTTAAATCCGTCTAGGCCAGGTACACTGTCGTTCTTAAGATTTGCTAAGATAGTGTTCACTTCAAGCGTATCTGTGGGCGTCGTGAACATCGAATTAACAGGTGAAGTATTTGTGTCCATATTTGCGGATAGTGCTTCTTCAGAAGTTGACAGCCGCTGTAGTATTTGTTCAGACAGGTTTTTGCCTACCGTTGTGAAGTAGCGATTACAGAAGGTTAAAGATTCTTGGGCAGTACTTTTCACTTTTAATAGATCAGCAGAGTCGTTTCTTGTTTGTTGTAACTCACATATGTCTTTTATAGTGGACCACAATTTCTTCGAGTTTTGCCTGTTATCCTCTAAGGCTTTACGTTCGTAGTTTTCCTTCACTTTACGTAAAATATCAATAAAGAAATTTCTGTACCTAGTATACAAAAGTTTAAGAGAATCATTATTAGGGTCTAGGTTTACCTGGCGGTGTAAACTATCTCTATGACGCATACATCTTATCAAACCGGGCGTGATCCATGGCTTTAGGTTGTACCTCGAACGGCTACTTTTGCATAAATGTGTGTGAGTGTTAAGTGCTGACAATATTTTATTATTAAAGCATTCTAACGCTTCATTTACGTCGACCTTGTTTGTAACGTTGGTCCAGTCAACCCTCTGAAGATCAGCAGACACAGCTTTGAAATCTGTCTTCATGATTATCCTTTTCTCTCTCTTAGGTTTTTTGTGTGACGTATTTAAGCCGACCATAACAACGTCATGATCTGTCACCGCACATTTGGCAACCACCCCCAACATAGAATCTTTACTTTTTACAAAAATATGGTCCAAGCAACTGTTTCCCCTTGTGTGTTTTGTAATAGCAGGGAGAAGGCCATGTTCCGCCATCAGAGATTGATACGCTACATTATCGGCACTTGGATTCGCTGTGAGTATATCTATATTCAGATCTCCAAGCAGTACCAATCTGGAATTATTTTTAAGTTTGCTCAAAATTGAGTCGAGTGATCCCAGGAAATTGTCTAAACCAACAAAAGAAGGGGAACGATATATTCCAAAAATTTGCATAAAACCATTTATACTTACCATCAGGCAGTCTGCATCATCTATGTCTGGTTCCGTTACCGATGCTGTTATAGAGTTCCGCACGTACATTATTACGCCACCGGCCTTGTTTTTATGGTGAGTAGTGTTGAAAACGTTGTAACCGTCCATTTGTCTAATAACAGAGCTGTCATGCAACCAGCACTCAGTAAGTACAATAACATCGTATTCTATATCTAAACGTTTCAGTGCTATAAAAAAACTGTCAAAGTTACATTGTGCACTTCTAATGTTTAAAGTTATCAATTTAAAGTTGTAGTCGCGGTTTAGAAGTTTTTCACATAGTTCGAGTTCATTTAGCGAGTGACAATCTATACTAAAGGTTTTATCAATATTTTCAAATGTGAAAAAATGAAATTGAATTCATTACTAAATTTTTAAGAAGTGACTCAGACCACTAACCTGAACAACTTTTATTATGGAGCCAACTGAAACAGCGCGAAAAAAACTAGCTGTTCCATACATTTTGGCCGAGTACCTATTGCACTTCTGTATGGAACAGCTGTTTTTTCTTTCGCGCTGTTTGTGTTGGCTCCATAATGAAAGTTGTCTGAGTCACTCCTTAAAATTTTGCTAATGAATTAAATTTTATCCTGTAGAGATGTGCCGACTAGTCGGTGAGGTTACTATCGTAGTCGGCGACTATTCGGCAAAGAGCGCCAACTATCTGGCTTGTATGAGGAATTATATTTACTAAAAATGTAATTCCCCTTACATAAACTATGTAATTTTTACGTCATTGTACCTTAGGGGACCGGACTGGTTCTCCTTAACATATTTATGTTTCCATTACCTAGCTAGGAAAACAGTGCTCACCCACACATATATAGGGTGACTGGTAATTAGTGTACGATACTTAAACACGTGATTGTGTTCATGATAACAAACAACTTTCCCGAACGATTTTTTTTATTTTGTACTGGTTCACTTTAGGTCAAAGGCGTGCGCGCGCGTGAATTTCATACGGCTGTTGTGTTATTGTGATGAAAGTGAACCAGTACAAAAAACATTTTTTCTTCGGGAAAGTTGTTTGTTATCATGAACACAATCACGTGTTTAAGTATCGTACACTAATTACCAGTCACCCTATATAGAAATAGTACTCTTTCGTGAAACTGTATTTTAAAGTGTACCTTATGTATCCATTGTTTTGAGTAAGTAAATAAATTACTAAAAACCTTGATTGTTTATTCATATTTTTATTTTATATTAGAATCAATCTTATACATTTAGTAATGTAAAGCAAAGCTATCTTTCCTTTGGTAAGTTTCTAAAATTACTTGCTTGTTATCTCCTATATAAAAACCTGGCTTGTATCTCTCTAATAAAAATCCGACACGCTCGCAGGCCGCAATTGTGACTTTCGCGCGAATCAGCTGTAAACGCAGCGTCACGGAAATGCCCGAAACCCCGATGGGCTTGGCCGATTAGTCGGCCGACTAGTCCGCTTCTTTACAACCGACTAATCGGCACATCTCTATACCCTGTTCACAATAAGATTAGACATTTACAGAAACCTTTTTTACAGTCCGTTCAACCGATTTTGACTTATATTGCCTTGGTAGCATGACAAATGGCAACTGCAGTAAACAGTTGTTATTGTAACCACTTTTTTGCCTCTAATGTCATCCTTAAGCCTACAGAATAGAAGTCAAAATCGGTTGAAGGGACTGTAAAAAAGGTTTGTGTTTATGTCTAATCTTATTGTGAACAGGGTATAGTTATTTATGCTTTTACCAGCGTGATCTCTCTTCCTAGCTTTCTAGTCTTAAAGCACTCAGAGATAACGTTACGAAGCTTCCTTAGCGGAAGAATTTTCAGAATCGGACTAGTGGTTTCGGAGAAGAGCGCGATCAGACAAACAAACGAACTCTCCGGCTTTATAATTTTCTTTCGGATCCCTATAACACTAAAGAATAACGTAGAAATATTTTTTTAAATCGATGAGTAGTTACGGAAATTACCCTTACATACGAACAAATTTTACCTCTTTTAA
This sequence comes from Charanyca ferruginea, assembly GCA_947361185.1. NCBI lineage: Eukaryota > Metazoa > Arthropoda > Insecta > Lepidoptera > Noctuidae > Charanyca > Charanyca ferruginea. The sequence continues at coordinate 2,587,372 of OX376066.1, read as the reverse complement.
TGTTATAGTATACAAGGTGGGGACGACGATACGACAAAAAATTAAAATACTGGTAATACTAGTTCATAAGAATATTTTGAAACTATTAAATAAATTTTAAAATGGAAATAAAAAAAAAAATTGGTTGTCTGTAAAGTCGGTTTACTGACGATAGTTGAACGTGAAAACGCGAAAGAATCAGTACCTTTATCGCTGTAATTATCGTTGCTATAAACAATTGACACCACATTCACTTTTCACTTGGAACGCCTCAGAGCGAGGTAACGCCTCAGAGCGAGGTAACGCCGCATGACGTCATGTAACGCCGTAACGCCGCATGACGTCATGTTTTTTCGTGCGTGCAGCCGGCTCTATCGAATTATAAGACGTTGTCACGTCAAAAGTCAGATATATTAAAGAGCATATAAATGTAACCAAAATAAAACACCATTATGAAATATTGGTGAGAACACACACATGTGAGAAGAGCGGCCCTTTTTTGTGCTATTGCCATCCCCGCCCTGTAGATTAGTAAAGATATAGTACTGATTATTTTATTGTTTTTGACTGCGTCATTAGTGGAAAAAGGTCTCCCCCACATGACTTCCAGCAAGTTTACTCCAGGGCTAATACGAACTATTCTTTGTTAGTTTTGTCCAACTTGTTACGCCATTTTCTATTGGTGGTCTGACTGGAGCCATGTTAAAATAATGATTGCGTATGACAACATAGTAGGTACCCATCATGTTTTTACATTAAGATGTTATTGTTTGATAGTTGAGTCAACTATATTGTCTATTTTTGTCAACCGGATGTATTGACGGAGTTATTAAAAAAAATCAACCTTAGGAGCAGATAAGGTCCATAAATATTACCGTAACATTGACAGAAGATAAAGACTAAAAATAAAAAAGAAGATATTACCTGTGGAGGTAACCCAGCCACCATAGCATACGCGATGCCCTGGGGTATTGAGGTCAAACCCACTGTGATACCTGCAAAAAAAAAACATAAATTTTAATCGATGTAAAAATACATAATTTTATACGAATAAGCTACTTGGTAATCATTTAAGGATTCGGACACACGTTATCCTCCAAGTACATACAATACAAGGTCAAGTTAAGAACTTAATTCTTTTCCTCAATAAATCTAAATAAATCTGATAAAGCTGTAGGCTTTACATATTGACCACATGCCTATTATTGTTGGTACCTTTATAATTCGAGATATTCCGCAAACCTTACGAACATTATATTCAAGTTCCATAAAACTAACTGCGAATTTTAGTGAACTAACAAACAAATGCTGAAAGCTTATTTATGTAACAACAATCAGTGTGAAATTAATGGCATTACCTATAAGTACGTGTTGCTTAAATTTGTTTCTGGTCTTGAATTAATCAATTAGACATCAACACCATATAAAACACGGTAGGTAGGTACGCCAAGCGTTCAATTAAGGCTACTAAACGTCATGAATCGAATCATTGTTTAGATTCTAGTCTATGTTTAAAACCTATTGTCGTCTTCCTGTATTCCATTGATTTTTATAATCCTTTGTCTCTTTCATCAGCCTCATTGGCAGACGATACACACTGCCGAGAATAGACATATTCTCCTTTCTGTCATGCTTTCTTGGTATCTGAGAATCTCAACCAGGTTTTACCCGAATAATTACGCAAAATACGCGCTAAGACGTCGAGTTGCGAACACCAGCCCAGGTTTTCAACAGGCAAAATTAAACTTTATGTAGTAAATAATTAGGCAGCAGATTTATTTGCAAATCTGAAGTCTTCATTAGGTTTGCAGAAGTTTACCTAACCAATTCAATCACGATTCTCATTACGGCTGTTACGTTGATGTCCTGTCCATCCCATACCCCAAAACCATGACAGGTCATAGACCCAGGATATGACATCACAAGACGTTGAGTGACAAAATTTCATCAAAAAGTGTTTCCTAAATCAAAACGTTTAGTCCTAAATCATTAGATCCGCTTCACACGAGGTATACATGTGAAGAGGAGCCGGAATTAAATCAGTACTAGGTACGGTGTGTTTACAAAATCCGTGGGAAGATAAGAGATACCATCTTATTCATTCAGAGATTATCTATAAATCCCAGACGTGCACAGTTTATAACCACGGTATGTTTACCAAGTTAAGGTAACATAAACAGACAATTAAAATTCTTAACGCAAAGGATATTACGGTTATTAGTTGGCACTTAGCGAGGTAATGCGTTTATTATTAAGTACATCCCTGAACCGGTTTATTTGTCGGTCAGGTGGATAGAGTAATATATTATTATATTAAGGTATTTACTAAACTACATGTAACAAAAGGTATAAAGGCGGACTTAATTAATGCCTTAGGCATTCCCTACCAGTCAACCAAATTATGGTGCGAGCGTAAAACAACAAACTTAGATTTTTTTAAAGCAAAATAACTGCATATAAAAATATTAATTAAAAGTACAAAATAATGTTGAACAATGAACAACCAGTTGTACAACAGACCTGTGGTTAATAGTCAATATCAAATAAAATTTAAGGCCGGCCATACACGGACTGCTCGAGCAGTTAGGCATTGATCAACATACACGGACCGCTCGAGCAGTCATAGTCAACCGCTTGAAGCTGCCATTGATAACTGCTGGAGCATTTCATACCAAATGCTAGAGTAGTTTGTATGAACTGCTCAACAAGCAAAACAAAAAGCGTGCTGGCGGAAGGCGAGCGTAACGTGGAATGAAGAGCGCGGGCAGAGACACTGCGCGGAAGCAGTCGACATCTCGAGCAGTCAGTCAGTGTAGCCTGTGCGGCAGACCGCCCGAAGCAGTCGCGACTGCTCGAGCGGTTCCGTGTATGTGTGTACGTAGAAGACTATAGTTCACCATGCAGTCGCAGCTTGAAACAGTCGATCGTGACTGCTTCAAGCTGCCCGTGTATGACCGGTCTAAAACACATGAATGGAATTTTTCATCACCCCCAAAGGGAGTAATCATACGGTTTAGCAAGAGCAAGAGGGTGCATTGCCATTGCATTTAGGAAATATAACGAAGGTCAGGCCCCGATACGAACTATTTAATAAAGTACCAGGATAAAAGAAAAAATTGAGGCTTATCCTAACTCGCTATGTCATTGCACAACAGATGAACAGACCTACCTACTCGACCTACTTGAAACATATCTTCGCAGTTAAATCTTCATGATTTCAGAAGAACTGAAATGCAGTTGACCTGTCTAGCATACTTACCAGGGTTCCAGCGTTCATGTAAAGCAGATTCAATAAAGTTCTTGTTATGAAAGAATGAATTAATCCATACCGAAATGTTGTACCAGGATGATATAAGATATTAGAAAGTGTAAGTATCTCACCCGCATTAGCGTCAGTTTTTTAAGCTCTTGTTAATGAAGAATGAATGAATCCATACGGAAAACCTGTACGAGGATGATATAAGAAATGAGGAAGTGTAAGTATCTCACCCGCAATGGCGTCTCGCAGTAGAAACTCGAAGCTGTATTTCGGCAGCCATATTGTGATCGGCAGTCTTCTCTTCCAAGACTCTATGCTACAGAGCTTGGAGGACACCCGCCGTAGTCTGCTATTCGTCTGGTGGACATTTCCTGGATAAAGAGAGTAAAAGTGAGAAAGTGCACACATATTGATCTAGAGGATATTCTTATCCCGTTTTTGTGTTCCCGTGGAATAATTATGGACGAAGACAGAGTCGCAGGCAAAACCTAGTTTATAAAATAAATGAGAATTTATGCTAACGTGGGTAATACCCACTGATACATAGATGCATACACGCATAATAAGTAGAGTACCCACATGAATTCCTATTGCGTAACACTGAAAAGCTACCGACCTCTTATCACTGACTTGTAAAGCCAAACATAAAGAAGTAAAGAAAAACGGATCCACAATCAGTATTGTTTTCATTCTTTTACAATCGCAATAAAATCAAAGTAAAGCACGCACTGAAAGATATCTCTCCTAATAAACTGACAGATAAAGCAAACATTGATAGTAATAGCATAGTTTACCAAGGAACCATAATTGTGTAAGAGGATTCATTGTGAAAATTAACTATGATTGTTTTAAAACTTATTGTGATTAAGAAGCAGACTAAAACAGTACATTACTGCGTATAACATGAAAAGAGTCACTGAATTCTTTATAATACAAAAAATACCGGGACCAAAACTACAAAAGGCTTTGCACCACCATGCAATAACGACACTCATAATCCATACTATTCCATACTTTAATATGAAATGCCAAAGTAACTCTGTCTCTTACGCTTTCACGATGAAACGACTGAACCGATTTTGATGAAATTTGGTATGAAAATAGCTTGAACCCTGGGGAAGGGCATAGGCTACTTTTTGCTCCGGGACTTAGTCTGCAGTCACGATAACCGACATTGACGAGGACGAAGTCGCGGGCAAAAGCTAGTAATACAATAAATATAAGCAAGGGGGTAAAGGCGTCCTGGAGGCAACCGCCTCGACGCCTAAAAATCCTGAAACCCCACCTGCCTCTTTTAGGCAGGTGGTCCTTTGAGGTTACGAACGCCCAGAATTAGGACTCTGTCCGCCCACCACAGTGCCCTCAGAGAAGATGATAGAACTGGTTACGAGCGAATTTTGGTCACGGTGGCCAATCTCAATGGAGGATACACGTGTACCCTCTTCCCTCACTTTCACAGTCCGATGGGACGGTAAATGCGACACGGGCGGAGATAGATCAGACGCAGGACCAACGGTTTAATGTGCTTTCCAGGCACGGGGGTGTTACACCACCGACAGTATTATGTAGTGTCCTTGGAACTTCTTGTTCGTTCTGCTCCACAGAGACCTACCTACGTTTTAGAACGAGCTTCAACTTTCTGACTAACAAACCGACGCGGCCTCGACAATTCAAAGTGCTTGAGTTTTGTATAAGGTAAGGCCGAATGCCATACCTATTTGTACTGCAAGCAGCATTTGCTGTGCTGAATACCAGTGTTTTACATGGAGCGACTGCCAGACTGACCTTCGACTTTCACAACCCAGTTACTGAGTAACAGTAACTATAGGTACCCCTTGGTAAAACTGATATTTTCAGACTTTCTGGCTTCTGACTACTAATCACAGCCGGGACCAACGGCTTTACGTGCTTTTCGAGGCACGGAGAAGTATCGGTATGAAATGAATGATCACCCGACGGTGGTGGCCGGATCGACCGCGGCAAGCGTTGCTCAATCATGTCGGCAAATGCTTGCTTGTTTGCTTGAACATCGCCGCACCGTTGCTAGCCTTTCGGTCTTTTATCGGGTACATTTCGGAGAGTGTGCTTTGGAATTGCACAATTTAATTCCCCCATCCCCGTTCCATCATCGGACGAGCAGAGATACGGCGAAGCGTCACCGCTATATGGTTGAAGTTCCACGGTCTCGAACCAAGCGCTTTGACTCCACATTTATTGTGCGAACTGCCAGACTGTGGAATTCCCTGCCCGCTTCTCTGTTCCCTGATAAGTATAATCTGGGTATCTTTAAGGCACGATTGAACCGGTTCATCTTAGGCAAGCGTGTTCCAACTTAGGCCGCATTATCACTTACGATCAGGTGAATTGTCAAACGCAAGCCTATTTAATAGTAAAAAAAAAAAAAATGCCCGGATTTTTTTGGCAAATTGGAAAAATTCCTAATAAGTGTCCATAAACTGTCCTTGGGCATTTATTTGGGCATATATTTTTTTGGACCAAAATTAATTTACGAAAAAACATCTGTTTCGTAAATTAATTTTGGTACAAAAAATATACCGTACTGATGAAGCTTTGAAAGCACGCCGAACTTGTTGAGTTTCGCTGTTTAAAGGTTGTTGTTGAATCTACACAATTAAAAAAATGCCGGGCATTTACCATTTTTTCCTGCCGGGCACATGCACGGAAACACATTGCTCATCTCTAACCGTAACCAATCGATCTATACGGTCACGAGCCTCTTATTCAAACAATGACCGTTTAGCACAAATTGCTTCGATACTACCGACGAAACTAGAACTAAACAATATTTTATCACAAAGCACATGTTCTCTCAATGCTTATGTACCTAAGTAACCAAACGTGAAATTAGTTACAGGCCGTTCCATCATCGGACCACAAGACGAACGGCGATGCGCCACCGGTACATGGTGGACATCCCACCCACACGCACGAAACGTTTTGGGAATACATTCATTGTGCGTACTGCTAAGGAGTGGAATTCCCTGCCTGAGTCTGTGTTTCCTGATAGCTACAACCTGGGAGTCTTTAAGTCAAGAGTGAATAGGTTACTTCTAGGCAAGCGTGCTCCATCTTAGACCGCATCATCGCTTCCCATCAGGTGAGATAGTGGTCAAACGTACGCCTATCAATAGATAAAAAAAAAAAAAGTATAGCACATCAATCTATAACAATCTGTCAATGAATCATGGCGAAATCCTTACATTCATTTGTATGAAAAAAAGAAACCATTTAGAGGGTTTCAAATATTTTCCAATGTGGAGAATACAGTACCAGGAGTAGATTGATATGCTTACCATATTTTTAAACCCCTGCATAATTAAGTTATTTCGAAATGAAAATATGTAACACCTTTTCGTTTCATCTCGTTGCCCATTTTGTGTTTATAGTTAAAAAACAAAGTGACAAGTGACAAAGACATTAACGGTTTAATCAAATTGGCAGACAAGTGATGTGAATCGTTGTTTACAATGACGGAATTGAAATAATACATTGATAAATCATAATTTGTGACATTATTTTCTATAAAACGATGCAATTTCAGTGTCAGAACTGCGAAACGACGTCGGTCAGTGTAACTGTTACTGTCAGCCGCCGTTTCGTTCTGAAATAATGAGCTTTACGTTAAACTATTCACTTTTAAAATCCATTTTTATTGCGGGGTTTTAAAAATTGCCTGAAGATACTCTTTTGGTACCAAGAGTATAAGAATTAGAATTTCAACTTTTTTTTTTTTTTTGCACAAACCCCATGATCCTTTGATAGCTTGGTATGACTTGATGTGCAGGCGATCTCTGGGGGATGCCTACGTTCAGCAGTGGACGGCAATAGGCTGATATGATGATAATGATATGACGCCTGTACAGGTTCAAGCCATTACCAAACCGTAAATTTTATCCAATTGCATATAAACCTTATTCCATTGTTATAAAGTTGAAAGTCTATCAATGAATTTTGACAGTGTTGATCATTTAGGAAAACTGAATCGAAACAATGGAACAATTTGAATACGTGAAGTGGTTACATGTATGATTTCTACACAACGAAGATACTTTCATTACTTTCAATGAGATATCAATAAACGTCACTTATAAAGTTACAATGACCTAGCTTTTACCCGCGTCTTCGTCGGTAAATGGTCGGTCATCGCGGGCGCAGACTTTCGGAAGTCGATGGCTTTCTTCCATTTATTGTTTTGTATTGCCACCGACTTCCGAAACTAAAGTCATGTGTGTTCTGTGCTAAAGTTATTTTTCACTTTTTAGTTATTGAAGGCGGTTGTTTTTTTTTGTAAAAAAACTTTTTATTTTCCGCCCCTTCTCATCCAAATCAATTTAAAAACGGCAACACAGTTAAAACAGAGATTGAATGTAGTCTTAAGATTGAGGAAAGAGGAAAGCATTAAGTAAAATTTTTGGGTTTGGTTGATTTTTTCAAAAGCGCTGGATCAATTTCAATAAAATGTATATGGGACCACACGGGAACCACTAGCTTTCAAAAATAAAAGAATCATCAAAATTGATTCACCCAGTCGAAAGTTCTGAGGTAACAAACATTAAAAAAAAATATACAAAAGAGAGAGAACCTCCTCCTTCTTTGAAGTCGGGTGAATAGCATCATAAGTTCTTATTCAAATCCACAGATTATCAAACAATAGGCAGATAGACCGTGCGGAACACTGCGAGTGAAGCCACAAAAGCAAATACAAATTCAATAACGAATACCTACAATCTCATGATTGTATTCGCTTTTGAATTTTTATTTGTATTTGTTTTTTTTAACAATGCTTCGCTTCGTGCTGTACTGACTTGTGTTAGTACAGCGTGAAGCGAATTGTGGGTATTCGTTTTTGAATTTGTATTTGCTTTTGTGGCTTCACTCGCAGTGTTCCGCACGGTCTATCTGCCTTTTGTTTGAAAATCTGAGTTCAAATCCTAATTTGAAATAAAAACACTTTATAAAATTTTATATCAAAACTAGCTGACCCGACAGACGTTGTCCTGTCCCGATCGACCTAATGGGGGATGAAAAAGGGGTGAAAAAAGGGGATGAAAAATAGATGTTGGCCTATTCTCAGACCTACCTAATATGCACAAAAAATTTCATCAGAATCGGTCAAGCCGTTTCGGAGGAGTACGGGAACGAAAACTGTGACACGAGAATTTTATATATTAGACTAGCAGACCCGGCAAACGTTGTTTTGTCATATAAATAATTTATTTCACTGAGAGTGAAGCCACCAAAGCAAATACAAATTCAAAAGCGAATACCTACAATCGCTACTATAGGTAGCGATAGGCGGTAGCAGGTTTGTTTTTGTATTTGTTTCTTTTCGTTAAAAAAAAAAACAAATACATATAAAAATTCAAAAGCGAATACAATCGCGAGATTGTAGGTATTCGTTTTTTAATTTGTATTTGCTTTGGTGGCTTCACTCTCAGAGTTCCGCGCGGAAGAGAGAGAGTGGAGTTAATTTTTTCGACTAAATTTTCAAAGTTTAGTCGAAAAAATTAAAATAAAAGTAGTATTCTTTCAAAATTAAAAAAAAGGCGTATACTAAAAGATAGATAATAAAATTGTCTGTAAGATGGTGTAAGTTTCGTTTAATTATACCTGGTAGATTTTGTGTGATTGTCAATGTTTTGTCCGCGTCAGACACAACTTCACGTATTAATTAAACTATATAATATGAATATAATTAAAAATATTCACTTACTAAGTGATTAAGAGAATGTTCTAGTTTAACATATATTTTTTTCAAATCATTTACACTGCACATTTTGACGTGATTGTCAGTTTAAAATCTGTAAAAGTCGTATATCGTCGCCTTAAGTAGGTAAATATAATAAATCATTTAGTATCTGCGGTCAGATCATTACCATCACAGACAGCTTTGTTCCACAGAGCTGAGTCTAGATTCTCAGAAAAAAAAACATATAAAAAGAAGACTATTGACATTGTAACTGCATAAGAGTCGCAGATATTTCAAAGTCAAAGTCAAATCATTTATTTCATTTAGACCATTAAAAAGCACTTTCGAACGATTGCATCAAAAATACAGGAGTGATAGGGACCATAATTAGTCAAAAGTCTTTAATTAAGCAAATAAGTTTCCTTAGGGTGTTACTACACCAATCGATCGATCATCGATCGATGCCATCGGTCGACGTCGATCAACATTGATCGATTGATGTGGTAGCTTGCATTGATCGACGGATACCGGTCGACTAACATCGATCGATTGCCGGTCGACGTCGATCGATTGCCGGTCGACGTCGATCGATTGCCGGTTGACGTCGATCGATTGCCGGTCGACGTCGATCTATTAACCCCGGCTATATTCCATCAGTTTCTTTCGAAATATATTCACAAGTGGACGCGTTGGCCAGTTCGATATTGCTCGTACTACTCGTATTATTACGGAGACGCAAACGCAGAAGACACATAAACACAAGCAGCCCGGGCGCGGGGGGGCAGATAATGGGCAGCTGCGGACGGCGCACGGTGCGGCTAATCAAGCAGCTCGATCGACGTCAACTAATCCATTCTGCCATCGATCGATGCCGTCGATCGACGATCGATCGATTGGTCTGGTAGAAACTATCGATCGACGTCGACTAATCCATTCTGCCATCGATCGACGATCGATCGATTGGTCTGGTAACACCCTTAGATATTGCGATATATTGTAGATACTAGCGACCGGGCCCGGCTTCGCATGGACCTATAGCCTTCCTCAATAAATGGACTATCCAACACAAAAATAATTTTTCAATTCAAACCAGAAGATGCTGCGATTAGCGCGTTCAACCAAACAAACAAACAAACTCTTCAGCTTTATAATTTTAAGTAAATATAGATTGTTAGAAAAGTCATTATATAGATATTGTCAGAATGTAATCCCATCTACTTTTCATACATTTTTGAAAGAAATTAAATACGTACAGCTTTTGATAGCGACTTTGTCCCCGTGAATGTCGGTTATCGCGGATGCAGACGAAGTCGCGGATTAAAAAGAAGCCCATGTCCTTCCCCAAGGTTCAAACTATTTTCATACCAAATTTAATCAAAATCGGTTCAGCCGTTTCATCGTGAAAGCGTAACAGACTGTTACTTTCGCATATATAGTATTAAAATGGATATATTTAATTGTTATTGAATACTAGATTTTGCCCGCGACCCGAAAAAATAACTTTCAATTCGCAAGTCGGCGGCTTTGGTTTTGCTTGTTGTTTTGTATTGCCACCGATTTGCGAATTGAAAGTTATTTTTTACTTTTTGAAGGCGGTTGTCTTTTTCGCTCTTTTGTGCCTACTTCTAATCATAGAAATGAATTACGAAACGGCGACACCAAAAAAAATCTGTCATCCCTTAATTTTCAACCCTTAGGGGTGGAATATTTTCTTGCCATTTATATGGTACCAAAATTTGAGGTACACACTATCAAGTAAAAAAAGAATCATCGAAATCGGACTACACAAAAAAAAGTTATGTGTGGTCAAACATGAAAAGAAATATTATAAAAATAAAAAATGTTCATAAAATGAAAACTTCTGGGCCAAAGAATGTTAAATTTTGATGGGACCAAATGGCAACTATTCTGCATCAAACTAAAGAAGAATCACGTAAATCGGATCATAAATCTCAGAGTAATCGATGTACATACATAAAAAAAACCAACCGAATTGAGAACCTCCTCCTTTTTGTATATAGTTACTTTCGTATATTTGATAGTTACTTTCGTATTTATAATATTAAGTTTGGACACTATGGATTACTATTGGTAATAATATAATATTATAATATTAGTATGGATTGACAGGCACCCTATCTCTTCTGTAAAGTCTCCCTCACTTCACTTAAATCATCAATTCATATTTACACAGTACCAATTCTAAAATCTTCACCAGAAGCTAAGGTAAACCCAAATATAGCAAAGAGCATTACATCAAAAACTGAATTATGTACAAAATTCCCCAAAGTTCGAGCACTAAATAAATTACATTGTAATAGGTACCCAACGTCTTAGCAAAAAGTTAAAAACAATAAATAAGATTTCCCTTATTATAAAACAGAACTATAATTTATGAAACAATTCACACATTACCTATGACTTCAATCATTTTCATGTAAAATTGAACACAAATCAAACTATAACAATTTCCACGCGTTACATTTCGAAAACCATTTCCAACTAGTCCAAAATACGATAAATCGTATGAATTATTCGCGTCGAACTAACAACCGTCGTCTTCGGAGTTTTAAAATATACTAACCGGTGTCAATATAAGAAGCATCGTGTCTTGGCGATCCAACCTTTGTTTTGTTCGAATGTTGGTTGGCCAACATCATTCGACCGCGGTCGTCCTATTGCTTAGTGGATTGACCAAACACTTAAGTACAAATGCAGCGTTGGAAAGCACTCAACTCTACATGGTCATGTTGGCCGGGTAGCAATACCAACCAGTAAAACGGACAGCTACATACAACTGAATAATAATGAAATTATTACTGTAGTAGGTACATCAGGTGGGATTACAGCTCATCTCAAGCTCACTTCACCTGAATTCACCGACGAAGTTATTTTACTGTATATGTAGACCGGCTAGTCATTTCTTGAAACTCGTTTTAGCCAGTATTCGTTTTAAATATTGGTACGAAATACCAAAACATTAGCGTCTTCTTTGCCAGTATGCATCTCACGTGCTGAATGCAAAATTTAAAGCCTTAACTGCCACACTCAGAAACGTCACTTAATAATAATGAATCATTAACTTTAATTGACCAACATAACTTGGAACACTGTCAGTCAAAAATATTGTTGTAGACATGTGCCAAGTTATGTTGGTCAATTAAAGTTAATTATTCATTACTATTAAGTGACGTTTCTGAGTGTGGCAGTAAGACCTTTTGTTTGAGATGAAAAACCTGTTTCTTCAAGCCGATCTTTCATTTTTGTCGGTTTTAGGGTTCCGTACCTCAAAAGGAAAAAACGGAACCCTTATAGGATCACTTTGTTGTCCGTCTGTCTGTCTGTATGTCTGTCTGTCTGTCTGTCTGTCAAGACCCTTTATCTCGAGAACGCGTGGACGTATCGAGTTGAAATTAAAACCATATGTTTAAGTCTACGGTCCCTTGATGCTGTAAAAAAAACAACCCTCTATGTTAACGTGAAAAAAAGACATGGCCGTTTATGTCGCAAAAAACAGTAGATTAAAGTATGGATAGTAGGTATGGATTAGTATAGAAGTTTGGATATGTACCTACAAATATGTACGGAACCCTCGGTGGGCGAGTCCGACTCGCACATGTCCGGTTTTTTTTTATTTACTTTCATTGCATCTCGTTCTCACACTGAATCAATTATGACGTCTTTCTTATAGCTGCATCCCATGAACTTAAACTTGCTCATTAGATGCGAATAAGCGGTTAAGCTAGCATGAAAAAAGCTGTATATGTAGACTAACTGACAAAGTCATCAATTACTATTCGAGAGAAGATTCTTTCTAGTATTTTTATGAAAATAACATTGGATGGCAAAGAATCCAATAGCGTTGCGTAGCGCCACCACATTTGCAATACCAGAGTAGAGGTATCACAGGTGGGGTTTTTTTTTGGCTCTTTAACAATGAGTACACTGTAACATACTACGTACAATGATACATTCCAAACTTAAGGGGCTATTAAACGACTTTTACAGATTTTAAACTGACAATCACGTCAAAATATACAGTGTAAATGATTTGAAAAAATAGATGTTAAACTAGAACATTCTTTTAATCATTTAGTATGTGAATATTTTTAATTATATTCATATTAAATAGTTTAATTAACTCGTGAAGTTGTGTCTGACGCGGACAAAACATTGACAATCACACAAAATCTACCAGGTATAATTAAACGAAACTTACACCATCTTACAGACAATTTTATTATCTATCTTTTAATCATCATCATCATCATTTCAGCCGAAAGACGTCCACTGCTGGACATAGGCCTCCCAAGGGGGGGGTTTTGCCATAATCGCCACGCTTGGCAGGCGGATTGGCGATCACAGTATGGTTGTTACAAAAGCACAGAGAACGCTGCTGCCCATTCTCTGGTAAGTCCCTTAGTCGCCTCTTACGACAACCACGGGAAGATATGGGATAGTGCTATTCTTTACGTCCGACACCACACGGACACCCGACACTCTTTTAATGTACGCTTTTTATTTTTAAGTTAAAAAATACTACTTTTATTTCATTTTTTCGACTAAATTTTGAGAGTTTTGGACGCAGACTGCGTCCGTTCTGCGTCAGTTCTGCGTCCAAAACTCTGTAAAAGGCGTATAAGTACTATTTATTATGAATATAACACAACTTCACGAGTTAATTAAACTATTTAATATGAATATAATTTAAAATATTTACATACTAAATGATTAAGAGAATGTTCTAGTTTAACATATATTTTTTTCAAATCATTTACACAGCACATTTTGACGTGATTGTCAGTTTAAAATCTTTAAAAGTCGGTAAATAGCCCCTTAAGTCTAAATGCCCCATTACTTAAAGAAGAGCACTGCATTGCTGCTACATTTTGCGCATAAACCACGATTTAAAAAACCATAGTGGAAAAAGAAAAAATAAAGACAGTGAAAAGAAAAAGGAAATAAAAATTAAATCTAGGAATTATACATATTAAGATAGGCAAATATTTGTGACTGATAAGCCGACTATTATATTACGACGAAGTACAACATTATTTTCAGACTAGGCACAGATGTATGAAACAAATCAATATCTTCATCGTGTTCTTCGTATAGAGCATACATTCTAGACAGTGAGTGAGTTTCTATCCCAGAGACAATGCTTTGGGAGTCGGGGGGGTTTCCCCATTTAAAAAAGGTGCGAATGGCAATCTAGGGGAAATTAGACTAGCTGTCAAGAATGTTTCTATAGTCAACTTTACACAATGCGTAACTAATAGGTACGCTAATAAATATAGCATCATTTATGACGTAATTAATTACTTCTGGTTCGTAAAGATTTTATTATATTCTTCCGATAAACCTGCTTGGAATAGGAGTTATTAGCAATTAAAGCGGAGATTTAATTACTTAACACATTGATTACAGCCGAGCAATGCTGTGTCAATGGTGTCGGGCACGGTCACGCCTTCAAGACATGGGTCGTGGGTTCTTACTTTGTGCAATTGGCTACTCGACACCACCAATCAATTGACGTACTTTTTATGAGCTGTCAAAACGTGATTCCTCCATAGATTTTGTATGACAATAGCGGCCTGTGACGTCACTTATTTAACAACTCAATTGACTAACTATTCATTGATTTTAAAGCAACTAAAAATCGAATTTTACAGTTAATTGAAAATTAATTGGGTTTTCGGGACTAAAATAAAGTGTATTTTAAGATAAGTTGTATTTTGAAATAATTGGTTAGTGGTGTCAACAACCCAATTTAACCGGTGACATAATAGAAACAAAAATTCAAAGCCAGTTTATTGTCCAACAACCCGTATTGTCTCCGAGTGATATATTACTTATTAATTTAATCACTCAGGCAATGGGAACATTGCAGGCTGATTTAAATTGACATCATTAAGATTTTGCATGTAATGCGAGCGGTGATGGATTTTTATAAATTGAGAATCGATACAGTTGACTGAGTTCGATTTCGATCGTAGCTCAAAAACCAATTACCTACAGTCAACGCAGACAGACTCGATATGCTCGAACTGTTTGCACTGATTCATTGATAATGAGATAAGATAATTAAAGATGATCACTCACTGGACGCCTGAAGGAGGACATAGGCGCCGAGGCTGACCGCGGCGAAGGTGGTGTGACGATCTGATCATGTTTACGACGCAAATGTGTGCAGAGTTCGCACAAAATCGGGAAGTTTAGGTTTATTCAACAGAAACAGAATTGGAAAGTGCGTTATTGCTTGCAAGATGATAAATTTTGCGTGGAACTTTATCCTGCGAACCATTTTCAACTCTATTTCAGTTAAATATGAATTACCTACTTAATAAACGAAAACTGAGAAGACGATTGTTTCGTCTGTCAATGAGTGTCAGGGAAGGGATATAATAATATATACTGCCGTACTTTATTTATATTATTTATTTATTTATATTTATTAATATTATAAATGCGAAAGTAACTCTGTCTGTTACGCTTTCACGATGAAACGGCTGAACCGATTTTCATAAAATTTTATATGAAACTAGCTTAAACTCTGGGAAAGAACATAGTCTTCTCTGGGTGGGCGGAGGGGTCCGCCCACCCCAGGGCGGAGGACATCCATGAGGATTTTCCACCCCGGAACCAAAAAATAAAATAAAAGAGGGAGCAACTGTTGAGGTTGCCCCTAATGGCGTCAGGATCCCTGACGCCATTATTATATTCACACGCAGAGCATCTAGAGCCCTCCCTTTTATTTTTTCAAATTAAGCTTTTGACTGCCAGTCGTGTATACCTACATTAGGGTGGAGCGAAAAAATTTGTTCGCTTGTGTCAATCACGGAACGTAATGCCTAAGTTTGAAACAAAGAGAGATTTTCAAGCAAATTAATTGATTCCATTTAGAATATTTTTATTTAAAAAAAAAGCTTTTTACAAAAAAGACAACCGCCTTCAAAAAGTGAAAAATAACTTTAGCACAGAACACACATTGACTTTAGTTTCGAAATTCAGTGGCTTTGTTCTGTTTGTTGTTTTGTATTGCCACCGACTTCCGAAACTAAAGTCAATGTGTGTTCTGTGCTAAAGTTATTTTTCACTTTTTGAAGGCGGTTGTCTTTTTTGTAAAAAGCTTTTTATTTTCCGCTTTTTAGTACCTCCTTCTCATCCAAATAGTGAATAGTCCCGGGAAATCCCGGAACCGAAAGTACCGGGAAATCCCGGAAATTTGCGTTGTTTTAGGAACCGGAATTTCCAAAACCAAATCCCGGTTCTTTCGGTACTTTCGGTAAAAGATTCGCGTTTAGAATTTTTCTAATTTTATTGCCTAAAATCCGACCGCTGCACTGTTACTATACTACCTAGCTACCACCGTTGCGTTGCTACCTGTAATACAAGAGCATGAACGAACGAAACGAACGTGCATAGTGAAGGCACTAATTGATGTGAAGTCAGATATATGTTTTACAGAAGAAGACTGGCAGAATATGACAGAACTTTACGAGGTACTTGACATTATCAGAACAATTTTGGAAGCGTTATGCCAGCGAGATGCGACACTATTAACTGCAGATATAGCTGTAAAATTCGCATTAAAGAAATTGTCCACCATAAATAACAGTATAGCCGCAAAAATGTTGACGATGCTGAAAAACAGATACAGGCAACGTCGATTGCCGGAAACATCAATATTAACATATTTGCAAAACCCTGAAATGTACTTCTCCAACGCACATGATGAAGATTGGTCAGTGTTTACTCGGCCAAGTAGTGACGAAATATGCAGGAAGATAGTGGAACTGCTAAGGCGTACTTTAGGATATTCTTTTTTTCAAACAGCTCAATTGCCGTCAGATACAGATGAAGAGATAGAAAGTGAACCTCAATCAAAAAAAGAGGAGCTTAATGCAGAGCTTAAAAAAGCTACTGCTTGTACCACCACACCAACAAGAATGACTCACAGTGACTCACAGTGACCTTAATACGAATGTGAGGATCGAAATGGCTCTTTTTGAGAACGGAGGGAATCGTGGACGTTATTTGTCGCAGGCTTTCGACTTTTATTTTAACAATTCCACCGACAAGTGTAGAGCCGGAAAGAGTTTTTTCTTCCGCTGGGTACCTTTGCAATAAAATAAGATCACGTTTAAGTGATAAGAGTTTGGACGCTCTTATATTTTTAAGATCAATATATAGGCAGGAGAGAAATACTCTAAAAAATAAATAAACAGGTACCTTACCTAGATTTTTGAGTGCCCCCATTTTAACTATAAGAATCAGACCAATGTAATATTGGTCTGAGCAAGTATTAGTTGGGTATTTTTATTTATAGTATTGTAAGGATGAATATCTATGTTTAAGTTTTGCAAAAATATTTAAGTTTAAAGTTATATTTTTATTTCTTAAATGTATAATTAGAGTCAAGTTGATAAAGAATTTGTCGATTCAAGTTGTTCCAAACTATTGTTGAATAATTCAACAATAGTGAATAATATAATATAATAATTATTATTATATAAGATTAAAATTTAAAAAATGTTTGTTAAGATTATCTACCATTAAATATTGAGACTGATTAATGCTACGCTAAAACTCCATAGTTCCTTTTTTTGTAGATGTTACGTAAGTTTTAAATTATAATTTGGTTATGCAGAATTGCAATAAGAGTCATGTTAATTTGTTTGGTAAAGTGAAGATGTTTAATAAATGTTTCTGTTATATATTATGTAGGATTAGGTATAAAAATCGTTTAATGTTAAAAAATGTTGCTGGCATAATATGCGTTATTACCAGTAAAATTATACTAAATAAGACTGATTTAGTGTCTATAAAACAAGAAATAAAACGTTTTATTTGATTTGATTAAAATGTTTTTACTTTGCCCTGTCATTTCGTCTTTTTTTACTTTCTCCGTTTCAACACTTTCAACTCTCTTACAAAGACTTATTAAAGTATCAAAAGTATCGATAGTACCGGGAATCCCGGTTCTTAAGCCAGAAGGTCCCAAAAATCCCGGTTCTTTAAAACAGCACCGGTTCTGCATTCCCTACATCCAAATCTATTAAGAAGAGATTGAAAGTTAACTAAGTACTACAAAGATTGATGAAACTAAAAATTTACATAGACGACTATGTAAATTTTTTGGGTATTTGTTGATTTTTCAAAAAGTGCTGAATCAATTTCCATAAAATTTATATGGGACCACCCCTGAAGCATACCCTATCCATAAAAAAAAGAATTTTCAAAATCGGTTTACGTTTGCCGGAGAAATCGCGTAACAAATCGCGCACATACTTAATGCAAATTTAAAGAAAGAATCATCAAAATCGGTTCACCAAGGCCCAAGAAATCAGGTAACATAAAAAAAAAAAAAAAAAATACAGACTAATTGATAACCTCCTCCTTTTTTGAAGTCGGTTGAAAATTGTAATAGTTTTGATTAAAGATGATGAACAAATATCTAATTATATATTGTGTATCATCTATCACCCATTTAACATTAAATTAAGCTAAATATTTGGTCCTAACAATTAACAGTACAAGATATTTTTTTTCCTTTTCCAATAAATTTGAATTTTTAAGGCTTATCCGGAGACAGAAGATATTCATGAAATTGATTGAAAATTTATATTTATTTTAACATTATTATAAGGGTGCTTTAAAATTAGTCGCGCGCCAGCAGCGCGACGGCAGCGCGACTGCAATGCTATCAGTCGCGCTGCCGTCACGCAATTTATTTGTATGGACTTACAAAGCAGCGCTGCCGTCGCGCTGCTGTCGCGCGACTCGTTGCGACTAATTTGAAGGCACCCTTAGGCACCAATCCCCCACTATCACAAAACCAAACCACAAAAAATAAAAATTGCCATACATCCGTGCTCCACCCTAGTATACATAGATGACTAACAAAAATGTGCCCAGGACGCCACGGTCTACAACATGACAGACTTCTAAACGTAGATAATTCGTAGCCTGGCGCCGACGTAACGTTTTTGCTTTTTTAACATAGCGATCAAAAGATTAACCAAAAATTACGAACTTTCTTCAAAGTTACCACATTCAATATCGAAGTAGAATATTTATTTAGTCCATACAAGTCGTCATGAACTCATGACAGCTTAGACAGTTAGTTATTTCAATATTAATACTTGTAAATAATGAAGAACCATGAAATGTATGAAAATGTGGAGCACGAGCGTTGTATAAGTTTACTATCTTTAAACAGATTTGAATAAACCAGTGAGGGTTATCTCCTTGAAAAACTAAGTCAATATAAACATTTTAAGAACTAAATAATCTTCATTTAATCTTCCATTAAGTTGAGCTGTGTCTAAGTAGTAAAGTAAATAGTAAGAGTAAAAACGAAAAATTCAAATTAATTCCATATTTAGATCTAAATCAATATGCCGTAGGTTACATCACTATCGATCAATAACAGCACGCGTAGCATGACCACGCGATGTCTAAGGAAGAATAGACATACTAACAGCAAGAATAGATAAGTCAGTACAGTTTGTCTATTCTTCCTGGCAGTATGTCTATTCTTCCGTAGACATAGCGTGGTCATGCTACACGTGCAGTTCGACATACAAACTTATGCTTAGAATAGATATAAATAATAATAATAATAATAATAACATAAAGTAAAGTATATAATAATAATAATATGTGGGGACATTTTCACACACGGCCATCTGACCCCAAACTAGGGAGACTAAATAAAGGGAAAAGGGAAATAAAAACTTTTAAACAAAAAACAAATTGTAAAAAAAAAATTTATGCTTTTTAGTGCCTACTTCTTATCATAAAAAATATTACGAAAACCGTGACACCAACAAAAACAGTCCTCCCTTAGATTTCCATATTTTCATATATGAAACCAACTTTTTATATGGGACCAACTTTGACGTGTATACACTATCAATTAAAAAATAATCATCGAAATCGGACCACACTGAAAAAGTAACGCGTGGTCAAACATAAAAAAAAAAAAAAAAAACGTATTGAATTGAGAACCTCCTTCTTTTTTTGAAGTCAGTTGAAAATGACTTATACCCTGTTCATTGGGTTATTGGTTTTTTGACAGCTGCCTTATAATGTAATTATTCCCGATTACCTTAACTTAACTTTAAAATGTGTTATAAAACAAATATATAAACTGCCTAATCTTGTTGGATTATCTTATTTATGACCTCTTACAGACATTATAATATAGGTATGCGTATTAGTTTTTACAAAAAACATAAATATTGTTCACTGGTTGCAGCTGTCAAAAAACGATTAAACCAGTGGACAGAGTGTAATCAACATTAAATTATACAAAATCTAGTTGCTTAGTTTTGACAGATCTAAACCCACAAAAGTAGAAAACCTACTACATATTTTTTTATTATATTATGTAAGGTGTAAATAATGTGTAGGTATTGGAAACAAATATTTCAACAGAACAAAGAAAATATATTTACAGACGAAATGGCTTACAAAATAAAGGACAATGCCAGAAACTCTATAGAACTTTGCCCCACTCAATAAAAGTCATGTGCAATATGTAGCATCTTACTGTTTATTTATTGCTGATAACTAAACATTAGTCTTAGTGACTGTAGAACTTGCGGTTTCCGTTTAAATCTAAAAACAATAATGACATTGATTATAGGTTAAATTGTATTTTAGGTAAAATGAGTTTGTATTTTGTGGGTAGGTATTTCGTAATCCGCAAGTTCTAAAGAAAAACAATTTAGTATAGAAAGGTTCTATATTCATTACAATTATTTTCATTAATTTACTTTTTCTGTACATGTGTTACTTTTTCTGTACATGGGTGGGGCAGGATCTGGCATTGTCATTTCATTAATCACTACTTTTCTACAATGTCATGTTTGGTAATACTTTTTTTATATCTCTATTACATGCCAGACAGATTTAATAAGTAAATATGAGACTACAAACTTGCAAAGTAGGTACAGACCAGTTTATAGTAAGTTTACCTATGTAGATATGGTTTTAATCGTTATATTGTTCTTTAGTTTACACTTTTCTTAAATAAGTATTTTTTATCTTATATTATAAAAGTGAAAGGTCGCTCACTGATTAAACACAATTTCAATAACTTCTTGACCTACCAAGCAGAAATTTGGCAGGTAGATAGTTTACAGGTAGGAGACAACTGCTAAGAATGGTTGTAACTTAAATTTGACTTCCACGCAGACAAAGTTTCTAGGGGTCTGCATTCAGCTTAAGTTTGCACCGTAAGTCACACTGGCACACTATTTTCAACAAACAGTTCTTTTGGCTGATAGACCATGCCTTGATGGGGTCGGTGGGTAGTCTTGGGGCTCCAACGTAGGAGTTGGAGTATACGCTTAGGGGTACTACAAGCAGCAAAGAAACCAAAAAAAAGGAAAACTTTCGTTAATTTTTTTTTGGGATTTGGTTCATTTTCTGGCATACATACCTGTATGCCACAAAAAATTAAGTACCATAAGAAGGCAGTAGCCTTCTTTTGGTTCTTAATTTAAGTAATATGTAGATTGAATATTTTCCAGTCAAAGTAATATTTGGACATATTTCAGAATCACTTCTTCAGGTACATTTGCAATTAATTTAAAACTAGCACTTTTTGTGCATAGATTTCATACTTCCCCTACAAACTAAATACTTCCTAGGACTGAGGGGGTAGGTTTCGAGGGGTAAATAAAAAACCCTACAAAAAATCCTAAAACACTAAGTCATCATCATCATCAATTCCGCCGAAAGGCGTACACTGCTGGACATAGGCCTCCCCGAAGAGGGGGATTTTGCCATAATCGCCACGCTTGGTAGACGGGTTGGCGATCGCACAGAGAATGCTGCTGCCCATTCTCTGGTGAGCCCCTTAGTCGCGTCTTACGACACCCACGGGAAGATATGGGATGTTGCTATTCTTTACGTCCAACACCATACGGACTAAATACTAAGTATGGTATCACAATTCAATGATGCAAATGAAATCTCTTTCATGACCTATTCTAGGACATACATAATAAATTCTTACTTTTGCCCTAAACAATAATAATTCTTCTCTAAAGAATTTTTTTTATGCTGTAAATATTTATGAAAGGTACGTTTTATTACATTTTGTTTGTAACATTGAGGGTTGAATGTGGAATTATGTATTGGTGATTTCAAACTTAGATCTTTACTAAAATATTGTGCAGCTGACGAGTTTGTGTGTTTGTCTTTATGTTCAACCATTCACTCAGACAAACTCACGGGTAAGAGCTAGTTTTTTAATAAGCATAGTGACAGATGCTCATGCATTCTCTGCATAGAACAATAGGTCAGTATAATTATTGTTAATACGGAATAGAGACAAAGACACAGAAGAACTGATTCAAATTTAAGGACACTGGTGGGGTTTCAATAAGCCTGTGCTAAGAAGATTTAAAGGTATTATTAAATGCACAGTCTCGAGGCTAAGATACCGTAATAACAAATAGGGTAGCCACATAAAACAGAGTAAGTTCCAACCATCATTAAATTGGTGTATTATATCTTACGACAAAGGGTAGCTTTGTGAGACCTAAATACAAGCAATACTATTTAGATACAACAAAAAATTTCATTAATTTATACAGAATCATGACTAATTTGCGTTCGAAAATAAATAGAATATTGTACATACCTAATAATGGTCTCCGAGGGTCGTCAGCATCCATTTTCAGCTCACTATAACATCTCCGTACACGTGATACTCGCACATTTATGTCATTTTATTAAACTTATCTATTACTGATAGTATTTGTGATAGAACTACATATTTATTTGTTATTGTTTACTAAGTTACAATGCCTTTTGTTTGACATGGCATGCCAATATTGCCAATGTCATTGATTGACAATGACGTTTATTTTTTCGTTTGACACTTGGCGGTCAAGTGTCAGTGTCAATTGACATAGTTTGCGTTTGGATATTTCCACTGATTTGGGTAATTGAAAAGAGTTTCAAAATAATGAAAAATTAACATTGTTTTTTTTTAGCAAAGTTAAAATTAAACGTAAAATTAATTGTATGGTTTTTTTTTTTTTTTTTTTAAGTTGTAAAAATCGAATTTATAATTTCAAACATATCAATAATATTAACAAGAATAATAAAAAAGGAAAACCTATAATATTAAACTAAAAAAAAACTAACACAATAAGGCATCATAGAATTCGTCCACATCGCCGTCATCTGGAAATGTACCCAAGAGACTGGCGGCATTGCCACGTTGGATGGCAATGCTTAATCTCTGACCAAGGTAAAAACCAGCTCTTGGATCACGGGAAGTGTCAACCAACCTTTTGGACATTTCCTTAAAAAGAAGATGAGCACTCGGACCCCTCGACCCGAGGGTTTCAACCCCAAACGGCTCGAAAATAATGTTCACACCAAGGTTACTATACTTTCGCCGTTTGTATGGTTAGTAAAAAACTTTTAGTTTTTTTAATTGATTTTTTATTTAGTTAGCACATTATTACAGCTATTACAAATTTTTATTTTAAATTATACTGCGTGAATGTCTGTTATCGCGGATGTTGACAAAGTTGTGGATTAAAAAGTAGCCTATGTCCTTTCCCAGGGTTCAAGCTACCTTCATATTTTTCATCAAAATCGGTTCAGCCGTTTCATCTCAGACAGAGTTACTTTCATATTTATAATATTCTTCTTCTTCTTAGCGTGTCGATAGCAAACACGGAAGTGTTTCATGTGTGTGTATGTGTGCGTGTAAATGTGCGAGTGTGTATGTATGAGTTGTGTTTGTTCTTGTCAGATTCCTTGTTTGGTCCAGAATTCAGCCACGGCAATGCCATCCGGTGACGCAGTCATTAGGTCCGCACAATCATGAGCAGGTGACAGGGCATGCGGCGCAGGATAGAAGATGGGCCATGGTCTGCGGGGAGACGCCACACAGGCACTGAAGATTGGCATCATCTAAGAACCCCCTTTTAAGATTGAAAAACCTTTGAAGATTCTCTTTGCTGCGGCCAACCTGGGTGCGGAGGCGGTTCAGAGTTTTCCATATCGGCCACGGCAACGCATGCCCAGATGAGAGGGTCTCCGATGGCTCCATGAAATTTTCTGGGGGATTACACTTATCGCGCCAAAGATCGCATCTCTCTGAGGTGTTGCCATCAGATAGACTTACGCATCTTAGAAAACTTCTCCGGCTTTTTAGTCTCTGAGGCACAGAGCAATATATGCATTGGGTGGCGAGGGTCGTTTTCTAGTTTCGCCCATTCTTTTTTTTTTATATATTGTTATAGGCTTGCGTTTGACTGCAACTCACCTGATTTTAAGTGATGATGCGGCCTAAGGTGGAGCACGCTTGCCTATAATAAACCGGTTCACTCGTGCCTTGAAGATACCCAGATTATATGTATCGGGGAATAGAGAGGCGGGCAGTGAATTCCACAGCCTGGCAGTTCGCACAATAAATGTGGAAGTAAAGCGCTTGGTTCGAGACCGTGGAACTTCAACCGTATAGCGGCTAGCCATGGTCCTGTAGCAGTGGGTACAGCATTCGTACCGGGGTCGGTTTGAGAATACCAGTGGCAATGTCTCATTGCTGTATCCACTAGGTTGGGTGGGCGGATCGGCTCCATACTGGGCAGGCACCAGCGGAGAAACAGAGCGCCATTCCAGTTGTTCGCAGGACTTGGGGAGAAGCCCCCCATCCGGTCGATGTTAGACGGCGTTGTAGGTTATTCCTTGAGTGCACTTTCTGTTTAACATTCTCGCAGTTCTTCCTGTAGTTCAGGGCCCTATCCAAAGTGATGCCGAGATATTTTGGGTGGGGTCAGTGGGATATTGGCACCCCCTCCCATGAGATGTTGAGTATTCGACCCGCTTGTCTGTTGCGAAGGTAGAAAGCACATGACTATGTTTTTGAAGTATTCGTTTTCAGTGCATTATCAGCATAATAGTGGCTGAGATCTGAAAGAGCGTCTGAAAGAGTGGCCTCAACCTCCTCAAAGTCAGTGGCTTGGCAAGTTAATACCAGGTCGTCTGCATACAAAAAGCGAGATATATTCGGGCTCACCGGTTGGTCGTTGGTGTAGATGTTAAACAGCAGAGGAGCCAGTACACTGCCTTGGGGCAGTCCATTCTTTTGAGTTCGCCACCTACTCTTGTTATCAAGATGGTTCACTTGGAATCATCGGTTACTAAGCAGTTTTCTGAGGATTCGAATGAGCTTTGGATCCTACTAAGCTACTAACTTAATAACTTTCCACAGCAAGCGCTGGATGTTAACGGTATCGCAGGCTGCCGACAAGTCTACAAATACTGCACCCGTCACTTTCCTCGTTTCAAATCCATCCTCAATATAATACTGAGTGAGGTTAAGGACCTGGCTGCAACAAGATTTTCCAGGTCTAAATCCAGCTTGCTCTGGTATAAGTTTTGGGTCGACGAGGTTTGTGAGACGGGAAAGAGTTTGTACGTGTGGCAGTGGAGGGGATATAGGGCGAAATTTTTTTGGGTCGTCATGTGATTTCCCTGGTTTGGGTACAGCGATAACCTTTGATTTCCTTCAAAGGCGAGGTATGTTTTCTGACTTCAGACAGTTGTTAAAAAGTTGTTACAGCCACGACACGGATACTGGGCCAAGGTGTTTAATTTGTTCCACCGATATTTCATCTACTCCGGAGACCTTGCCGCAGCTTAGCCATTGAATGGCTAGCGTGATGTCCATTAGTTGAAATGGGTTGCATACGGACTCAGAGGAGGAACAGAAGTTGGTGGATTTGGGAGTTCTGCCAAGACGCTTTGGTGGTTTGCCGTTCAGGAGGAGCAGGTGGGCCACTTGGATAGCCGTCACTGTGCTGGGTATGTGAGCTGGTGGTGGGGTGGTTCGCTGGTGAGTTTGCGAATAGTGTTACTATTGTAGGTCATATCAATATTAGTGACGGTTTCCATCCATTTTTCCTGGCCCCGCTCACTTAACTGTGACAGAAGTTTTTCTCCAGCTACAATGGTCTCTTCCGAGAACGGCTCGTTGTCGTAGAGATGCTCGTATACTATTAGGAGATCAACAGATTCCCGTGTTATGCCTGGAACATACAACGTACGATAACCTCTGGGGATACATTTTCTCGACTGCACTCACGAACTTGTCGTAGTTTTCTGGGATAGGCGGAGTGTTCAGAAGTTCATCATCTACGGACTTCGAAAATTGTTCCCAGTCGGCTTTTAAGTAGTTGAAGCGGCGTTTAAGTGACATAGTCACTGGGTGAACGACGGGCTGGACTGGATGTAACACATGATCGGTCTATGTTGTGTTCGGGGAATTGAAGGACATACTGTCTTAATGCTCTGGATACTTATATTTGAGCCTACAAATATGAGATCTGGATTGTATCCGCTCTTCCATCGTCCGCTATTAAATGACGCAGGTTGTTTTGGGTCGTGGATTAAGGTCAAATCGTTCGCTTCTGCCCATTCTTCGACCGCTTGACCGTCTGGGTTCGTAGAGCGATAGCCCCAACTGGTGCTATGACTGTTGAAGTCTCCAACTACTATATTCGAGCGCTGAGCGTTAAAATCAGGTGATTCAAATGGAGTACCAGGAGGTTTATACACAGATGTTACAGTGCAATTCGTGCAATTAGCGCCCCCTAAGATACAGGCCTAGCCTAGTTTAGGGGACAGGGTTGAACTTATTGTACTTATCTAATGCTAAATTAAGAACACTAACACTAGTCTAGTGTGATAATTTCAATGTTGTTTTCACTAGAGCATTTTGTAGAAATGATACTTACGCCGGGAGCAGCAAACACTACGTGTGCTTGCTGCTCCCGGCGTAAGTCGCTCTCTCTCGCTACCGTGCTTCGGGTGACAGATCTCGGCGATAAGTGACAGTCCAGGTATTAATGGCCTGCTCTGAGTGGAATCCCGATGGGTTTCTTGGACACATAGGATGTCACACACATAATTCGGATACTCGTAGGATTTCTGCTTTATCCTGAGAGAACCCTTCGATGTTGATCGAGAATACATACAATGCTGGTTTTGTCAGAGGACTGTATGGCCTTGAGAAGGGCCGGTTAGTGTAGTGCTGGTACTTGCCATCGTGGTGAAAGGATTAGCCAATCGACAGAAGTCGATTGCCCAGGGTGCGACGGACGTAACAAAAGTCGGAAGGTACGTCACTCGGGGAGGCTTCTTTCATGCACCCCACTCAGGGAGGCTCCTTTCATGCACTCCCATTTATAATATTAAAAGTATAGTAGGTATGGATTATCATACAAAATATCAGCGCATTTGTTTACACAGCCAACTGACGTCATTTCCACAGTGCAATATGGTGTCCACTAAGAGGCGTTTTCGTCAAACTACGCGTGAAATTTAATATATTTTTATGGTCTGTGTAAAAAGAACGAGAATCTTATATATAAAAATCTTCTGTGCGTGTGTATGAAAGTGAACTCCTCCTAAACGGCTGGATCGATTTTGCTGAATTTGTTTGTGTGTGTTCAAGTGGATTCGAGAATAGTTTAGATTCACAATTGGACCCGGCAGGTGGCAGTCGGGTTGCAGGACAACGTCTGCCAGGCCCGCTAGTATATATATATAACTATTTTTAATAAAATCACTAAAATAATTTATGCACATTATGACTTTCGATTTTCAGGCTGCCCATTTTCTTAGAAAAATATACGAAATTACCACGAAGTAAGAAATACCTATATTACAAAATAGGTCATATTTTTTTAAATAACCTGCTGTACTTCTTCGATAACCACTGCCGCTTGCAATTTATATTTGTTATGCTGATTGCTGGTGCAGGGTGCCATTTTCCTGTTTTGTAATTTTGTAAATAAGTAGATAACCCAGTGTACGACACCGGTGCAAAAATTATGTAATTTGCCTAATGCAATGATACTAAATAATAATTAACGATCAAAACATCTATTTACCAAGCAATGATCTCAAACTGTGACGTACAACGTGGAGCCTGCATTCTGCATAGATAACCTATTGCCTAGACTTGGTCACATTCTACCAACTTTAACTGGTTGTCTTACTGGTTAGAATCAGCTGAATGGAATTTAATAGACTGTAGTTTTATCGATTGCTACAATCAGTGACATGCATTGTCGAGACAAATCTTTAAAAACAGAATCTAGTATTGTTTATGGTTGTTACTTAGGTCGCAACCCTAAATATAATGTATGAACTTTATGAGGTATAAGTACATTACATCAGCTAGTGCAAAACCGAAGCAGTATTATTAA
Organism: Charanyca ferruginea; assembly: GCA_947361185.1. NCBI lineage: Eukaryota > Metazoa > Arthropoda > Insecta > Lepidoptera > Noctuidae > Charanyca > Charanyca ferruginea. Next base: position 2,559,171 of record OX376066.1, on the reverse strand, counting down.
ATATTAAAAACGCCTTATCTTTTAATTACTGCAATCTGAGTAACTGTGTTATTCGGCATCTCATTTAATTTTCTCGTCATCGATATAGCTCTAATAAAGTCTTTATAGACGTGATTTTTTATTTAGTAACAATAGCAGAAGGTCTATAACAAAATATAGTGTCTAGATGTATGTACAGAGCGTCTTCAACTGCTTACCCCCACGCGTTATTTTTTTTTCGGATAGGGGGGTAAGCAGTTGATGATGCTGTCCGTACTGCCACAGATTAACTAATAGGTACTGCCAAGATTGTACCTACGTTGTACGTCCCCATGACATCGACAAGACACCGATAGATAGCCAAGCTAAGTGGACTTTTACCAATATTAGACTATTAGTTAAAGGGCTATTAACAACTTTTACAGATTTTAAACTGACAATCACTTCAAAATGTGTAGTGTAAGTGATTTAAAAAATATATACTTACGTTAAACTAGAACATTCTCTTAATCATTTAGTATGTGAATATTTTTGATTTTATTCATATTAGTTTAATTAACTCGTGAAGTTGTGTATGAAACATTGACAATCACACAAAATCTACCAGCAGTGCCATTCTGTTACAATCTCCCTCGGTGAACACCTAGGTGAAGTGAGCTGTCATCAGTCCCGATGCTAGGGATTGACAAAGCAGACGGACGTATGACTGCTCACTTCACCTAGGTGTTCACCGAGGGAGATTGCAACAGAATAGATATACTGGTAGGTATAATTAAACGAAACTTACACTATCTTACAGACAATTTATTATCTATCTTTTTAACCGACTTCAAAAAGGAGGAGGTTGTCAATTCGAATGTTTATATATAGGTATATATATTTTTTATGTATGTTCGGGCATAACTCTGTCATATATAGATTATAGGAGGAATAGGATTTGCAAAATTATTTTTTTGTTCGAAAGGGGTTTATTCTGAAATGGTCCCATATAAATTTTATCAAAATTGATACAGCCCTTTTTGAGAAAATCAACAAATTCCCAAATAAATTACTTAGACGACGTTTTAGTTTCTTCAGTCTTTGGATGACTTACAATCTTTTTTAAGTGTGTCGCCGTTTCTTAATGGATTTGGTTGTTAGGGCAACACTAAAAAGAGAAAAATGAAAAGTTTAAAAAAAAAAAAGAAAACCGCCTTCAAATCATGAAGATACAGGTATAAATGGAGCCAACACTTAGAACAAAAGCTTGAAACCAACTGTGGGCTGATGCTCTCTTTCTGAATGCATACATAAGAACGAGACAGTGATATATGTTTTCTTTATCCTATGTACGCATTTAGAAAGAGAGCGTCTGCCCACAGTTGGCTTCATTTAGGTATTTAGAGTGTTGCCTCCACTTTTATCTATAAGCTTCTTGCTTCAAATACTAAAAAGTGATAAATAACTTTAGCACAGAACACACATTACTTTACTTTTGGAAGTCGGTGGCAATACAAAACAACAAACACAAAGCCACCGCCACCGACTTCCGAAAGTAAAGTAATGTGTGTTCTGTGCTAAAGTTATTTACTTATCACCTTTTAGTTTTTGAAGGCGGTTTTCTTTTTTTTGAAAATACTATTTAGTATACGCTTTTTTTTAAGTTAAAGAATAGGTACTATCTTTTAATTAATTTTTTCGACTAAACTTTGAGTTCTGGACGCAGCGCATACGATTCTCTGGTCGCTCAAGGTAGCCGGTGTATATCGTCGCCTTAACAGGCGGATCTCCTGAACTACTGGTCAGATTAAAAATAATTAGGGACTCGTAAAAAAAATAAGCGTTCGAAGTCACAGGCAAAAGCTAGCTGACCAATAAATCAATGCCATCACCATATTAATATATATCGCCATATTTTACGACACGGTTGGCGCAGTGGCTGAGCGATCGACTGCTGCGCAGCGTGTTGCGGGTTCGATTCCCGCCCAGGGTAAATATTTGTGTGATGAGCACTTGTATTTGCCTTGTGTCTGGGTGTTGTTTATCTATATATGTATGTATTTACAAAAAAAAATGTATTTGTGTATGTATATCAGCTGTCTGACACCCATAGTACAGGGTCTCCCTAGTTTGGGGTCAGATGGCCGTGTGTGAAAATGTCCCCACATATTATATATTATTATTAACTAAAGGTTTATATAATGCAGTATACATTTCAATAAAAATAAATACGTACAAGTAGGTACTGCGTTACCTATACTATAAATAAAATATAAACGTACTTACTAGAGATCCATACACTTACCAAGTGTACGGTATGTGGGTATCTTTACTAGGTACTATAATTTTAGAACGTGGAGTCACTTCCCGCGTCATAGGTTACATCAACACAAACAAAACATCTCCTCTGTTCGCTGTACGCCTGGTGCAAAGGCGCTGTACGCCTGGTGCAAAGGTTCCGTGTGTTACATCACAGTACCTACCTACAAATACTGCATAGAATGCACTCCTTCTGTCCATGTGTTCCTATTACTGTTTGTAATTTGCCCATTCATAACTTAAGAAGTAACTATTAATTAGTACAGAAAAATGGTTAGTTTACACCTCATCCCTACCTACCCCATCACGGTGCAATACAGAGCTCTCTGACTACCCCAAGCTGTATCATAGAATAGAATCTTTTGGAAAACCTATAAAAATGAGAACAGGCGGATTAAAAAATAACTTCCCATGATGAGCCGAAATCCATGCGGAACGAAATCTCGAGGAAAGGGCTTCTTCTTCTTCTTTTCGAATCGATGGTTTTCCTTTTTTGTTAGGAAAGGGCTAATAAGCTAATAATAATTCGAATAATAATAAAAATTTAATAAGAATAAGAAAGACCTACCTAAGACCTGACAAACTGAATTTATCTAGTTATCACCTAAATACGAGAGAGAGAGAGAGACGTATTATGATACCTACGTACTTAATAGTTTGTTATTTGTAAAAGCCATTCTCCCACTCCTCCTAATGCAAGTCGTTATCATGTTGCATCAGTCACTGTTGTTTGCTCTCATAATCAACTAAATTTCTACGACATCGTCCAACATGAATGCCTTCACTATGCATTTATTTTGACACGCCTCTTGTAAATCGATAGTTTATTTCATCAGATTATAACATGGTTAGATTTATCAATGATATTTATTTTAAAGCTTAAAATTTTCTGTGCTCCTGTCAGGTGCGCATTTGGCAAAATAAATAAAATTTTATCAATTCGCACAAAATATGAAGTAAAAAATATATTTACCAATAGTTTAATATGAAGAAACTGAAAGACTTAAAATTATTTCTTAAATTAGTTAAATACTGTATGCATACAGATAGTATCTAGTTTTTTATTAGAAGAAGTAGGTACTTGTACGATTATTAGATCGAATCAGTCAATCAGAGAAGATAGAATCAGTTACGTCACTGAAACCTTGGGGAGCATTGGCTTCTAAGAGACACAGGCTTTTGCCTAGTTTAGAAGTCAGACGTTCGAATTTTAATTATTTACGTCACTGTTGTACAACCTATTCATATGACAGTATTATGTCTTTGTAAAAAAATTAATAAAATTATTATCAGTATTTATTTGTAGACAACGCTTATTTTTTCTTTCTCGTCATCTTTGTGTGTTGTTGACTTACTTTTATTACTAACGAAATACTCGATATGAAAATAGTACCTACCTACTTGATTTTGACGGCAATGGTATTTTAGTTAGCTTAAGTTTTAAATTTTAAAGGTATGTTAAGAAAATTGTCACCACTGTAGAACAAATCTAATACAACTAGATAAGGACAGCGTTATTGTTTATATTGCCATCTTGCTCACACCGGAAGGTGTCTATTGCAAGGCGCTTGGCTAGTTTCGTCATACTTAGCGTCCACTCTAAGTGGGTCTCTCATAACTCCCTTTAGTATGCACCGTTAGCAGAAACCCTATAAAACTAGAGATCCCTTTAAAATAGCTACCAGGCTCACAGCAATATGTAGGACAGAGGACAGCCAGATCACGAGGTTGCCAATAGCTTCGGCCCTTTTACGAAATTCTCTAATGTTTATTATTTAACATTAATTATCAAATTCTCGGACATTAACATATTTATCAAGTTTTAGGTAGGCAGTACCTACTAACCAAGATATGAAGGCTAAGAACGGTTCAACCTATCTTCTATCCCAAATAAATTTAATTTCTCTCCCAATGTAACGCCATGTTACCAGGAATGTAGGTAAAATTGAATAATTAACAAATATTACATACTTAATTTATTTATACCTAGGTCTTAATTCATTGAAATACGACATTACATAATCTAGATAGCTGCCTACCTAATTATGTCAGATTATCTTAATGAGGCTAAGTTCAAAAGATCAGGTCATCATTGAAATTATCATTTAAATGCAAAAAATATTTACTCAAAAATGATTAAGTGCTGCAGAAAAAAATCTTTTAATCAGGTTGTTTGTTCACTGTCCCAATTAATTACCAATTTAACATAAGTACTTAAATCGACACTTGCAATTCTAGGTGATCTATGTTTACTCCTTTGCTATAAAAAAATACATTTTTTATAACAAATTTCCTCGTACACTGAAAAGTTAACTATCGAATTGAAGAAAACAGTACTTAGATGCGCTTGCAGCTGATGGTAAATAAAACCGCATCGCGCATGCGTCTACAGCATTTGCTTACAAAACGTTGCCCAGTGAGGTCGTGAACCTACATACGTCACAGTTTCAGTTATTGACATTTGAGTGCATAATATTTTGTTGTTGATAAACCAGTGATTACTATTGAGATAAAGGTAGGTTCAATAAATTACTAAGTATTTAATTTTTTTTGAGTGTTGAAACAATAGTATTAGTGAAAGAATTCCAAACTAATCCTAATTTTTTGAAATCTTAAAACGATATTTAATTTTTTTAACTTTTTAAGAGTAGAAATTATCGGCATTCGCGCGTTCGTAGTTCTTGGACACGCGCATTTACATTTAATGTAAACACCTTGCTAAAAACGTTTCAAGATTTTTTATAAAAATCTATAAGAATCAATATGAAGTCTATCAATATAAGCATCTGCCTTAAAAGCACGCGGGTTAGGTGCAATAATTATACAAAAATACAAAAAAATACAGAAATAAGTATTTATTTCATCTCAAAACAGATCATACATACATACATGAATTTAGACAGCCTCAGTAAGTTACAGAAGTACCTACTTGTGTTGGAGCTACCTCGCTACTTCCCAAGTTATAAGGTCAATTATGAGACCGATTTGAAAAGAAAAGATATTAGAAAAATATAATAAAAAATCATGAAGTAAAAATAAGGAACTACATTTTGAAATTAAGCATGTTATTCGTGTATCATAGTTCAATGCAATGGAAATAGGCCTCTAACATCATTAGCTGAGCGCCAATCCACAGGTACCATTAACACCTGTTTTTCCAAACCTGGAAATTGAACCCAGGATCTCATGCTTAGCAGTCGCATTTGAGAAAACAAAACCAAAGGAATAGTTTAAACATAGATAGCTGGCGAACTGGTGCACTTGAGTTATCTCAAGTAGATTAATTACTCTAACATACTCCGGTTAATCACATTTAATGAGGTAAATTAATAATCGATCATTAAGTATTTATAAGTACCTATTGGTTAGACATAACCTATAGGTCTATAGTCTATGTAATATACGCTGGCGACCTTGAGTGACTTGGGAATCGTCCCTGCGCCCCTAACTCTCAAATGTCAAAAATTAAAGAATAGCTAAGTAGTATTCATTAACTTTGAAAAAAGAAAGAAAGAAAGAAAGAAAGAAAGAACAGTTTATTTGTAAGAATATAGTACAATAAGGTGTATATCTACTAAAAATATGCCTGGATAGATTTTCTGTAATTATCAATTATGTGTCCGGACGAATCATCTCGAGTTAATTAAGCTATTTAACAGAACTCTACAATATTACTTACTCTACAATATTCACATACTAAATGAGATAAAGATTTACAAATTAAAGCATGCAAGATCTTAGAAGGGTTCTGTAGCAGCAAGTAACATAATATAAAAGTTCTTGTAGTTCGTTGTAACTTTGATCGATGTTTTATATTTGAGTTGATTGAATGAAAGGTAAATTGCGGTTTACGATTTATGACGTATTAAAAAAACTACTTACTAGATATCGTTCAAACCAATTTTCGGTGGAAGTTTACATGGTAATGTACATTACATATTTTTTTTACTTTTATCATTCTCTTATTTTAGAAGGTACAGGGGGGGGGACACATTTTACCACTTTGGAAGTGACTCTCGCGCAAACTATTCATTTTAGAAAAAAATTATGTTAGAAACCCCAATATCATTTTTGAAGACCTATCTATAGATATTTATTTATTTATTATTATTTTTTTATTTTTTATATATTTATTTATTTTAGATTATATATAATTTGATTGAAACAAAAACTTTTTTTTTCATCAAGAAATAAAAAATTGAGTTTCAGTTCTAAGTATGGGGAACCCCTAAAATTCATCGTATTTTTTCTATTTTTGTGTGAAAATCTTAATGCGGTTCACAGAATACATCTACTTACCAAGTTTCAACAGTATAGTTCTTATAGTTTCGGAAATAAGTGGCTGGTGACATACGGACGGACAGGCAGACAGACATGACGAATGTATAAGGGTTCCGTTTTTTGCCATTTGGCTACGGAACCCTAAAAAGGTATATGAAGTCCGTACAGTGGCGGACCTTCATACAAGCCGAAAAGCCGGGCTTGCACTAATCAGCATCATCATCATCGTCATATCAGCCTAATCAGCATAACATATTTAAGCTAAACACTACCTGATTTGCCCATTTTCTCTTATTCGTAAAATGTCTATCGGGCTTGCCCTAACCTGGACCCCTAGGCACGCCACTGAGTCCGTACATGTTTTACCTGGCGAGGCGCACAATTTTTTACATAACTAGGCAAAAAAAAAAATATAATCTAAGTAAACCAAAGTTTGGTAAATAAAAAAAATATTATAATGTAAGTAAATCAAAGTCAAATACGTGAGGAAAATGTTCTAGTTGAATTAAATTTTTTAGTTTCTAGTTTTCTTTAAATCATTTTCGCTTGGTTACAAAACCTCATCATTTCAGCCGAAAGACGTCCACTGCTGGACATAGGCCGCCCCCAAGGGGGGGTTTTGCCATAATCACCACGCTTGGCAGGCGGGTTGGCGATCGCAGTATGGTTGTTACAAATGTACAGAGAACGCTGCTGCCCATTCTCTGGTACGTCCCTTAGTCGCCTCTTACGACACCCACGGGAAGATATGGGATGGTGCTATTCTTTACGTCCGACACCATACGGACGGACACAAAAAAAGTGTAATGTCAAACGGATACATATTTGTTTATTTTTTAATATATAATTACCTAAACACCATTACAGCTAAACTATACCAATGCAATTCTATAACAGCAGAGAAAATTACGTTTTCAATAGAAATTAGGGCCTTTTGTCTCATAATAATTCGATTACATTATGTCTATTCTGTTACAATATCCCTCGGTGAACACCTAGGTGAAGTGAGCTGTCATCCGTCCATCTGCTTTGTCATTTCCTAGCATCGGGACGATGACAGCTCACCTGTGTTCACAGAGGGAGATTGTAACTAAAAGAATAGCACTGCAGGTCATTGACCCCTTTGCTACCTTATATTGTATGTTCGAAGTCACAGTGATCCCTAGGATTTCAGTGATTTCTTTATCAGCATTTCATGGTAGGTTCCTTTTGTCACATCACCACGCGGCGTGCTCAAGACGGATTGGCGATTTCACTTTTCAACCGACTTCAAAAAGAAGGAGGTTCTCAATTCGTCTGTATGTTTTTTTTTTTTTTGTATATTTGTTACGCGATTTCTCCGGCAAATGTAAAGCGATTTTGAAAATTCTTTTTTTGATGGACAGGGTATGGCCTAAAGATGGTCCCATATAAATTTTATCGAAATTGATTCCGCACTTTATGAAAAATTCGACAGAAAGCAAAAAAAATATACATGGATGATGTTGTAATGTTCTCACCTTGTACTTTCGATCTCTGTTTTGACTGTGATGCCATTTCTTAATGGATATGGATGATCAGGAAGTAATAAAAAGCGAAAAATAAAAAAGCTTTTTTACGAAAAAGACAACCGCCTTCAAAAACCAAAAAGTGAAAAATAACTTTAAAACTGAACACACATTACACATGACTTTAGTCGGTGGCAATACAAAACAACAAATATAACAGCAAAGCCACCGACTTCTGAAACTAAAGTCATGTGTGTTCTGTTTTAAAGTTATTTTTCACTTTTTGGTTTTTGAAGGCGGTTGTCTTTTTTGTAAAAAAGCTTTTTTCTAATAATTGTATGTTTTCCTGTACCGATGTCAGTCATGTCCAAGATAAACTTAGAAACATAAAATACAACACAAACATAGAATACATTTACATAATGAATAATATTGTCCGTATGGTGTCGGACGTAAAGAATAGCACCATCCCATATCTTCCCGTGGTTGTCGTAAGAGGCGACTAAGGGACTCACCAGAGAATGGGCATCAGCGTTCTCTGTGCCTTTGTAACAACCATACTGCGATCGCCAACCCGCCTGACAAGCGTGGCGATTATGGCAAAAAACCCCCTTTTGGGGGAGGCCTATGTCCAGCAATGGACGTATTCCGGCTGAAGTGTGATGGTGATGATGAATGAATAATTATCATTTTATTTTCATTACATTATGTGGAGTAAAAATATACATCTATAATATATTAATATTATAAATCTGAAGAATTTGTTTGTTTGGTTGAACGCGCTAATCTCAGGATTTACTGGTTCGAAGAAGAAGAAATTCTTTTTGTGTTAGATAGTCTATTTATAGGCCCATGCGAAGCCGGGTCGAGTCACTAGTAATTATAGTATATTTTTTCTCAAGGATCCGTAATTTATTCAATTGATAAATATACCCTTTGTTACGTACTCAGAGATAAAGTAGCATTTTAATGATGAAAGAATTTTTGGAATCGAATCAGTCGTTTTTGAGTTAGGTAATTTGTTACAAACACATAAACATACAAATCTTTCTTCTTTATAATATTAAAATAAAGTACAAATAAATTAGTATAAAACAAGACTGACATTGTATTCGTTGATTTTCTTGTAACACGATTAACAAGCAGGTAAGCTCAAGACAAAGGCTAAGAACTCACGATGCGGTTTTCACCCGCATCCGCCTGCGGTTGCGGGCCCGCAGCTTCTGTAGAATGCAGATATTTAAAAAATATAGTTATTAACGGACCCAAATTAACATGTGTAGGCTTTATTTCAATAAAAACTTAGTACCTAGGAATATATATATGTAGGATCGTCAGGTGCGATCCGGGAGGAGTGCCGAGCGGTATAGTACATCGTCAGGACTATAGGCGTTCCCATTATCCTATTAGGGATAAACAAGACCTGTAAAAACAATTACACACTATTAGTACAGAAACACACAATACAAATGGTAATCAGTAACAGGAATAAAGTAAGTTAAAGGTACAGCAACAATACAGTTAATCGAACAGACCATTAAGGTCCCACAGTTCGTACAGTGGCCAAGCCACCCAATGATAAACGAACAAACCATTAAGGTTTACAGTTCGTACAGCAGCCTAAGCCACCCAATGATAAACGAACAAACCCTTAAGGTTCATAGTTCGTACAGCAGCCTAAGCCACCCAATGATAAACGAACAAACCCTTAAGGTTCATAGTTCGTACAGTAGCATAAGCCACCCAATGATAAACGAACAAACCCTTAAGGTTCATAGTTCGTACAGTAGCATAAGCCACCCAAATACAAAGTGTATCGCTCGCTAGCAGCAAGCCTATACAGCTATGTGAATATACAGCAGCGCTGTACCAGGTAAACCGACAGTATTGTCGGGAGCAGGAACTCTTTACTGAGTCGAATCCGAGGATCGACTGCCATACTTACGGAGTGCACGCTCTTTTATAAGGCGATGCCCCCCACCTTGCAACCTCTCCATACAAGTCTGCCCATGCGCACGGAAGTGCGTCACGCGTTTACTTGATACAAAACACTAAAATGTGCTGAATCTAATAAGATCTGTAATCAAATAACACACTAATAATTGTCATGAATAAACAATAGTGATTTCATAAAGTAATTCGTTTTACATTCAAAGTAACATGTCAACAATTGTTTTGAATAAATCCATCGATAACAATTATCGAAATAAAGTAACCACAAATCAGTGTGCACACACAATTAATCATGTTTCGAATTAATAGACAATAATTGATAGTAAAATCACATAAATTAACAATAAGAAACACAAATCATAACAAATTTAGTTAACACCCACAATGTGATTAATAAACTGTCTCCGACACGGCCAGACTGACATTCTACACGTCCTCGTGTAGTTATAAAGTTCTTGGTAAATATCGATCGGCCTTTCTGACAAAAAGCTTTAATTAGCAAAAGGTATGTTGCAAAGAAAAATCCTGAATTAGTCCTGAAGTAAAATCATTAGCAAAATTTGCATCATAACCAGTCAAAATAACCATACTGTTACAGACAATACATAGCTCAACCAAAGTAGAGATATAGTCTCCCAGCCGAAATCACACCATGGGATTCGACAAGTAACTTGAAGTCGAATAGACAACCCGCATAGGCGTCAACATAGACAACCCGCATAAGCGTCAGTATCAACATTCAAATACAAACAATAGTCAACATAGACATCTCATTCCAGCTATAGTATGTCAGCAGCAGATGAATCATCATCATCATTATCATTGTCAACATTGACATCATTAACAGTTACTGATGAACATTCAGGGATTTTTCGTTCATTGTTACTCAAAGATTTTATCAAATATGATTTTGGATCTACAACCAAAGTTTTCAACAATAAAGTAGCCAACAAAATAAAGTAGCCAACAAAATAAAGTAGCCAACAAAATAAAGTAGCCAACAAAATAAAGTAGCCAACAAAATAAAGTATCGAATAATAAAGTATCCAACTTTAAACATTCGGCACCCAGGGCTGTTTGCTTTCTTTCACGGGACAGAGTTTAATTTCTTACTCCACATCAACAGTGTTACGGCAGTCCTGCATCTTCACACGTTCTTGGGTGAATAGTTTACCTCATCATCTGTAAACAATTAGAAAAGAGCTCAAGTAAACAGCTTAACGTTCGGTCATTCTGATCAATTTAAAACAAACACTACAGACCTGATAACAAAAAAATAAGTTTAGTATCTTACCACACATGTAATTACCTTATTACCACACATGTAATTACCTTATTACCACACATGTAATTACCTTATTACCACACATGTAATTACCTTATTACCACACATGTAATTACCTTATTACCACACATGTAATTACCTTATTACCACACATGTAATTACCTTATTACCACACATGTAATTACCTTATTACCACACATGTAATTACCTTATTACCACACATGTAATTACCTTATTACCACACATGTAATTACCTTATTACCACACATGTAATTACCTTATTACCACACATGTAATTACCTTATTACCACACATGTAATTACCTTATTACCACATATGTAATTACCTTATTACCACACATGTAATTACCTTATTACCACACAACACATGTCATTACCTTATTACCTCACAACACATGTCATTACCTTACCTCACAACACATGTAATTACCTTACCTCACAACACATGTCATTACCTTACCTCACAACACATGTCATTACCTTACCTCACAACACATGTCATTACCTTACCTCACAACACATGTCATTACCTTACCTCACAACACATGTCATTACCTTACCTCACAATACATGTCATTACCTTACCTCACAACACATGTCATTACCTTACCTCACAACACATGTCATTACCTTACCTCACAATACATGTCATTACCTTACCTCACAACACTTGTCAACAATCAGGGGGTACACAGTTACTTTTCAGATAAACTATCCCTCAAACCTCAGAATCACGCTACCTATTTGTTTAGCTAAAAACCAACTATTTGACATAGTTGTATTATCACTGATTTATATTCAGATGGAATATCAGTATCAATTTTATTCGGAGTTTCAGGAATAGAGCATAGCTGTTACAATCTCAACTTTCGTAATGGTAACAATACTTTCGGTTATAATAACCCCAAAATCTAAATTTAATATCTCACGGCATAATATGATACTTTGATTTGAATAAGCATTCGGTATTACATGAAACTTCACTATATATTGGCCATACAAGTAAGTTTGCCACACATGTATCAGTAATGAAAGTAGGTACATTCAAACCCAGAGTCATAACAAAATGGAAGCGTCTCACCAGATAGTTGTAGAACATCATTGGTAAGTACATCACAGACTTAACCCATCACGGATGGTTGTCTCGAAGTCTGACTCACAGTATCTTCACTCGGTTAGTCCCGCCACGCTCCAGTTAGATGTCAGGAAAGTGACCTGTCGACTGGTATAAGCGGTTAAAGATTATCCCTGTCATTGTTGTCAATTATGAAGGTAAATAAGGGTAGCGGTAACTGTTGGAGTATGTAAAATCAAATAACTAAATGAATGTGGGTAGGTGATTTATGAATGCCATTAAAACAGCCTTAGCTCAGCGCTAGGTAATCCCGAGAGAGGAAGCTGTCATAACAAAAGAGGTAGAGACATACGATAACTAGGGAAGCCATGCGGAAGCATTAAGAGGCTGTCCCACTTCTGATGTCGGATCGTCAGTGGGCGATCGAGGAGGAGTGCCGAGCGGTATAGTACATCGTCAGGACTATAGGCGTTCCCATTATCCTATTAGGGATAAACAAGACCTGTAAAAACAATTACACACTATTAGTACAGAAACACACAATACAAATGGTAATCAGTAACAGGAATAAAGTAAGTTAAAGGTACAGCAACAATACAGTTAATCGAACAGACCATTAAGGTCCCACAGTTCGTACAGTGGCCAAGCCACCCAATGATAAACGAACAAACCATTAAGGTTTACAGTTCGTACAGCAGCCTAAGCCACCCAATGATAAACGAACAAACCCTTAAGGTTCATAGTTCGTACAGCAGCCTAAGCCACCCAATGATAAACGAACAAACCCTTAAGGTTCATAGTTCGTACAGTAGCATAAGCCACCCAATGATAAACGAACAAACCCTTAAGGTTCATAGTTCGTACAGTAGCATAAGCCACCCAAATACAAAGTGTATCGCTCGCTAGCAGCAAGCCTATACAGCTATGTGAATATACAGCAGCGCTGTACCAGGTAAACCGACAGTATTGTCGGGAGCAGGAACTCTTTACTGAGTCGAATCCGAGGATCGACTGCCATACTTACGGAGTGCACGCTCTTTTATAAGGCGATGCCCCCCACCTTGCAACCTCTCCATACAAGTCTGCCCATGCGCACGGAAGTGCGTCACGCGTTTACTTGATACAAAACACTAAAATGTGCTGAATCTAATAAGATCTGTAATCAAATAACACACTAATAATTGTCATGAATAAACAATAGTGATTTCATAAAGTAATTCGTTTTACATTCAAAGTAACATGTCAACAATTGTTTTGAATAAATCCATCGATAACAATTATCGAAATAAAGTAACCACAAATCAGTGTGCACACACAATTAATCATGTTTCGAATTAATAGACAATAATTGATAGTAAAATCACATAAATTAACAATAAGAAACACAAATCATAACAAATTTAGTTAACACCCACAATGTGATTAATAAACTGTCTCCGACATATACAAAACTTAAATCTAAATAATAATATTATGTACAATTGTAAGAAAAAGGCAGGGAGCTCAAAGGGCATCAAAAAACTCGTCCACATTGTTGTCAACGGGAAACGTGCCCAACAGGCTGGCAGCATTGCCACGTTGTATGGCAATGCTGATTCTTTGACCTAAGAATAGACCAGCCTTCGGGTCACGTGAAGAGTCGACCAGCCGCTTGGCGATGTCACGAAAAACAATATGGGCACTCGGACCGCATGGCGGAGAGTTAAAAATATAGTTATGTAAAAAATCAAAGTACATTTCTCAACGCGGTTTACGCCCGCGATGTGCGCGGTTGTTGGCGCTGCGGGCCGCTGCGGGCGCGGGCGCGGGTGAAAACCGCATAGTGACTTCGTGAGTTCTTAGCCCGATTTCAGAGTGGAGGCGGGCGCGGGTGCTAGCGCGGGCACGTGTAATTCAAAAAGTGGAAAATAAAACCTTTTGAAAAAAGAGAACCGCTTTCAAAAAAAAACTAAAAAGTGATAAATAACTTTAGCACGGAACACACATGACTTTAGTTTCGGAAGTCGGTGGCTTTGTTCTGTTTGTTGGTTTGGATTGCCATCGACTTCCGAAACTAAAGTCATGTGTGTCCCGTGCTAAACTTATTTATCACTTTTTAGTGTTTTTTTGAAGGCGGTTCTCTTTTTTCAAAAAAGTTTTTATTTTCCACTTTTCAGTGCCTCATGATCACCCAAATCCATTAAGGAATGGCAACACAGTTAAAACAGAGATTTAAAGTTCTCCAAAGATGGAAAGATGGAAGAAACGAAAACGTCTTCTCGATTCTTGTTGTTTTTTTGAAAAAGCTCTGACTAAATTTCTGTTTGTTGTTAACTTTCTCCAGAATGTAACAAACACTTTTCTGAAAACCGCATCAAAATCGGTTCAGCCAAACGGGAGATAATCGCGGACAAACATACATACATACATACATCCATACATACAAACATACGGGTCGAACTGATAACCTCCTTTTTTTTTAAGTCAGTTAAAAATGTATGCAGACGCCAGTTGGGTTTACAGTGCTCCCGCGAGCCGCGTGTCTTCATGAGGCGGGCGCGGGTGCGGGTGGCGCGGGTGTTTCTAAAGGCTCAGTCAGTCCGCCCGTATCGTTCACAGTCAATGATATTATATTAAACAGATATGTTATGAGCGCCCAATTTTGAAGATTCAAAAACGTCCTAATTGGGACGTATTGCCTTTAGTCTGCGTCACGCATGGCGACGAGTGATACGCTTTGTTAAAGCAGCTAAAAAAAATAAAAAGATGCTACTTTGTGTATTTAGAAAGTATACCAATTATGATACCAAATTGAATAAAGCACAAGGGATCTCATACCACATGTAACTACGTAATATACATCGATTTATTTATATATTTCAATTATTTTCCTAATATTCTTATATTTGGAGGTTAGAGAAAAGAAAGAAATGGAAATACATTTTTTCACGTGAGTAAGACAAGGACGCGTTCACTCCGGACGTAGAATAAAAGTACAGATGCGATGTCGTAGGCAGTAAAGTCATTGTTTACCCACAGTTCTGTTTTTTAACCCCCGACGTAAAAACGACGGGGTGTTATAAGTTTGACGTGTCTGTGTGTGTGTGTGTGTGTGTGTGTGTGTGTGTCTGTGGCATTGTAGCTCCCGAACGGATGAACCGATTTTGTTTTTGTTTTTTTTATTTGAATGGTGAATTAGTCGGGAGTGTTCTTAGCTATGTTTGATGAAAATCGGTCCAAGATGGCCGCCGCTACAAAATAGCTAAGCACATATTTTTTCACAACTCCATCAATATGGGTATCAAATGAAAGGGCTTCACTAGTAGAATACTTTATGCTATGATAAATTTCAATGCCAAGATGACCGGCATCACAAAATGGCGAATTACATTTTTTTTTTCACGACTCCCTCAATATGGATATCAAATGAAAGGGCTTGACTAGTAGAATAATGCATACTGTATTGAAAGGGAATGAGGAATATTAATTAACTAACGAAATGAAAACTAAAAACTTGAAAATTAATTTTATAAACTCTAAGGGCCAAAGCACCGGTACCCTGCTGTTTAAACAGCCGGCTGTTTAATCGTACTGGGTACGATTGAGCCAGAGTACGGTTGTGCCAATTGGACCTAGTTACGCAAAAAGAATCCAATCCACACTTTTTCCAAAATTGAATTATATATACCAAACGCATTCTCAGGGTGATATCTTTAATATCAAAAAAGATCCATGTGACGAAATACAACTTTAGACGTATCTACAACTTCTCAAAACCAGACTAATTTTCATTTAAAAACTTTCAAATAAAAATTAAATTAAAAATTTAAAAAACCCCCAACGCAAAACAAAAAACAAATATTTAAAAAGTAAAAAATAATATCTTTTGTTGAGCCATCAAATGTTTGTTCGTTGAAATGGCGCTATAATGTCGCGGCGGGGTACCGCGTAAGTCAAATCTCATTGCAAAACCATGAGTTCGCTATTTTACCTATTTAGCTATTGCTGACTTAGCGGTACCCCGCCGCGACATTATAGCGCCATTTCAACGAACAAACATTTGATGGCTCAACAAAAGATATAATTTTTTACTTTTTAAATAATTGCTTTTATGTTTTGCGTTGGGGGTTTTTTAAATTTTTAATTTAATTTTTCTTTTTTCTAACCTTGTAATATTTAATCATTTTGTTTTATTTAATCATTTATATACTTAATTAGAAATTAAACAATATGACAACAGATATTTATTATCCTTTCTTCGTTATGGTTATCCAATGAGATCTGGCTTCAAGAATGGATCGCATTTGTTCGTAAACAAAGAAATGAATTTTATTACAAAATAAATATTTTCTACTCTATATATTATTATATATATTCTATTATACCTTTAGTCCTGTTTATTAGTTGTTATAGGTACAAACCGCGTGTAAAAATGTACTCGCGGTTTGTACCTTCTGTCTCGTTAAATTTGTTAGTCTATGATGCCAAGACGCGGTGATTGGTGGCCAGGACAATGTCTGTTTACATTCACGCGCAATTGGCAACACGAACTGTCTCTTTTTTTCTTGTTGGTTTTATCAAGCCATCCCTTTTCAACATTTTGACTTGTAGTGCGTAGTACGCAGACACCAAGACCCGAGCCACATAGTACCTATTAACTAATAGTTCCTCCGAGCGCCCGCTAGTGTCACAGTATAAGTATTAGTACTAAGTATCGTACAGTAGCGATACGCTCCGCCCCGCACCGTAACACTGTTCCTCACGTATACCCGCGCCGCATTGGCTCTGGCAACGTGTTCTAGTTCAAGGGCTGACTCGTGGCGCGTAGAAACGTGTGTTCGCTCATTTGTAAAAAAGAAAATCGAAATATTTTATATTACCTATATAAATTAAATATTGTATAAGTATTTAAAAACAAATAATAATATATGGAGTTATGGAATTTTTATCATATTAAACTATGACGTATACATGCACGTACCTGTTTTAAATTAAATACCATGAAATACAAGTTGGAAGAAATAAATAAAAAAACTAAAAGTATTGTAGAATACTGTGTAAATCATTCCCTCATCAATCGACATTCCCTCCTAAATGCAACACTTGTGTTGAGGCCGGCATCGCGCGCATGCTCGCTCTCGTGCGCTTGCCCTAACGATATGAACGCACACATACGCACGTATCTGTACAGTGTGCTATTTTGGTAGTTGTGTAGGCAAATATATCGTTTCGTTTGTATGAAGTGTCGCGGGTGTGCTAGTGCCGTCTGATTGACCACTTAGCCTTAGCATCAAATGATAGCCTAGGAACCTGAGATAACCGTAACTTACGAAATATCTAGCTAATAACAGGAAACTTAATTAATTTAACAAACTACACTGAAAGCAATTTGTAATTAATGGTGGAGTAATGCTTGCCTGGTAGATGATGGAGGAGGGGATTGAAGATTGATTGGTTTAAGCAAGACATTTCAAGTTACCTAAGTAATTTGAAGTTGGTAGGAATACGTTTTGATATCAAACGACGACGAGCAACTATCTTCAACTCTCTGACTAACTGACCGACTCCCTGACAATTCAAAAGTGCCTGTAAATGGTTTAATTGAAATAATTGCTTTGACTTTCACTTTGAAACATATCAGACATTTCAAACAATTTCGGAGAGTGTGCTTTGGAATTGCACAACTTAATTCCCCCATTCCCATTCCATCTCCGGACGAGCAGGGATACGGCGAAGCGTCACCGCTATACGGTTGAAGTTCCACGATCTCGAACCAAGCTCTTTGCTTCCACATTTATTGTGCGAACTGCCAGACTGTGGAATTCACTGCCCGCCTCTCTATTCCCCGAGACATATAATCTGGGTATCTTCAAGGCACGAGTGATCCGGTTTATCCTAGGCAAGCGTGCTCCACCTTAGGCCGCATCATCAATTAAGATCAGGTGAGTTGCGGCCAAACGCAAGCCTATAACGATTTAAAATAAAAAGAAACGTTATTTGGGAGCTACATACGTTTAAGAATTGGTGTCATTAGGTATTACCAATTCTTAAACGTATGTATCTCCCAAATAACGTACCTACTCGTATGAATCATCATGTGCCTTGCCTTTGCCCAACTATTTCAGGGTCGGCCTCCTAGTCTACCCAGATGCAGGTGGATATCAGTGTTTTACATGGAGCGACTGTAATATCTAAATACTCCATACCTTCATTAATAACTTGTGTTTACACCTACCATATTGTTATCAGATAATAGTTAATTGAAAAGGGTACTAAACAATTTTTAATAGCTAAAAGTTACGTCCTACACAATTGACGATAAATAATGATAATCACTTATTGATTTACATGCTGTGTATACGTCTGGAATATCTATCTACCTAATGCATAATGTACCTATTTACTTTACTTACTTACTTTATTTACTTTACTTTACTGCAAAAATAGTAGGTACAGTCAACAGCAAAAGTAGATGATCAAAATCAGAAATTCAATATTAATGAACTGAGTTCGCGTCAGAACTGTGTGGCGTCGAAGTGATTTAAAACTATGTGACAATCACATACTTTTAATAAATAAACTAGTAATAAATTATGTAAATTAGTGTTAGTAAATTAGTATTGAATTTATGATTTTGATCATCTACTTTTGCTGTTGACTGTACTACGTACAGTCGCATTTTTTTTTGTGTTCAGGACAAGATTTGTAGAAAGGATGTTTTTAGATAATCTACCGGAAAAGTCGGAAAATTGGGTGTTATTTTTGTATGAAAATCTCAATAAAAATTGTGACGTTTAATAAATTGCAACCGTGCGTAGTACCAGGGGCGGTATTCGCTATTACCATAAGTATACTTAATCCATACTAATCCGATACTATCCGATACTAATCCATAATTGCATACTAATATTGTAAATGCGAAAGTAACTCAGTCTGTTACGTTGGGTTGGATCTAGTATACGGTAGGATGAGTTGGGGGGTAAAAAGTATTGCAGTTAGAAGGGGTTGGGTCCCCGATTATAACGCTAGCATTCTCATTAATGCATGCAAGAGCGAGAGCAGGGAGTTTGGGACTGGGGGCACCCCGACTCGGATATTTTTTCTAAACCCTTGAGCCCCGCGAAGCGGGGCTCCCCCCCTACGCCTTTTAGTCAACTTTAGGGAAATCCTTGTGGACTTCCTTTACCGTGGGGGTGACAGAGGGGCATGTCGGATTCTTATCGGCTAAAACCACCGCGGTGTTCCACCTCTGCCTATGGCCGTGGGCCGTGGGATTGGCATAAGGGTCAAAACACACCAGGATGGCAGCGGTCCGCAGCGCAGCGGCCGGCAGTTTTGCTGACAAACTGTTTTCAACTTTATCTTTGAACATCAAAGCATAGTATCGTTTAGAAATTTGTATGAGCCGAACGGCAGCTCGCGGCGCCGCCGCCGCATAAAAGAACGGCTCACCGCGTCGCTGCCGGCAGCTGCCATTCCGGTGTGATTCGGCCCTAAGTATTCACCGCTCCTCCGATTCCCTGTGACTTGGGAGTGAGTATTTCTCTAACACTCAAGGATAAAATAGCTTTCCAGTAGCGAAACTATTTTCAGAATCAGACCAGTAGTTTCGAAGTATAGCGTGTTCAAACGAACAAACTCTTCAGTTTTATGATATTAAGAAACTATATAGCTTTGCCCGCGACTTCATCCGCCTGAAGGTCGGTTATCGCGGATGCAAACGAAGTCTCAGATTAAGAAGCCTATGTCGTACCCCAGGGTTCAGGGTTCAAGCGATCTTCATTATATAATGAAGATCGCTTTACACATACATATATTATGTATGTATTTGTGTATGTATATAAGCTGTCTGACACCCATAGTACAGGGTCTACCTAGTTTGGGGTCAGATGGCCTTATGTGAAATAATATAATATCCCCACATATTATTATTATATACCACCCCACCCCACCCCACCCCACTGCTGGTCACAGGTCTCCCCCAAGGGGTTTCAGCCGTAATCACCATCCTAGGCCGATGCATGTTGGCGATCGCAATAGGTGTTATGGTACTCAGAAGGACGCTGCTGCCCGTCCTCTGGTCAATATCCCTCTGTCACCTTTTAACCCACGGGTAGAAATGGGGTGGTGCTATTCGCGGCCAGCACCACACGGCTCGACCGGAAAATCGGTTCAACCGTTATAATAATATAATAATAATAAATTTTATTGTCAGGCAACTGAGGCCCATAGAAAAAATACACAAATACTTAATCTTAAACAACCATAAACTAATACATATAAAAATAAAACCTTATCAACTAAACGTAGGTATACACTTTACGTTGTCGGCGTCGTGTTTCGCTGCGTGGTGTCGCGTAACCGCCCTCGGAAACGTCGATATACGACACCTTTCGGCCAAAAGTCCTCCTTCAAAAAGGTTTGTAGAGGTTGGGTTGGAACTCGCACCACAAACGACTTAAAGTTGATGTTGTGTCGCGATTCCAACGCTTCAACCCTCAGAGTCCAGTCGGTCTTCACCCCTAAATACTCCACGACTTCCTCAATCTTCGTGGTGTAATGAAGCCGCGAAATGTACAGCTGCGTCGTAGGCACAGCAGGACGCAGCAGCATGTTGGGTCCACACGGTGCGGTACCGCACTGGTTACGAGAATTGGGCCTCCTCTTCTTCTTCTCCACTTTGGTGAAACCCTCTTATGTCGTGAAATATAACAGACAGGCAGATAGAGTTACTTTTGCATAGGGTATAGATGTAAAAATACACATTATTTACAAGTCAGTCATCAGTCAATTCTGCAGGCAGTGTTCCAACTCGTAAGTGATTGTTGCCAAAATATCGATATCGGAAATCATTGCTTGCAATAATCATGAAGTTTTCATTTCTATTGTTTCATTTGTGAAGGTTCTTTTAAGGTTGGTGTGTATTTGTGAACTTTGTGTGTGATGTGATCTTTTACTTACTTACTTCGATAAATTAGAGTCAATAAATTACACTCTTTATAAACACACATTCATTAATTCATTCAGGCTGATTCATTGTCTTTAGAAAGGTTTGGAGTGATCATCTACAGTCACAATATTGTAAATATTTAAGATATGTATAGTATAGACATACTTAATCCCACCAAAAACTTTTTCATGTAAAATGTTGCCAAGACGCGAAATAAATGGCTCGCACTATCAAAACGTTATCAGATCTCTACCTATAATCTCTACTTTACTGGCCTTCTTCACAAACTCTACACCTTAGTCAAAATATTTATTATTATTTTTTATCCTTTATTTTAGGCCACTAAGATGGGTCTTACATGGTTATGTATGTATAGTAAAAACACTAACTACACTACACATAACTACATGAAAACAATAACTATAAACTGATACATATTTTAAAATTTAAAGCAATATACTTAAAAACTACTATAAGTACTATATGTGGCTAGGCCGTTTCGCTACCGTTACAGGGGCGTAAGGTGAAAAATGTATTCACTGTTCAATACTTTACTGTTAAACAATAGTTCTTGTAGTAACGAAACAGCCAAGCCACTTACATTATTTTGACTAAGGTGTAGAGTTTCAGTAGTCGCTCCGTGTGAAACACTGGTATTCAGCTGCAACCGGTTAGGCTGGAAGCCGACCCCAACATAGTTGACAATAGGCTATTTTATGGGACAAGCCCGCCACACTATTCCCTAACCACTGTAACTCCTGTAAGCCAGAATCAACAGTGGCGACCACCAGAAAAGCGCCAGAGCAATGAAGCTCGACGAGTCCCAGAGAAACGATTCAACTGTCTTGGATCCCGCAACGAAATTAATCAGAAAAGAACAGCGGAGGAGTAAGAAAAACATATTTTCCACTTCCCTCCAAATCAAGCAGGAGACAGAACAGAACTAGGCCAATAAGCACAAAGGGACGTTTACAACTGGGAGAAACCCAGTTGCTAAGCACCACGGATTATAATTGACATAATTAATGGGCCCTAAAAAGTGAGCTGTCACATTTTTGATTCCAATGATAGGTATGGCAAAAGGCTAGGTAGATGATGATTATGATGGAATTTTGGGACCGATATGACAAACGATATTTTTCCATAGTAAACAATGCATAGTCAGTAGTTGATTCCATGTTATTTGACCTTAACATTAAATTGCTTCCTTTATGCCTTTATTCGGATCGGACGCGGTTTCTCCACAACGGAAGCTGTTGGTAAATAGAATTACTTACTTAATTAATTTTATCCGTTTGTTAACATATAAAAATAAATATCAATAAATTTCCCTAGTTAGAAAATTGATTTTCAAAAATGTTTTTATTTAAGTACCTAATTACGAAGTTTTCAAACAGTGTCATGTGGAATTTCTTGATAAGTAGGTAATAATTATTATGAAAAAAAAATAGTATGTGAGTGAGATGGTGGTGATGTGATGTGGGTGAGGTGTGTGTGTGAGTATGTGTAGTGTGTGAGTGCACACACTCACACAGTGATGATGATGATAAAAATAAATGTTAATAAAGATGTAATTTGTTATGGAGGGCTTATTATGACTATAAATTAAAGATATTAATAGTATCTAATGGTAGGTAGTGCTTTAAAAACTGATAGCGTCAAGGTTACGATATTGATAAGAGTTGTCAGGTTTTCCTAACAATAATATTAAACATTTTGATTAGACACTTCTGCAGGTACTTTTTTACTTACTTAACACGTTGCTGCTTCTGAGACTGCTAGAAAACTCTTGATTCGGTAGCATTGCATAAGATTTTTTTTTAAATTAATTTACCGTTGCCGTTACTTTCTTAAGCGGCTAAAAAGCTACTTTTGCAGATTTTAAACTGACAATCTCATCAAAATGTGTACCTAGTGTAAATGATTTGAAAAAAATATATGTTAAACTAGAAAATTCTCTTAATCATAATCATTTAGTATTTGAATATTTTTGATTAAGTTCATATTAAATAGTTTAATTAAATCGTGAAGTAGTGTCTGACGAGGACAAAACATTGATAATCACACAAAATCTACCAGGAATATTTAAACGAAACTTTTACTATCTTACAGACAATTTTATTATCTATCTTTTAAAATACGCCTTTTTTAAGATAAAAAATACTATAGTTTATTTATTTTTTTCGGCTAATCTTTGAGAGTTTTCGACGCAGCGCATACGATTATCTGGTCGCTCAAGGTCGCCGGCCTTAAGACACAAACAAAACATGAACACAAAAATATAATTTTAAATTTAAATAACTTACTTTTCCCTCAGATCAATAAAAAACTTTTTTATTGGTCTGAGGAAATTCCATTCAGACACAAATTATTGTTATTAAATAAAAAAATAAAAAAAAAACTTAAATAAATTCAAGGTTACCATGTTCCTCTAATCTCATGAAAGTAACGGAATACCTACTAAGTTTCGAGCTGTAGATGGTGCTTAAATCCATTCATCAATTAGAAAAAAAAACAATCTTTATACGACTGAGCAATTTTCTTAAACTGCATAGGTAGCTCACTTTTCAAATAAGAAAATTAAATTGAAATCGGTTCAGTCTTTTGGACGCCCCGATGCAAAAGACAGACACAGATTTGTACACAGACACACAAGTCAAACTTAAAAGTTTATAACCACCTCTGTTTTCGTTGAGAGTAAAAGAATAATGTACCGTCAAACGGGGTGAATAGGGATGCAGGGGTAAATCGGGACGAAACTTTAAAGGGCATTTTAACGTTAAAATAATATAGTTTGTTGACAAAATGACTCTAATGAATGACTGAATAATAAATATTTTTTCCTAGTGTCAAGCTATATTATTTCAATGTTAAAAACCGCTTTAAAGTTTCGTCCCGATTCACCCCTGCAATCCTATTCACCCCGTTATAAAGTACCTAACGTTCATTTATTAGCGACATACCTACTTGCAAATAAAATTACGCCTTAATCCAACTTACGTACAATTACTAACTACCCAGTATCCAGAGTAATGAATCTCCTCACAATAGCTACATGCCGTAAAATCAGTACTACTAAATATAGTAGACTAAATATATTATATTTAGTAGTACTAAATATAGTGGAGAGTATTTCAAAGTTTACAAGCTGACAAATAAAGTCGCGTAAAGAATGCGGGGCCTAAATTTCTTTACGCGACTTTATTTGTCAGCTTGTAAACTTTGAAATACTTTGACATCATACGTTCTATGTGGGTTCGGTTTCCGCTCTTACTGTCACGCTCAGAGATGTCACTTAATAATAATGAATCCATTAACTTTAACCGACCAACATAAATTGGTATACTGTCAGCCAATAATATGACAGATTGAGAAGCCAAGTAATGTTGGTCAATTAAAGTTAATGATTCATTATTATTAAGTGACGTCTCTGAGTGTGGCTGTTAGTCCTTAAATATGGGACCAGCCATGGCGGCTTAAAAAATATACTTTGGACATAATTTTTGTCATAGAAGTATGTAAGTTGTACTACCAGGCGCTCATAACGAGTAACTGTTTCCTCTTCAGCAATGGCTCGCGTATGCGTGATCGGAGCGGGTGCAGCAGGCCTGTGCGCCGCTCGTCACCTTCTAGAAGAGTCCTGCGTCAGCCAGGTGGACATCTTGGAGCAGGCACCACAGCTCGGAGGCACCTGGGTCTACACCGAGAATGTTGGATACGACGACTTTGGGTTACCCATTCACACGAGCATGTACAAGAGTTTGAGGTACCACTTAAGTTATATCTAAAGTTTTTCTCAATTTATCTTCACTCCACCTATACTTCATTAGACAGAAGTTAAAAAAGGTTCTTTTTGAAGCACACTTTATAACAAAAGTACTATAAACATGTTAAAGTTACGATAGACACCGAATTTATTATAATATATTTTTACAGTAGCTGTCGCGCGTATTTGTAACCATTTACATAATTTATTTTCTAAAATTATGTGGCTTTTATTTAGTTGTACATTTAATGCCAATTTAAAATTACAGTGTCAATGCTAAAAACCTAACAGAAGCAGGGATGAGCAATTCCAGGACCGGATTTCGTTTCACTGCAATTCTAACAAATTTAAAATTTATAGAAAAATTACTCATCCCTGCTTCTGTTAGCATTTTATTTTAACATCATTTTTCATGTTAAAATAAGTTTAATTAAAATTGTTTTAACTTTTCATTGAAATAAAATGTTTTGAATTCCTGCTTCTATGAGCCTCTTTCTTCTAATGCTATTATAAATGGAGTATAGAATTTCTTGCCGGTTCCTGGTATAGTCCTAATGGTCGCAAGCTGCTGGTGCTGGCCAAAGACTCATAAAACTCTTAGTAGCAGACCGCGGTGCCTAGATTGTGCCCGGGCACACATGAGACTTCTGCCGTTCAGTATGCTGAAACTGCAATCATTTATTTAACAAGCATTCGCCAATCTATTTTGTCTATCTGGCAGTCTGCCTGTCTACGTACGTTATCAGGATATTCCACTCATAAACGTAACATTGTAATCAAAAATATTTTTATCGTAAGAAATTTATTTATGAGTAGTATTCCTCAATGCCAGCATAGCAACAATAACAAGATCTCAGCTTACGCCACGTCCGTATCGAGGGTCGGAGGCTATCAGGGCAGCATAGCTTACTGAGAGATATTTACGAGCATTTCGTACATTCTAGTAATGTGTGTTAGAAACGTGATTAAATATTAGTGTTCTATTTTCTAAAATATTGTGGTTATGAATATGTACCACTAAATGTACCTTTTTCTGAATCTATCTTCCTTCAACCCAGATATTAAATCCGTCTATAAATAGAACGGACATTAAGAGACCGTAGCTCAAAATAAAAGGATGTCAAAAGTACTAAGTTCCCACCAGAGAGAATTTTATAGTCTTTGGTTCCCACCTGTAACTGCACTGCACTTCACGTGCATTTCAAATACAAAGTGATCCGATAGTTTGTTTTTTTGATATACAAGAACCTACGTGCCTAGGTTATCTGATCTACACAACGTATTATGTTACCATACCTAACTCTAACGTACACAAACTCAAATGTTTACTTGACCACGTCCGTCAAAATATTTCCATAGTAATATGGTAATAGGTACAGTTTCGTAAATATTCACACTTATCGAAATAAAATTGATTTACGATTCCACGTGGTTCAAGGTGTCGATTGTTTGTCATGATTAATTATCCGTTAATTGTTGTATTATGAAAATAATACAACAAACAATATAGGGTCAATGGAGGCAGGATAAGAGTATAATGAAATTGTAAACAATCTATCTTCTATCTAGGTATACAATTAATTATCTTCTTCTATCTGTTTAACACAAATTAATCGTTGTTCGTTAGTCACGCTAAAACTCGAGAACGGCTGGACCGATTTGGCTAATTTTGGTCTTGAAATACTGGAAGTCCAGGGAGGGCTAAAATTGACAGTTTTTGATTATTGTTTTTCTATAAGATAAGAGTTTGTCTTTGCCTCGAATAGATTAACTACCCTTGCCCCCATACTTATAGATCTATGTCACTCTGGTACCTCTTCGCTGCGAAGTGCCACATTGCTGTGTCGAGTGGACAGGTAGGTAGGTTACTACTTCCCGTGCCCGCCTTAAGTTCCGAACCTTAGATATAGGTATCTTCAGAATGTTAAAGTTCTTTTTCTATTTCAGAACTAACCTTCCTAAAGAAATAATGGGTTTCCCTGACTTCCCGATTCCGGAGAGTGAAAAGTCTTACCTACCCGCTAAAGATATGTTGGCATTTCTGAAGTTATATGCCGACAAACACGGTGTCACGGAAAAAATCAAGGTACCTAAATAAAGTTAACAGCTTCAAATGTTTTCCTTGGGATAACCTACTGAATTAGACTTGACTATGTCCTAAACCTGAAATAGAAAGTGCTGAGGATAAGTGTAGTAAAACACAATGCATATTCCTTTAACCACACTTCACACTATTTTATATTTCTTTCTGCAATTTCTTTGTTTTTTTTGCTTTTGTGACAATTTATTGGAGAAGACACTGACTCCTGTAACACAAGTCTTTGAGCCTAGCTTAGGAGTCAGGGACTTGAGTATTTTTTATGTGAATAAATTATTTTATAATTATTACTAGCTGACCCGACAGACGTTGTCCTGTCCTGTCGCCTATTGGGGATGAAAAAGGGGTGAAAAAAGGGGATGAAAAATAGATATTGGCCTATTCTCAGACCTACCCAATATGCACAAAAAATTTCATCAGAATCGGTCAAGCCGTTTCGGAGGAGTACGGGAACGAAAACTGTGACACGAGAATTTTATATATTAGATTTGTATTTTAGTTAGGTAGCACAAAGTTCGGAAAAAGAAACGTCAAGTCACTTCTTAGATCTCCTGACATCTCCTCCATTTTATATCGTAGCAAAAAAATTGACGTTTGGTTTCGCTTGCAGTTCAGCCACCACGTCCAGCTAGTCATACCAAAGCAAGGACCTTCTGGGGAGCTTTGGGATGTAACCTTCAAGAGTATGATCAACGGAGTTACGGAGACCAGGGAATACGACTACGTGTTCGTTTGTAACGGGCATTACAATACGCCGTTTATACCTCACATACCAGGGTTGAAGGAATTCGAAGGTTAGTCAGGATTTAATGTTCACGGAGATCTAGCCAACCGTATCCATAAACATAATTGCATAATCCTTCATCGATATCCTTCACATTCTGCAAAAATCTCATTAGTTGAGCTTAAACCAAAAATATTTCATAAAAATGTAACAGTTAAAATAACCCGCAGGTGAAGTAATGCACAGCCATGACTACCGAGTTCCTGATGTCTTCACCGACAAACGGGTCCTAGTCATCGGCGCTGGACCTTCTGGCATGGACATCGCTTTGGAACTGACCAGCGTTTCCAAGAAAGTCATCCTCAGTCATCATTTAAAAGAACACCCACGGACGATATTCCCCGAGAATTTGGAACAGAAACCTGATGTGGACAGGCTTGATGGCAATAAAGCGTGCTTCCTTGATGGCAGCGAAGATGAAATTGATGTAGTCTTCTTATGTACTGGTGAGTTCCGTTTTTATTGCAAAGTAGTTGATTCTGTTGGGATAAAAGTACAGTACCTAAGGCTCCAAATTTTTTCGAGGATCATTTTATTTATCTTCATTTACTTACCGGAAAAATAAATGAACAAGAAATAAAATGAGCTGACCAGTGGTGACTTGTAACTTGATCTTAAAATGTATCTAATGCCTATTACGAAGAGTTGTCAATATCCCTAATTGTATTTTCACATGGTTTTATCTGCAAGAAAAAATGCTAATATTTTTTTCAAGTTAAACTCAGGGTGGGTTTAACACCTTTATTCGCTTCTCAAAATCTTCTTTTTGTAGGTGATTAGTAGGTGAAATTTTTTGGTCAATTTTATAATAATGTTGGATTATTATCCCTAGGTTATCTGTACAACTTCCCGTTCCTTCACGATTCGTGCGACATAGTGGTGGAGGACAACTGCGTCGAGCCTTTGTATAAACACGTCGTCAACATGAACCATCCCTCCATGTGCTTCATCGGCGTCCCCTACTACGTGTGTGCCTTCTCAATGTTCGATTTGCAGGTAAATAAACCCATCCGTATTATTGAATGCTCTTCGGTCTATTAAAAGTGGTCACAAGCGCGACTGCTGAGAGGGTCTGTTCTCCCGGTAGGGCGACGTATGTTTGGGTCCTGAATTGTGGCTAGTTTGACGCTGGAAAACAAATAGCAGGATTAGGAGAACTAAACCCAACTCTTCATAAATCTCTTTTACCCGTGTACTCTTCTTGTTCAGGTCCGCTACTACGTTCGCTCAATGAACGGCACCTTCAGTCTGCCAACTCCTGAGGAGATGGCCGAGCATTGGGAAGAGGAGAAGAGGGACCGAGCAGCGAGAGGGTACACAAAACGACAGGCACATATGATGGGGCCGGACCAGGTAAACAGAACTGTATTACTATCACAGTACTTGGACGTAAGTTGACACGTCGCTATGGGCATTGACCGTCGCATCGATAACAACGACTGACAGAGGTGACGCTCTCGAAAGTCGAACTTTTTCTAAAAGTCGAAGCACAGAACTAACATAAGTCAATCAAAGGCTAGACGCCGAAGTTACGGGTATTCATTCACAAAACATAGCACATAGCATAAAATATGTACAAACAGTCAAAAGGTCTAAATTATTTCGCAAAGATTTAATATTTCCGGGCCCCTAAACTAGATACTGCTGAGAGGGAGAAGTTGTAGATTTTGCGGCTTCTTTTTATAGTCGTCATGATTCGAATGAAATTCATGTTTGAGATTGGATTTCGAAGCGATTAAGACTTCATACAGTATTGGAGTTTGCGCCACATCCGATGAAATGATTCAAATGCAAATTGAATCGAGTGGAAATTTCCTGAATCATTTTGAGCAAATTAAATAAGACTCGGTCGCCTGACTAGTCCTCGATTTATCGTAAAGTCCTTATGCAATCGTGAAACAAACTACCACCTTTTTATCTAAAACTGGCCTGTTATCCGATAGATAAGGAAAACAATTCGCTATTGATCCATTATTCTTGGCTTTTGACATTCGGAACAGTACGCATTTATCTCCCAGTTGGTCGTTGACTTTCCTATTTCGTCATCTAGGAAGTCTGTGTGTAACGTAGAGGCTAACTAGGTAGGTAATATAATATACGGGCTAGGTACAGTCGAGTGCAAGAAAAAAGTAACACTTTAACTTTGAGCTTGCCTAACATATTACGGAGTTATATTAGAATCAAGAGCCAGGTTACACTGGTCAGATGCGGAGACTGTACTATGTAGTGACTTAGTATTGCACGTGAAAGGGACAGCAACCTTTAGGTGTGTCGTAAAAGTGAACCTGCTTGCCGAGGGCTTTATCGGAATGGTTTTCTTACGTAATTGTTTAAAGGTGTAGGTAAGCATGTCTAAAAATGGCGGCTAAGTCTAAAAACGGATGGTATTGTTTACCAATTATGCTTTGAAAGTATCAAAAAGGCAGACGATGAGGCTTTCATAATAGTAGATTGTGCACCAAGGGGATAAAGTAGTGTCTTACGTAGCGGGCGCCGTATTGAATCCCAAACAAAACGAAGGATTCTGAGCGAGGGAGTCAAGAATCCTGAGTGCCCCGTGGGATTCAAGGTCGCCCAAGACCCCGAGGAGCATAATCTACTTCTCACACCATCTACGAGACAGTAAAAAGCAATAGTACTAGATACAAGAGTAGATTGTTGGTAATGCCAATGGCTTCGGATTTAATGTACTCCGGATTCAAATCACTATCGTCACTCGATATTTTTGGGAGAATTTGCAGTTAAGTAATTTGTTGTATAACAAAGCAAGCTTTTATTTATATTCTACTAGTGGTAGCCAGTTAGATTTTCGAACAATTTATCTTTTAGTGCAGATCTTTATGGTGAATGTTCGTATGCGATTTCTTTTTATGTTCCAATGAAATTCAGTACAATATTATTGCCCTGCTAGACCTCAGGTCTTAAATGACTTACTTTAGGTTAGGTTGCATGATATATAATTTGACATTGTCGAACAGCTGGTGGTGTGAAAACAATATTTACCCAGTGTTCTTAAATTACCTTAAATAAGCTCAGCGTTTTGACAGCACTTGTGTTTGAGTTATGTTACTTTGGTTGGAGTGCTGACCAAAAAAAATATCGAGATATGATTTCAAGTGGTTACCTATATAGCTTAGAAGTATTCTTTCAACATCTCGGTCACATTGTCGGCACTGTAGGTCTATTGTAAGGATTAGAAACTAACTGTCTGAAGAATTATATTGTTTGTGTATGACTGTTTGATGCCAAAATAAAATAAAAAAAAACTCGATAAGTGGAGTGATACGTGTTTTAAATATATTTAAAAAATCTGTGAATACGTTTATTTTGCATTGGTAAGTTTTTCAATTCTCTTAGAATAATAGTATTTAATTTTAAAATTATAAATATTTAAAGATACGTTTAGTATATTGTATAAAATAATTGAATTAAAAATAAGTTTTCAGTTCAATCTGTGACTGGTTTGTATAATTTAATTATTTACCAGCACTTTGCCCGCGATTTCGTCCGCGTGAATTTCAAAGATCCCATATTTTTTGATAATGCAATATAGCCAATGCACTGCACTCAGGCATAACATAGCTTCTTAGTGGTGAAAGAATTTTTAAATCATGAGTAGATAGTTTCGGATATTACCCCCTACAAACTTTACCTCTTTATAATATTAACGATTATTATCGATTATTAATATTTATTGAATAGTAGTTACAATTATTCTCTTTTATTTCATTTTCATTAATATTATTTATTTTTTTGTTATTTTTGTGTGTTTAATTTTTTATTATTTGATTTATTATTATCTTAAAGAACTGCATTTCACCTAACTTGAAAGCTACTCTTTGTAATCTTGCACTCAGATTTTTTTTTTATTGGGCTGCACAATGACCGCATCATACTCGTGCGCCGTTTCCATGAAGTCTAGGTACATCCATTCATCATTTTAACGATTTCCACTTACTTTTTATCACAAAAATTCTAAACCAATTCAGAAAAAGTTGCTCCGTAGTAACTTTAACACAAATTGTGGTTATGGTTTGGTTGCGTCTCTGTTCTAGTCGAACTTCGGTTCAACCATATGTCAACGCATTAGCGCGATACGAAAAGTACTTAAAGTTGTATTTCGGTTATGGGTCAGTTTTGATTCGGTTGGGATATTTTAGCGCGATCGCCCCCCTGGTCCTCTGATAATGTAGAACAAAATAAATCTTTATTCAATCCTAAAAAATAAATACAATAATAATCAATCATAAAATATTATTGGGAAGGATTATACCTGTATATTGTTGTGTCTTTAGTTGTGTAAATCGTTTATCTAGCTGCATGGCATTATGTGCTAAGCAGTTGAAAATAAAGCTTTGAACCAAACACACGTCTTAATTACTCCAGTTTCTGTGTCAACCTAAGTTGAATCTTAACGCGCTAAACAAATATTACAACGTTAGTTGCCTGTACCTACTAAAACTGTAATTTTGACTGGAAGTAGTCAGCTAGGAAGATAGGTATACCAACCCTCGAAAATTAATTCATTAAATACTCGTAAAGTTTATTTATTCCGTGGATATACCCAACAGGTCTTACACAGGAAGGGTTCTGGTACGGTCTTTAATGAGGAAAGGGAACCCTCTCCATATTCTGATGGTGACCACCGTGCACTGGGGTGGTTTTAGTGAGGTAGGAAGGTACAACTTCTTCATTTGCTTGGCGTATTAAATAAGCGTTAGCGAAAGTATTTTTCTTTGTCCCTTGTCTATTGATCTTCGTCCAACATCCAGGCTGACTACTACGTCTCCCTGGCCCAGGAGTCTGGCACAGCCCCCCTGCCACCTGTCTTCACGAAGGTACACAATGACAGCAGTCAGAAATTCCTGGATAATCTTACAGACTATAGAAATGACGTGTATTGTATATTAGATGAAGATCATTTTATTTGTTATTAAGACTTTAAAATCGTTGTAATTGATATTAGTTTTGTCGAAACGAACCAACTCACGAAATTTACGTCAAATTAATTAAATATGACAAATGTGTTCCATTAGTATCTAGCAATAACAATTCAATATATTATGTACAGACGCCAACACATCAAGCCATACAAAACTATAAAATTGTCCCAATTGAATATGAACATTAAGTTTTTAGTTTTAAAGTTGAAAATTTATTAACAAAAATTCATAGATTGTTGTAACTTGATGTACTGACATCTGTACAATTAAAACTTACTTTTAGAATAGATTCAAATTTAACCAGCGTTAAATATGCAAAATCCTCTCATTCCATAGGTACCTACATATCTAAAAAAAAAAGTTTTGTACATGTGTTGGTACTACGTTTTGGCAAACAAAACCAATTTCTGTAGGTTTTTTTATTCTGCAAAATATTTACAGTGCGTTGCACAAAACCAACATTAGTTTCATGGAGACTTTAAAATATTGATGCTGTCATGTCACTTTCTTTTTGATACAAAATGTAAAGTATGGCATGAATTTAAAGTCTCCGTTAAACTAATGTTAGTTTTGTGCAACTCAACGTTAGTTTCTAATTACTATATTTTTAATATTTTGGTGTAATCATTAAGTAAAATTACTGTAAGCATAGTAGCTGTTCATAATTATTTACTCATTTTAATGTCAGTAGAGCTGACTTATGTCTATAGCTACCAGTCATTGTATCAATTTTTTATTAAATAAATAGGATACGAAACAATAAATGTTGCCAGCAGCCTAAACGATTTTATTTCCTTTAAAATAAATAAGGTGAACATTTTTTCTGAAAGTAATGCAACTTTAGGACACATTCCTGATATTACAATACCAAGTAGACAAGAGTTAGAATGTTTTTACAATTAATTGATTATGCTATTTGATATTTGGTAATGTGGGATCCAAGATAGTTAAATCGTTTCTCCGTGATTCGTAGAGCTTCATGCCTCGTCGCTTTTCTGGTGGTCGCCACTGTTGGTTGTGGTTTTCAGTTGCAATAGTTGGGAATAGTGTGGCAACTTCTATTCGGGAGATTTTTAAACATTAGGTGTACCTACATGTATGTACTCTATATAATTTGCTGCAGCCCTAGTTGAACGGTCATCGAAAATTACAACATTAAAATATCATAATCTTAGAATAATAACGCATAGAAGGCCAGTCTCTATACTCTTCCTACGAAAAATTTACGTTACATTAGTAGTTTATGTGTGAGTGAGCGGCATGTAATTACAACTGCTGACACTCACACAGACGTAAAAAAAAATGTTGCTAGAAAATATCATTTTCCCTAATATCGGGGAAAAAATTAATGCATTTGGGCCATAGCACGATTGCATATAAAAAATGTTACGTACGTCATGTAAGTTGTCAATGTGGTTTTTTATTTAAAATACAGTCACATCTACTTATCCTTATACAACGTTATAAAAGTTTTAACTGTTGTTTTTAACGTAACTTGTACTTATATTTAGAAATTCATTTGCGAGGCCATGTCGCGTATCTATAAATTAGTTTAAATGTATACGCGCCAAACATTTTAATATATAATATCTTCGTTGTCATCCCATCAAAATATTATTTACAGTCGTATACTCGATTACTTGGTAACTAAAAATGTACTCCACATAAAATATAGCATAACACAGTGTACAACAGAATTACTTTATTTACGCTTTCAGTAGTTAAAATTATTCAAAATAAAATAAAATTCACCTGACCTGACCCGACCGCCCGATCCGACCAGAACTGTGACCTGATTATCGCCAAAAAAAAAACAGCAGATACATACCTACATTAATAAGTAATTAATCCGAGTTATTATACGAACATAAATGTATGGATCAGCTGTTGGTTTCTACCAGAATAATTTAAAATTTTTATTCGGAGGTCGATTTACGTAAAAGTAATCGATAAAATGTTACTATTTACATGTGAAATGTAATTTTATCACATTTTTTATGTTTACCGGTTGTGCTATGGCAGTATAATATGCAACAAACCGTCATTTTAAAATATTTCTTGCGAGTTGTGTTCAACGGAGCGTGACCTTGAGCACTGTCGGCTCGCTGCGCAAACTAGACCTTATAAGGCCGAGTTTGAATCGTACTTTTGATGCTTGTACTAGGTTTCTATGCGTTATTATTCTAAGATCATAATATTGAAAATTCTTCCATTCTGTGGAATTATAAAGGTTAGCACATCAAGCTTCAACAATCCGTCAAACTTCTTCGATAGATTTTCAACTTTAACACAAAAATTAAGGTTCTTAGTCAATTGGGAAATTTTGACAGTTTGGTATGACTTGATATGCTGACGTCTGTACATATTAGAGATTTTCTATCTATTTTTCTACACTCGTGAAGAGTCAGAAGTGACAGGTAGAACGTATTCCTATTTCAATATTGAAAGAAACATATAACTCTATAATCCTTGTGGCTTTTACATAATTTTCTTATACTGCATTGTTCAAAAGCTACTTAGACAAATAAATGTACAGTCAATCTCCACTTTACAAAATTCTGATCGCCTGGTCCTTTTTATATTCCAGCAAGTTCCTTTCTATGAAAACCAGTACTCTCTGAATCTTTCTAAAGTTTGATGTGTCAAAAAAACACTACATCTTTTGCTAGTTTTGTCTGAGACTATTCAAGGATACCTACCTACGAAATAAATATACACCATTTATATTTATATATATTATACCCGCCCCAACTAGCAACTTAAGGCACTTTCGTCTTTTAAGACTGGTACTAGTAATTTCTGCGGTCACATTGTCTTGGTTTACTTTGTGTATTTTAATTATATATAAGAAGAATATTTGGCTGGTGACCGCAACTCTCCGTCTCAGCGCATATTTTGCGTATGAATTTGTCTTAATTTACATACGTTATAATATAACCAATATTGCAAATTTGTTCCGGTATTTACATGCACCTACCATCACTAATCATTTCCCGGTTCCCTTTTTTATTTTCTTGCTTGCTTCTTCTGGCGGTCAACTAATTCACTTACGATACTGTAGTATAAATCCACTCAAAAAACACGATAGACCAAAAAGTAATTTAGTAGAACTTACCCTCGGTACGGGGTGAAAAGGTATCCAATAAAAAAACGAAAGAAACAGTAGTTTATTTCATAAACACAGCAATAAGTTATATTAAAATACCAGGAGATCAGAAACTGCAAGCGATTGTAGAATGTCCAATAAACTGCTATTATAGCCCGTGCGCCACGTCTTGATACAATCTGCACTTGTTTCACACTACACTCTGACTTGCCATTTACTTCAATAAAGTTTATTCTGTAGCACTATAGTTCAACCCAGTTGGAGGTTATCGAATGTTTGCCTTGGCTCGATCGTTTACTGCGAATATCGGTGCGTCTTCCTCACTTTAACCAAAACACGTATATGTGTATGTAAGTTTGCCGAGTACTTCCTCTGTAGCGATCATTTGTTAATATGTATCGTTTCCTTTTATAATAATGTGACGGTTATTAGTATCGCTATGATGTTGCATATTCAATTTTTTATGCAATGTTTACCTGTTTGGTAACTAGTTCCTACCTTGTTCAACAGATTATTCAAGAAGGAGTTGGTGGTTTACTTTTTACTCTTAGATGGTGCAATATTGGTATAACATAACTTCCCCATGATACTTCGCTACCATATTTGAACGTTTAATTAATATTTTATTTAAAACTTGTTTCAGGAAAAATACTACGCATCATTAGCAACAGAAGCGAAAACGAAAACTCTGCCTTCAGTGATGACAAAGATCAGAGACGAGAGCTCGATAAGGTTCCTTCACAACCTGAAGCACTACCGACAAGACGTGTACAAGATCATCGATGATGACACCTACGAGATCATTAGTAATGGGAAAAGGGAAGTTATTTGTTGAGCCTAAATTAAAAACTAAATTTACAAGTAAAAAGTTAGTGTCAGTCTTTAATTTACGCTAGATTTTACTAATTTTAATAGAAATAAAGGTGTGGTATTAATTCATGATTTATCGAATTACTTAATTATGAGGTAGGTACTTGTCCTTCTTCTGTCAAGAGGTCAATATTTATTTGTGGAAGTACTCTAATTTATTAATTTACTTTTAAAATCCCATTAATTATATTGTATTAACCACCATTTTAAAAGTACAATAAAGTTCAGTGCCTTCAGACAAGTATGTAGTTTCAATAAAACACCAAATTCAGCCAAAAATATTTTATTTAAGCGTATTTATAATCTTTATATTATCAATGCTGATATATTATTAATCTTTAATTCTAATATTTTTATGGCTTTCCCCATTCTATTACACGCTAAGATTGATAGGAATAATTAATACAAAATTAAAACAGCCTTATATTGTAGTTTGCAATATCGTCCATTTACTGCTTTCTAAGGCTGTTTTAACTTTAATGAATTAAACCAGTGTTAGTATACGTACACTGGGCCGAGCCAAATATCTTTCATCAACAAGTTTGTACTTATTGTAATAATAACTTCACTTCACATACATTAAGTTTAAAAATAAAAATGTTACTTTTACGTTTAATATAAAAATACCACATTTTCAATATTGTTACCGAAATTCGCACTTTTGTTTCTCTAATATTGTATTTGTCTCAATTTTGTCACCAATATTATCATTTTTTGTCAGTATGCAAAATTATAAAGAAATTATTTTAAAACTTACAACAAAACTTATATCTAAAGCTATTTATTCGTTAACAAAAGTACGACGCACGCCAAATAATAATATAAAATTGTGTTTTTAACTAAAATAAATTGGAGACCTATATATTATAGTCATAATCAACTGCCAACTTACACTCATTTGGCCACATTCTCCGATAAATACCGCTTCCTTGATGTTTCAGTTTTCGATATAACAGGCAATCTTAAGGCTGAATCATTTGCAACGTTTTCTTATAAACCTCCTGGCCAATTCGTATAAAACCTACCCTACAGTCCTATCCTTGGTCGACCTACCTACATCCCTGTCTTTTCAGTCCCTTAAACTTTACAATATAAATAAAAAGGATCAAAAGAAGGGCTCAATCATACCCTGTCGAAATAATATAGTTATGTACTAATTAAAGATATATATAATAGTAGATTTTACAGTAAAATGGCAACGTTTTAGGAGTACAAGCAGATGAAATGAAAATTCAGAACTAACCGTAAAATTACACATACCAACTAGTTTACCAAACTTATTTATATACAATCTTAAGTTACTACGGCGAAACGTAAACGAGTAGCATTAAGCATCTAGCACCATTTCGATATAAAAGTATACTTCAATTAACATAATAATTATCAACCAAGAAAAATATAAAAATTCATTGATAAAAACAATAAAATAACAAACAGCTCCAAGAACCTCGCAAGACATTATTACCATTTATTTCTCCAAAATTATCCAAAATAAGACTAATGTAAATCACTGGTAAATTTTGAATAAAAGAGTGGACTAGCTGAAAAAGTATTGCATTTTAAGATAATAGACATTTATATACCAAGGAAAACTACGTATACATAAAATCTAATTGAATAATATACATGAAAATACATTTATACACTGAGATTACAGCGTTACACGTATAAAAAATAAAATCACATGTCATCACCTTCGGTCGTACAACAATCGACCAACAGTTCACACAGATCAACATCGCGCCTCACTCACTCGGCCCACAAACCAGAATTATTCAACATTCCAAATGGATACCACTAAATATAACGTAACGAGGGTAACTTTTTAAGATAATTCGAGTTTTATACGTCAATATATATCGTCTCCTAAGGACGGGTGAATGTGAATAAATTGCCACAATTTGAGCCTCAAAAATCTACATTGTACTTTAAGACGGTGAATCTCCAAGCTACGATCAGTTAAAATGGAAGAAACACATTGATATTGTAAAAATCTATTTTAAACACGCTAACACCGAGATAGATAAAATTGTGTACTTTTAAATTACGGCGCCACGATACAGTGACTGTACTGCGACTTAAGTAAATAAAAATTAAACGATCAAGATCGTTATTGCACTCTGTAAAATTAAACTTGCAATTTTATTACATTTTTCCATTCAACATTTCAATGTTGCTTCACTCGATTACAATGACGTTGATGTCAAAGTACTAGGGTGGCAGTTCCGTTTAGGAGGTCGTTTGGCTTGCGAACGGTATGTCTGGTTCCATTCGCAAAGTTTGTGGTGTTGGGTCATAGTTTCCTGCTAAGTAGTACACGTCATTGTTATCATAGACTGTACTGTACTTGACTGGGTCGTCACCCATGCGCTCCTTGTACTGAGCAAGCGGCAACACCTCACATTTGTGAGATATCGTTTGAACGTCGTTCTCGTCTGTGTGAGGAGATTCAAACAGGCCTCCCTGAAAAGAAAAGAAAAATAATTATCAATTTATTGTAAAACATGTTAAGGTAACTTAAATTACGTCTGTGGTATTTTATTGTTGTTTTTTTTTTGTGGTGTGGCACATTGTTGTTGTTTTGTTGTTACTTGTATAATACAAGACTTGTTTATGTAAACCAGAGACAATTAATGTCTCTGGTTTACATAAACAAGTGACTTCAAACGCTGTACTGAAATGGTTGCAAAGTACTAGGCCAGTAGAAGTGAGTGAAAGCAGTAGGAGCCCACATCCAGCCCCGCCGCCTTCATGATATTATTTGTTTTAGTCAAAATGTAGTGATTTTATCGATTCCGTCCATTCTAGTACTTCGCACATTTTTGTTCATTTTCTCAAGAATACCAAATTTTTTGATAATGCAATATAGCCTATAGGATTCAGGGATGACGTAACTTCCTATTGTTGAAAGATTTTTTAAAATCGGATGAGTAGTTTCGGATATTACCCCCGGTCCCTATATACAAACTAACAAACAAAGTACATAAAAACAGCCTGGAGTAGCAGTATTGTTACGGTAGAACTTAACTTTGCTGACGCTGAGAGTATTTTAACACGTTGACTGTCCGTCAAGTAGACACAATAGTTAAACAATCACAGGGTATGTGGGTCATTGCGCAGGCAATGGGTTAATAAAATTAAATAACGATTACCCTCTTTCACAAAAACAGAGCGATTTCTTAACTCCCATGACAACATCCAGTTATATCTTAAAAACCAACTAAACACTTTGTGGCTGGTGACATCAACCTATGCTCTCCTATTATACCGAGAGCAAATCAATTTATTAGGTAATTTTAATTCTATTTGTCAATGGATTTGATTCATTGTCTCTAAAGCTCCAAACATTTTCTGAGCTACATCTGCAACGCCATATTGTCAAAATGTCATAATTAAATTACTTTAGTGAATTTATAATTCGAGTTTTATGAAATTAACCCTTAGTTTATTTAGGTCATGAACTCGAAACAGAGTTGACTAATAGACAAAGCACCACTGCAATGCGTGAAATAGGTAGTGCATTTGATGTAACAAAAAGTTTTTTTACACCAGGCGAACAGCGAACGGAGGAGATGTTTTGTTCGTGTTGATGTCAAGTCACTCCTTGTACTGTAATGGTTGGGTTGTATAAGATGCATTAGCTAATGTGTGCGTACCGGATAGTGCAGTTGGTCCGTAATTCCGACGGTCTCCTCGGGGTGGTAGAACCACTTGACGCGCACAGCCATGGCACCGCGAGCCTCCCAGAGGGCCACGATGCGTCCGATATACGGTCGGTCCGGCCGGCCCGTAGACAGGAATACTGCAGCATCGCCAACCTGGAAAAACGTAAATAAAATCGTTACTGTAAAGTTAAACCAAAGAAGATGGACACTTCTGGTTTTTTGACGAAAGTAAATTCGCCTCGTATTTATCACTTCTCTGATAGTCACTGGGTGAGACGTAAAACTAATGCAATGTACCTACTTAACCAAAATAAGTACAATTGCGACAAATAACAGTCCTTGACCATCAATCATAACTTCATAAGCCTTCAAAAAAAATTGTGAATCGTGGATCTTTTATAGTCGTTATACGTAGTCAGAAACCATAAAGTCTGACAACCAGTCTTAGGGGTATCGTGTTACCCAGTACCTAACTGGATTGTGAAGGTCCGATAGGCAGTCGCTCCATGTAAAACACTAGTATTCAGCTGCATCCGGTTAGACTGGAAGCCAACTCCAACAAAGTTAGGAAAAGGCTAGGCAGATGATTACTTTTCTAATTAGGACAGTGTGTGAAACGTAAAACAAGGACAATTGTGACCAATTGTTGACCATCATGTATTTGGCATCAATCATAGTCTTGAAATCGAGGACTACTGTTTGGCTAGGAGCTTGCTACTGGTACTCACATTCAGGACCTCCTCGCCCCGCTGTATAGCGCGGTAAACGTAAAACAAGTACAATTGTGACTAATTGTTGACCATCATGTAGTTAGCATCAATCATAGTCTTGAAATCGAGGTCTGCTGTTTGGCTAGGAGCTTGTTACTGGTACTCACATTCAGGACCTCCTCGCCCCGCTGTATGGCGCGGTAAACGTAAAACAAGTACAATTGTGACTAATTGTTGACCATCATGTATTTGGCA
Source organism: Charanyca ferruginea (assembly GCA_947361185.1). Taxonomy (NCBI): domain Eukaryota; kingdom Metazoa; phylum Arthropoda; class Insecta; order Lepidoptera; family Noctuidae; genus Charanyca; species Charanyca ferruginea. The sequence goes on along the minus strand of OX376066.1, from coordinate 2,517,667 downwards.
TCAATCATAGTCTTGAAATCGAGGTCTGCTGTTTGGCTAGGAGCTTGCTACTGGTACTCACATTCAGGACCTCCTCGCCCCGCTGTATGGCGCGGTAAACGTAAAACAAGTACAATTGTGACTAATTGTTGACCATCATGTATTTGGCATCAATCATAGTCTTGAAATCGAGGTCTGCTGTTTGGCTAGGAGCTTGCTACTGGTACTCACATTCAGGACCTCCTCGCCCCGCTGTATGGCGCGGTAAACGTAAAACAAGTACAATTGTGACCAATTGTTGACCATCATGTATTTAGCATCAATTATAGTCTTGAAATCGAGGTCTGCTGTTTGGCTAGGAGCTTGCTACTGGTACTCACATTCAGGACCTCCTCGCCCCGCTGTATGGCGCGGTAAACGTAAAACAAGTACAATTGTGACCAATTGTTGACCATCATGTATTTAGCATCAATCATAGTCTTGAAATCGAGGTCTGCTGTTTGGCTAGGAGCTTGCTACTGGTACTCACATTCAGGACCTCCTCGCCCCGCTGTATGGCGCGGTAAACGTAAAACAAGTACAATTGTGACCAATTGTTGACCATCATGTATTTAGCATCAATTATAGTCTTGAAATCGAGGTCTGCTGTTTGGCTAGGAGCTTGCTACTGGTACTCACATTCAGGACCTCCTCGCCCCGCTGTATGGCGCGGTAAACGTAAAACAAGTACAATTGTGACCAATTGTTGACCATCATGTATTTAGCATCAATCATAGTCTTGAAATCGAGGTCTGCTGTTTGGCTAGGAGCTTGCTACTGGTACTCACATTCAGGATCTCCTCGCCCCGCTGTATGGCGCGGTAGAACAGCTTGCGATGCCGAGGCCGCGCGGTGCGTCTATAGGCAGCGCCGTGCCATCGCCACAGAGCGCCGCCCGGCAGGAAGGCCGCCATCTTGCTAACGCCAGCGCCGCCTCCCTCCGACGATGTCGACGACACGGTGCGACGCTTCGCCTTCTGAAGGGAAAGGATGGTCAGGATTTAGAAGAGAGAAGACACGAAAAATATTTCATTTCAAAGTCAAAGCATTTATTTCAATTACAGGCACTTCTGAATATTGTCAAGGTGTCGGTCAGTTAGTCAGAAAGTTGAAGCTCGCTGAGATGCTCGTTCCAAAACGTAGGTAGGTCTCTATGGAGAAGAACGAGCAAGAAACTCCACGGACACTATTAAATCAAGATTTTTACAAAATACTGGTTACATAATTTTTGTTACTTCTATATGTGAAAACTATGTAGGTAATCTAGCAATACAGAAGCAAGATAAAATCCATGGTAGTTAAGAGCTGTCCAATCTCTATTGACAGCACCCGTTCCCGAACATGACGCGTGGATCAGCACCATTTAGCTCAACCATTTTGAAGGGAGCCGAATGATCCAACACACGCGCCACCATCAGTGAGATATTTGAGTGAGCATGGCAATGCTCCTAACCGCCATACTGATTAATGTCAAACATATAATAATTTACTTTATAAATGGCTCCACGGTATTCACATTTACAAAGATTATAACACAATTTACTATTTCTAGCATATCGTGGTTTTAAGAAATAACGTACCTTTTTAGCGTCACTTGTAGACGCACAAGCTGCTTCTTCTTCTAATCCTATTCCACTATCTTTCAAATTGTCTTTACTTTCATCTCCTTTCTTCAACGTGACTTTACCCAAATTGCTAAAATCCAAAACGGCGTTTTTGACCAAACTCTTTTTGGACAATACCGCTTTCTTTATCACAGTCTTCATTTTGTCATCTGGAGACTTCTCCATAGCGATTAAAGTGGAAAGTTTGTCGTTAGAATCGACCGAGTCTTCATTTGATTTGTTTGAGTCGATGTAGTCGGAAGAAGACTTGACTCTTTGTAGATCGTCACCAGAGGAACTAGAATGTTCCTTGCAGCTTGAATGATGTCTTTTCCTGTGTTTTCTATGGTGTTTCTTATGGTGTTTTCTGTGTTTGCAGTGTTCTTCGCAACATTTATGTTTCTTCTTTTTCTTCTTCACGTATTCCGCCAAGTTGGGATCATCCTCGCTAGAATGACGCTTTATTTTGTCTTTTCGATGCTTTTTAAGTTTTTTTCTGTCTTTATGTCGGTCTTCGTCTTCTTTTGGAGTCGCGACCGCCGGTTCTGCTACTGGTGGTTTAACTTCGGCGCTTGTACTTGTAGTAGCAGGTACGACACCTGCGGCTGTGACTTTCTTCTCTTCCGTGCTTACACCGCTAACACTAGTATTTCGTCTTCTTTTACCAAGAGTGAACAACGGGTTTTCATATTCTGAAAAATAAAAGTCATATTTTTAGATAAAAACCTTTAATTTTAAGAATTTGCACGAATTCTGTGAATCTTCTTTACAACATTCACAAATAGATACGTAGGATAAGTTACTATAGAAGGTAGAAGTTAAAGGACTGCAGCGATAAAATTATAAGGGATTAATATTACTGACCTACAACGGGATAATTTGGTTCCAAGAACCTAATATCCTCGATAGCTATTCTGCCTGAATCTCCGTCATCGAATTCCACGGCGACGAACTTATCATCGTGAGGGTCTGGAGACGAGACTGCCACGGTGCCAGGGTACAGGCACCGATACTGTTGTGACCAATACGCGCACACTCTCGTACCAGACGGCAGTTCTTTTACTGTTGTGGGGCTTACTTCCAAGATCTGAAATTAGTGAGAAGTTTATTTATGTGATTTGGACCGCCGTAAGAACGTGTGATTGGCCTAATGTAACATTTTCAGTACATTTTTTATTAACTTAATGTATACCTGTTGGTTTGCCATCTAATAAATTAATATTATTGTTACGAATACTTACAGCATCTCTAAGAGTTTCTTCTCTTGACATAATATGAGGTTTGTTCCCCCGTTCTCCGTCAAGAGTGATAGCATACACGTCGGGTGCGGTCACAGCACTCAGTTTCCCTGCGTAGAACAACCCTCCCATTGCAGTAAGTACTCGAGGCGACTGATCTACTTTATCTTCTGTCAAAGTACATTTAGATGCCGGCGGCGGAGCAGGCGTCTCCGCTGGTGTTTCTTTTGCTTCCTCATCAGTCCTTTCCTTTGATTTGTGACTCTTTCGCCTCTTTTTTGCACGCCGCCTCTCTTTGTCGCTGTCACTTGAAGCGCTTGCACGTCGTAACGCGAACTCGAGCTCGGGTATGTCATCCCTTGAATGTTTCCGAGCTAAGCGATCAACTTTCTCTCTATTTTTCTGTCGGACTTCGTTAAGACTTTCCATTGAAGAGCTCGCTGACCGGTTAAGCGCCCATTCAGCTTCCTCCAGGTCAGAAGATGTCTTCATGATCGGTTCAGCTTTCAACTTAGGCCGCACTTTGCTTGTCCGGTTGACCTCCTCTCTTGAAGGCTCTCCTCTTGTGCACAATATGCCACCTTTGAGCTTGCCCTTTGCCAAAAGATAACCTACAAGACTGCTTTTGGATTTCGGCTTCTTTGCTACTATTGTTTCGGTGGAGTCTGGACTGGAGACCTTCCGTGGTCTTCCAACTTTACGTTTCTTGGAAGACCCTCTATCAGAGTCAGGCGACAATGCCGGAGGGGATGGAGCGATCGATACTGATAATGTGGGTAAAGGCGGGTTTAAAGCTTTTAACTGGGCTTTTCTCTCATCAAACTGTCTTTCCAGAGCTAAAAGTCGCTCACGCATATCTTTTTCTATTGCACTAGCGAGCGCATGAGCTGAGCGGACATTGGTGTTGTGTGTGCACGACGCAGAATTACAAGAACAAGCCGTGACTCGTCTCAAACTTGTCTCCAATTCTCCTCCACTGCTTCTTCCCTCATCTCTTTCTCTATCTCGTTTTTGTCGACGCATTTTTTCCAGTTTGTGTCGTAATCTTTCTTCTCGGTCGTGACTTCTTATTTTTCTCCTTTCGCCACTTGAATCACCATCTCGATGTCTATGTCTGTCTTTTTTATTTATAGAAGAATCTGCTGAGCGACTTCTATCGGTGGGACTTAATAAGGGTTCACTTTTAATGAAGGGACGTGAAACTAAAGGCATATTTACTGGAGGGTTTTCTACTACTTCCTCCATAAACCTCTGTTCTGCCAGAGCACATAATAATCCCAAACCATCCAGCGAAGGTTTGCCTTGTTCACTAGTAGTGGGATCCGTCGGTGGAAACTCAAAACGTCTGTGAGGCTCCGCTTCGGTTCGCGGTGGTGATTTAGGCGATGTCTTTATTAAAATATTTAGTTTAGTTGGCGTTCTCGTATCAATGGTCAACGGTGCAGGATCTAATGATGGCATACTAGTTCCTGGTGTAGTACGTTCGAACTGCTCGATACTGTTCGAGAGGAGCTCCAAACCACTTACATCTACTGGTGGTCTATTTTGTGGAGTGTGTGGAACTGGAGTCGTTCTTGCTGTATCGATCACTAAATCATTAGAAGCATTGCTGCTGGAGGTGTCTAAGCTATCATCTCTTTCTATTGCATCTATTGCTTTTTCTACAGCTCCTGTAGTCAAGCTCTCCGATGAAGACTCTTCAGCATTATCGATATGCGGGTGTTGTAATAAAGGCGTGTGACTATGCATCATATTCTCGTCAGGGTAGTGTGCAACCCCAACGCATGCCACATCCCTTTCATCTTCATCGGCGTGATTTGGTGATTCATCCTCCTCGTCGATGTGATCTGTTTGGTTGGATGCGTCCCTGTGTGCCGGAAGCTCAGGAGCCTCAGGAGGTGGCGTCGGAGGTGCAACTGGAGACGTTGCTTGACTCCGACACACCTGTTCTGAGTAATCAGGCTGATAGTATAAGTGTGTCGTGATCATCGGCTGCTGAACCGGTTCTGGGGCATAAGTCGGCTGTGGTTTCTCATGTTGTGGTTCTGGTTCGATCTTTATCAAATGTGGCGTGATGAGTGGCTGCATGATTGGTTTTCTCTTGTCTGCTGTATGTGAGGAGTGAGGTTGTTGCTGAGGGGCCGGCGCAAGGGTCACCAGGCGCGTAGAATGCGTGTGGGTATGTTGTAACGTCGCTGTACTGGCGAGGAGGTCGCCTGGTAGTAATTGTAGGTGGTGTGAGGGGTGCGGCGCTTGCGGAAGGAGCAGTGGTGCCGATTGATAAGGCATTCCGCCCCAGACCACTGCGTGGGGAAGGTCGGGGGGCGCGGGCAACAGCAATAACGCGCCTGAAGTGGGCTCTCGGACCAACTGGAAGCCACCAGACATGCCACCACCCACGGACCCGACGCCGCCGACACCAACACCGCCGACCATCATACTTTCCATTGACATTTGAGCTGGAAAAACAATTCGATTGTAAATAAACGTTGAATTAAATAATAAATACATAATTACAAAGACTTGTTTCAAGGTAACATAACAATGAAGCGACAACTAGTCTGTGTTAATAACGAAGACCACAGAGTAATGAATGAATGGAGTGTCAATGGGAAATCAAACTCGCTCGCATGTTTACGGCTAAACCACACACAGCACACGATGTCTGCTAAGGTGCACTTCGTTTGCATATCAATACTCTGTTAGTTTATTAAGTAGTCCGTGTGCATGGCTCATCACCTAGTCACAATACGGAATACGAGCTGATCGCTTAATATTCAGTGGTCGCACTTCCGGAGACGTGCTAAAATGTTAATGTTTTCTGTGGGAAATTACTCTTTTTGCCGCGTACTTAATGTTTAACCGCCATTTAGGGAAAATATACCGCAGAACCATGAATTTTAAAATAAAAATTATCCAGCCAGTTTCATTTGGCACCATTATCCAAGTATCATTCCGTTCTTATTTTTAAAGTATTGAATACTTTATACGTATATACTTACCTACCTGTCTTCTGCGTCCATGATACATCGTCTATATACATATATTATGTACCTATACATCCTAATCTACGTACCTACGTAATTTATATTTTTTTATCGTTACTTTATTTATAATTCATAACTATAGCCATTTACATAAAATGTGTAAGACTTAAACTTCTTACAAAGTATGTAACATACATACCTAACCATTGCACGTACAGGTGTTTTAAGAAATAATTTAATCGTTACAATTAATGCATAAAAACAGTCATTAAAATTTTACAAAGAATAAAAAATAAGTTGACGTAATAAAACCCTCGCAGTCATTGTTTGTCCAGTGTGAATTTTGTTTCGCAATTAACTCTAAAATAGATGCACGACATAAACCCAAAAACAAATCGATAAAAACAAACAATTGATTGCTTAAAATTCATTTAAAAATTCCCAGCTCTGAGTCGAAACACATCTTAATGACTTGCATTTCACTGTTCAAATTAATCCATTATTCTTTTCACATCTCTACCGTGAGCAAACGAGATGGTGCATACAGGAAACAGGTGCGTTAAAAAGAGACAGAATGAAACCATTAGCATCGCTTTAATTTTAAACGTTTCTGAAAAGCGGCTGGTTTTTTAAATAGTTTGATTTAGTTAAATTGAGTGATGCGTTGAATGTGAAATAGTTCGGGATGTTTACAATGTGAAGTATTTTTTCTGTGAGGTAATATGTAGTAAGGGGATAGAGGATTTGAAATTGGGTTACTAACAATAGTAATTGCTTGAATTAAATTACACTTGGTTTACAATATGATGTTTATAGTTGTTCGATTTTTTTTTCTACAAAATAGCCGGCCCATTCTCGTAATTAATAATATTCAAAACTTTGTTGCCATTTCATCCTTGCTACCTCAGACTATCAAATAAAAGGCAGATAGACTGTGCGGCACACTGCGAGTGAAGCCACAAAAGCAAATACAAATTCAATAACGAATACCTACAATCTCGTGATTGTACTCGCTTTTGAATTTTTGTTGGTATTAGTAGGTATTTGTTTTTTGTAATAATGCTTCGCTTCGTGCTGTACTGACTCGTGTCAGAATTGTAGGTATTCGTTTTTGAATTTGTATTTGCTTTTGTGGCTTCACTCTCAGTGTTCCGCACGGTCTATTTGCCTTTTGTTTCATAATCTGAGCTTGCTACACTACAATTAATGTCAAGGACTTGTCAAATGGGTAAGGAGATTAAAGGTAAGTAGGTATATTTGACAGATTCAGACTGAGATTTGAATGCAAACGTTCTTAGAAATACGAGAATCATCCCTCACATCATCACACAGATACATCCCACATGAAATATGGATAGATTATACACTACCAAATAACAGCTTACAGAACTCGGTACGGAAAGTAAGGGTGCCATTCATTCTGTACCTAACTATAGGATTTAAAACACAATAACTAGTTACAGCAGTCAGGTGCGTGATTACCTGCAGGCGATATTACCGTGTTGGTTGCGGAACCCAACCTCCTTATTAAATAGGCAATTTTCTCTTAGTTATAAGAGATCCAAATCAGATAGATTGCTACATTTCGACAGTTATGTAGAAGAAAACTACAGATATTACACCGCTTTTGAAACGAAAAATAAGTAGAAATAAGCACACTATTTTTCCATGAAATCACAAACGCCATTAACTGTATTAGAATTACCAACCCAATTTCGAGTTTGGCGAAGGCATAACTAAACATATAAATTCTTAACAATCTTGACAAATAGACTGTACCTGCCTAGGTAAGTAAGAAGGAACAAATCATGAAACTAAGATGAATATTGCACCCGAATCTGATATTCGTGCAAACAAAATGTGTGTTCATAAATTGTTAGTGATCACTTATCACTCCATTTTTAATATTTACTCCGAGGCAAGTTTTACACTATTGATTGTAAATAAATCGGTCGCAAATGCGAATTGAATCTAAGATACTATTGCCAAAATGATGATGAACAGGATCGATCTACTGATGTGGTGTAATATCGCCCTCGATGAATGCTGGAGGTTTCCGGCGACTGGGACTGCAATTAACTCGGACTACAGTCCTAGTTGCCGGACCCATTTAATTTTAATATTTTTCTTCCGGCGGCTAGGACCACGCTTAAATGAATAAGAAAAATCTATTGTTCAAGTTCAAAACAGTACAGCCAAACGAAAAAATATGTAAAATTAAAAACATAATATTATTATTTAAAAAACACGCATAGAAAACCTTTATATTTTCAAGAATATAATAGGGATTTATTTACTACATTCAAAAGAATTAAATATGTACAAAGCTTAAAAATAAATAAAAAAATATATTTATATTATGTACAATGGAGGGCTCACAGGGCATCAAAAAATTCGTCGGCATCGCTCATATTTTTAATTATTATTTTAAATATTTTTTCGTTTGACTGTACTGTTTTTTGCTTAAACAATAGATTTTTGTTATTCATTTATACGTGTCATTTGTATATCTTTGGCAGTCGTTATGGGTAGTCAGAAGCCAGAAAGTCTGACAACCAGTCTTACCAAGGGGTATCGTGTTACCCATTAACTGGGTTGTGGAGGTCCGATAGGCAGTCGCTCCATGTAAAACACTGGTATTCAGCTGCATCCAGTAAGACTGGAAGATATTGACAGCTCATCCCAAACGCACTGGCACTACGGTTCTGAGGTCGAAAAAAATAAGATTTCCCGTTTGAGCACCTATTTTTGGAAGTTTTTGGTACAGTCGAACAAGCTAATTGGTTTACAGGCAAAAATATTTATCTTTCTACTACACTCACAATATATAATTTAATTCCATTTTCTTATCTCGAGCACGTGGGTAGCCCTGGGTACCTACGTACTAAAAATAAAAAATAAATAAATAAATAAAATGTTAGTGTAGTAGAAAGACGAATATTTTTGCCTGTAAACCAATTAGCTTGTTCGACTGTACTCAACGCAAGGGTGCCCACAAAAAAGTAGGTGAAAAAACGGGAACACTTACTTACTCCGAAAAAACGTGCGGGAAAAATTAGAATACCTAAGGTAAGTAGTAGCTATTAGGTACATTTTTTTAGGACGGTGATCAATTGATCATCATGTTTACCTACATACTATACTGGTAACATAATTAATTTTATTCAGAACAAGTCAGTATAAAACAGCATGTTTTATCAATTACATCTATACCCTGTTCACAATAAGATTAGACATTTACTAAAACCTTTTTTACAGTCCGTTCAACCGATTTTGACTTCTATTGCGTTGGCAGCATGACAAATGGCAACTGCAGTAAACAGTTGTATTGTAACCACTTTTTTGCCTCTAATAGAAGCCTTAGCCCTCCTTAAGCCTACGGAATAGAAGTCAAAATCGGTTGAAGGGACTGTAAAAAATCGGTTGAAGGGACTGTAAAAAAGGTTTGTGTTTATGTCTAATCTTATTGTGAACAGGGTATAGGTACCCACGTGAATCATTCAATAATCAACGACTTTCAAACATGCTAGGTACGGCCAGCAACAAAACTCGATTAACACTATTACGTTTTCATATCCTCTAAAAATACACAAAAACAAAAGCGATGTAAATAATACTTTACAGTATTTCAGGTCATAGTCAAGAGTTTATTTTATGTTGGTTTTCTATGCTGTCCGTATTTCCGTCTGCTCCAGAATTAGGGCGTTTGTGCACTACAAGGAATTTTACTGTCCGGCAGTCCGATTTTGGAATTGAACCTGATCTGAATCTACGAGACTCGGTATCAGACCGTAAAAAATCGGACTGGCGGACAGTCTATGTTTATTAGTCATTGACTGCTGTGCATGATTGATTAATTGCTACCTCATTTTGTTAGTGGATTACACTAATCATGTTACACTAATCTTGCTTATTTCCAACTGCAGATCTATTCGACGTATTACTAACTATTCTAAGTAGTTAAGTAGATACCTCAGTTGAGTGTTTCTATTTTTTTTTGCCATTACATATTTGTGGAATGTCCCATGATTTTGAAGATGAATAACTATGGTGTAAATCTACAAATTATTGATACGAATTTGCTTACGAGCATAATTGTTATTAAAATTTACAGAAAATATTATACCAGGTCATAAATACATAGTATTTAAATAAAAAATCAACTAAATATAAGCTCGCAATTTCAAACTTTTAATTATTTTGATAAAGTTCAAAGAAACTATACTGAGATTTTGATTTTAAATCATATTACATAGTAAAAAGGTTCACGTTGTATTTCCTTTTTGGTAATTTGGTTAAAATTTTACGGTCATAAATGAATTTTAAACTTGTCCCAGAAAAAGTTCCTAGAATGGATTTCAGTTTTTGTTACCCATTTTTAATGTGAAATATTAAAAAAAACTTCCATTTAGCTGTTTTTTTGAACTAGCATCACCGTAGATGCCATAAATGCTGTTATCTTGATGTACTGTGTCAGTTGCCGTTCCGAAGTATGCAGTATGCGCACATACTTATTTTAGAGTGAATCTCATTCCGGCTTTTGTTATTGCTGTTTAAAGGTAAATTGACAATATTTACTACTCTTTCTATCAAGAGTACAATAGTTATTAACTTACATTCAAATTAAGTGTGTAATAGTAGACATATTTGCAAAGTTAACTACCACAATAATATTTTGAAAAAATCGGTCACTTGTTTTGTTACTTTTTTTTTTGTTACTTTGGGGTAGTAACGTATAAGCGGAAAATTCAAATAACAAAAACAGAATTATAAAGCTATGTTTACAATTCAACAGCACAAGAAAATGCCACTAGCTCCGGCATAAAAGATGAGGTAAATTAAAGCAAAACCCGGATATGTTTTATGTAAGTAAAGATAACAAGCATTATGTTTTTATTTTGTTACCTTTCTATTCCTTTTTTGTTACTGTCCCAAAAATCTCCCGTCTTTAAACTCACTTTAACATATTTATTTATATAATATAAATCAAGATAACTTGTAATGTAAATCAATTTCGCTCAACATTTTTATGAGAAGTAAGCAAAATCTTTCAATTCTGTTTATTTTTCATATAATCAAAACTTTAAATTGACTTTAAGTTAAAAGTAACAAAATAAATATCCAAGTACCTAAATTGGAATTAGTTCTTCACTTTTCATAGTATTTCTTGCGATGATTTTACTAAATTTATCATGAAGTTTATGAAACGTAAAATTTTTGCCACAGAATTTGCGACTTTCAAGTGTTTTTTAAACAATTAAGGAGTAACAAAATGGTAACGTTTAGCCTACCTTCATTTAGTTTTTTATATTATTTTTACAAAAATCCTAAATCAAATAGAATTCCATGTAAAAAATCCAAATATTCATGAATTAAAATATCTGATTACAAGAAAAAAATCGCGATTTACTAATATTTTTATTTTTGGCCACTTTTTAAAAATATGGCAAAAAAAAATAGAAACGCTCAGTTATGGTTATGATACCCTGGTAGGTACTCCTAGGTATGATATGACGTTTGACGTTAGCTTATCTTGTACCCAAAGTACGTTAGTAGGTAGGTAGGTTACATACAGTACCTACTTACCTAGGTACCTACTAGGTATTATGGATTCTGTAGTCTAGGTCTACCTACTCATATGCTAAGTATGCTGTCTGAAAACCAAATCTCGTTATTAAAAAAAATCGAAATTTTACTAGATTTCGAACTTTTTACGAGATAAGATATAAGATACCTAATAAGATGAGATTGTGAATGCAATCTCATCTACGAATCAAACCAAACCAAATCTCGTTATTAAAAAAAAATCGAAATTTTACTAGATTTCGAACTTTTTCCGAGATAAGATATAAATCTTAAGATGAGAATGCAATTTCATTTAGGCGACAATCAATGTCAAACATTTTTGATAAATTAGAGGCATTTTTGACCTAATAAGCCTTTATTAAAATGTCAACATTCCCAAAAGTTAGAAGAATTGCCCCCTGATGTTGCCACTCTACTACTATCTATGTCTTTAAGAAAATTGGGTACTTTTCTATTTTGGCTACTCATCTTGTTCTCCCATATCTTCCCGTGGGTGTCGTAAGAGGCGACTAAGGGACTTACAAGAGAATGGGCAGCAGCGTTCTCTGTGCCTTTGTAACAACCATACTGCGATCGCCAACCCGCCTGCCAAGCGTGGCGATTATGGCAAAACCCCCCCTTGGGGAGGCCTAGGCCCAGCAGTGGACGTCTTTCGGTTAAAATGATGATGATGATGATGCTCTTGTCTCGTAAGTAAGTAGGTAAACGAGATTACTTAAGTACCTATTGGATTTTTTTTTTAATAAGATGATTGTAACTATTATGACATTATCGTTTAATTTCCTGTTTACTAAAATTATTCGCGTACTAAATACCTATTAAATTATACGTAATTTCCTTATCAGTATGTATCAAAGCCAACAATTACGATGCCATCAATCATTGTAGTGAACGTTATTTCTTCAACGGTCGCGTGAGGTGTCAAACGTCGGCGAGCGTCCAAGACGCGGCAAAATTCGCCATTACCGCACCACTTGCAAGAAAAACGTAAACGCAAAAAAGTCATTCACAACACTAAAAAGATCGAGGCGGCGAAGATTAAGCACTGCCTTTGGAGGCGCGACGGCTTCTTATTGGTCGAGACGCCGAGTAGGCGGGGTCTTGTGGGCGGTGCGACAAACGATAGGGCTGCACGTAAGTCGACTTCGGTTTTATCGATAAATGAGTTTTTATGTTTTTTTATGGTGTTATAATTTATGGTGTGGAAGTGACAGAGTTCCGTTCATGGGGAACAATTTAGCGGATGGATGCGGGTGAGCGATCCGGACGGTATAGTTTTTTTACCTCGTCTTAAGACGCTGACGTCATTTATTTCAAAGTGGTCAATAGGTACGTGAGAAATATTCGGCGATTACTGTATTATGAGTAGGTAGAGATTAAGTTTACGCGTTGATAATTTTTAATGGTTTGTTAAGAACCGGTTTGTGGATTTAGATATGTTTTTCACGAACTGTTGTTTTTTTACTATGAGAGATCCGACATGTTTGCCCTAAAATTAATATGAAGATTATAATTTCCCGTATGAATAGATACCTGATGTTATTAAAATCAACAAGCGATTTGAAAATGAATCGAAGTGGAAACATTAATATTAACGTTATTCTAATGTGTATGCCTCATTGCCTCTATAAGTAAGTAAGTTGATACCTAGGTACCTATCAGGTAAACACCTAATCTCTACTAATTGTTAATTAACCTTGGACATCTAGTACCTATAACCAGTAACCGGAGTAGCCGATGATTTCTTAAAGTTAGCAGCATAGGTACCTAAGTGTTTTTTATTCTATGGTGTATCATCATCATCGCGTTGCTATCGTCACAAAATATAATAATAATAATAATAATAATTTCTTTATTTGCATAAAACATGGTATACATGGTGTTGGTGTTACAATATTTATAATAAAGTGCTTACATGTTTTGCCAAAATTGTACTTAGCATGCAATTTATGCATGCAATTTATTTCAATGCAATGCAATTTATTTCGATGTGCAGCCAATGTGTTATTTTGTACCTATACCCTGTTCACAATAAGATTAGACATTTACAAAAACCTTTTTTACAGTCCATTCAACCGATTTTGACTCATATTGCGTTGGTAGCATGACAAATGGCAACTGCAGTAAACAGTTGTTATTGTAACCACTTTTTTGCCTCTAATATCATCCTTAAACCTACGGAATAGAAGTCAAAATCGGTTGAAGGGACTGTAAAAAAGGTTTGTGTTTATGTCTAATCTTATTGTGAACAGAGTATAGTTAAGGTAGCTATAACTAAAACATAAAAGATATACCTAAATAATTATGTCGTAGAAACTTCGTAAGAATCTAACCCTATTACCCTATCCTTCAAGTTTGCAGGCAAGTAAGTTTTTTTTTTTTTTTTTTTTTTATCTATTGATAGGCATACGTTTGACCACTATCTCACCTGATGGGAAGCGATGATGCGGTCTAAGATGGAGCACGCTTGTTTTCAAGTAAAAACAAGTAAGTCAGGTATGACCGGCAAATGATACATAATTATCTACATATATAAGAATAAGTAGGTAAGTACGGCAATAATGTACAATTAATAGAGCCATAAATATTGAGTTGCAATTTTTCCTAGAAACTACTAAGTTACCTAAGTACTTTTTTTATTGTGTTACACCTGCATTAGAAATATCAAGAATACTATTGAAAAGGTGTGACATTAGGTAAGAAAAACACGAGCACATGGACTAGGGTCGCACGAAATTGAGGATATTAAAAAACAGGTTGATGAGGGCTGTGTAGCATCTTTCATTAGATAGGCTTTGCCAAAGTGATATCGTCAATTGCGATCAAAACCATCATATTATTGGTAGGTTCGATGTCACCAAGTTTTTATTGTCGTAAAAGGTGACTGATGCCCCGTAGGTATAGGTAGTTTTACGAAGCCAGGGTCTGTAGACAAAATCCCTTTTCTGTTAGCGTTAACGCCACCTGAAAGTTCAAATTGTATGCAGCTGATATTATACCTACCTATGTGCAAATGTGTGTGGCAGGCAAATGTCAACTCCATACAATTTTATTTTTCCGGTTTTGTCAAAAAACCCAGGATAGTAAACTGCTGACTTGATTTAAGGTACTGTCATGGCTTGGGACAATCTTGCTAGCTCAGAAATTAAGCTGGTTTTTTATACGCTAAGCCAGATAGCTAGACCCGAAACTACTAGGTTAACAGCATATGTAGGTATTATCCTCGTGTACGGGGTAAGTAATTGCAGTGATCGTAAGGAACGAACATCTTGTGAGTTATCATTATCACACCAAGGCAGTTATTCCTCATTCGTGCTTCAGCCTCTCATTGCCCAATAGTAGGTTCAACACGAAGCATCGCTTCTTGATTTGACGTCTGAAATACCAACTGAATTATACCTAATACTTATTGAGAGTTTTTACTTAATAACTAAGTAGATCCTATGGCAAACACTTCCATTTATTCCTTCCAAAAAGTAACCCTTCTTACCCTAATCAAACAATTAAAACCAGTTAAAACCACATTTCAAATTGCATAATTATTAAAATTCACGCCATTCATTCAACTCGATTGAAATCCGTCACATTCACTAATTAACTTTTGTCGTCGAGCATACCTGTTCCATTCAACATCACAGTACCTACAACCAGTATAGTCGAGTGCGAAACTCAACGCCGTCTTTTCATTCAATGGCAAAGGGTTTTCATTAATTTATACCTAATGATGAGAAAGAGATAAAAAAAGTCTGGTGCCCGATGAAAAGGCCCGATGTGGCCCGATCCACATTATAAACGCGATCGGGTTACGAGTGGAGGTTGTTTCGTGCATCGAATGCGTGGTTCCGTATAAAATAGCTGAAAACGGTCGCGAGTTCAAAGAAGTACACTAAAAGGTTTTAAATGATTTGAAGAGTCTTCATGACTACAACAATTATATTAAACTAAATTTATTTATTGTTCGGATAAAAGTTATCTTCCTAATATTAAAGATTCAATCTGCTTTATGTAACCAAACTAGAATTTTATTAGTTAGGACAGAATGTGTGGAGTTTTTTTTGTTTCCTGCTGTAAGTCTTGCCCAACCACTAAATAAGTACCTACTTAGCCTAATATCACGGAATGTGATACGCAGGTTATTGCTGTGTAGGTACTAAGGTACCTATCCTTTTCTGATTACCCACCTCATTGACCTAGAGTAACTGAGTACCTAATTGATATGACTGAATATTCATTAATCATTATTAGTCTAAGGCTAAGCTTTAATTAATATCTTGATAAAAGTCTTTGCACATGTGCAAGCAAAAAGGGTCCCTGTAAAAAAAAATAAAAAGAAGTACCTACTTATAAACAAAAAAAGCGCCAAAGTAGCCACGCGCGTATTTGCCGTCATTAAAATATAACCCGACCGATTTCAATAGACATCGTATTTCACGCGATCCAGTAAAGCAAGTGGCCACCTTACTTGGCCGGTTAACTCAAACCGGTCAACACGACTATTGACCGGACGAGTACAGTTGCAATGCTGCTACCAAAGCAACATGACTGAAGAGGTGGTGTATCTAAACG
The DNA here is from genome assembly GCA_947361185.1 of Charanyca ferruginea. Taxonomy (NCBI): domain Eukaryota; kingdom Metazoa; phylum Arthropoda; class Insecta; order Lepidoptera; family Noctuidae; genus Charanyca; species Charanyca ferruginea. The sequence continues at coordinate 2,501,668 of OX376066.1, read as the reverse complement.
GACGGCATTCTCATTCAGAATTAGGCGCCTTCTTACTTAGACCTATTTTCTATCTCTTTTATATTTTAGAATTCTAAAAGAGATAGATATACCGGTTTAGGAAAGTGTGCCGGTATTAAATTTTAATTTCTGGCCGGGGTCCCGATGTCGCTGAAACGGCGGTCTCGAAATGCAGTTGGCGCGTAGCTACCAGGGTCGCAGATATCAGTAGGAGGTGACTCACCGGGGTAGGGCCAGAGGGACGCGGGCGGCGCGGCTGGGGGCGGGGCCGGCCACGCCAGGGGGGCGGGGCGTTCGTCGCACAGCACGTTCGCCACGCCGACCGTCATGGCCGCCTGCGCCGCTTCTGCACAACAACACAGTGACGTGGCGGCTGCAACGCGCGTCACGCGTACAACACACATGAATTACTAATTCACACGCTAAAATAATGACAACTCTTCTAAAACCTGACATCCTGGTTTTCAAAATCTAACTGCACACTTTCGATTAAGTAAAAAAGAAGGCAAGAGAAATAAAGTTTTCATTTGCATCGTTTTATTTTAAAATTACATGAACACATTTAGAATTCTTTGAAAAATAGAAATTGCATAATCATACCTAATTATGAAGTCAGAAGCGTTAGGACATAAATTAATTCTGAAATTATTTCTCTGCTAAGAAACTAGTTAAGCTTAGAGCCTAAGCTGATAAAGTGTAGGTAAATGTATCTAGGCACTAGGTATTAGAAAAGTTACAAAGTCTCTGTTGACCTTAGTAAGTACGAAAAAATACCAATTTCCAAGTCTTTCTGTGAACCTGAACGTACGACATGCTTCTAAGTCAGATTCATTAGCAAAAATTTAAATCAGTCGTAAATAAACAGGTATTCGCATGCAAATCTGTGATACAGTAAACAACTGTACACGCGTTTTTTATGAAAGATACAATTAACGTATATTAATTAATATGCAAATGATCCCAAGAAACGCACTCGTAAAACCAGCTTTCTTATGAAACGATAATGACCACGGCCAGATTGCGTGTGCCGTTGTTTTTAAACGTTCTAAGTTATAGGGGGTACTTAATACATAGATATATAAGAACCCTAATCATTTATGTAGCTAAGATGACAATAATTAAAATGTGATCAAAGTAAGATGATTTTCCAACGAATCTCAGCTGATAGACAACACATAACTACATTATTCACGTGGTTTGGGTATCATTCATCATCATTGGTACAGTACCATTCAAGCTTAAAGGCGGTTCTGAACACGAGGCGAGTGGCTGCGCAGTAACAATATTACGTGACAGCGGGGGTGTGGGGCGGGGTAGGTACTGCACAGTCAACCACTCACTTCACAGCCGCCATTAAGTTTGAATCGAACTGTAACCGTAAACCAATAGGTTTCTAATCCTAAAACAAAAGAAAAAGCTTAAACAATAGGTAACAGAAATCGCGGTAGTTTCTGGAAAGGTAAGATAGATACTATGTAGAAGAACTTATGTAAATAAAATAGGTAATATTCAATGTTCCTAGATGTCAAGTTATACATGACGTGCTGTGCTGGCCCAGTGATAAAAACACCTGCCTCTCATGAACGAGGATGTGAGTTCAAGACCGGGCACAAGCAAGTAGCAACCAAGTAGACACCGGTGTGGGAAAACATCGTGAAGAACTTGGACTTATAGGGAATTAAAAAAGTCTGATAGGTGCCAAACCGTTTAGAGCAAGCGATAATAAAACCTCGATGCCTTCTCTATATGAGAAGAGGATACATTTGTCCTGTAGTGGGACCATAATAGACCAGTAAGTTATCCTATTAGGTATCATATTTTTTAAATCAAGTAAGTAGAAATAAATAACTTTACGGTTCGAGCGATGTTATAGAGAAACTGGAACAAGACGTAAGTAAATTACGTGAAAGATGATAATTGTAACGAGAAACGTTAAGAGGCTGATGAGATGATAACTAATAGAGATTTATGGAAAAAGACGATCATGGTTCCTGAATCTTCCTCTCTCTAAATAAGGACAGGCAAGGGCAGTGGAGCATGTTGATACCTAATGATTTGGGTTCAACTACTCGATAGGGACTGATTTAAAGTCCTGTGGATAGACCTAGACTAGAAGATTGATAGCTATCATAAACAGATTTATATTGGGTATAAGTTTGCGTATAAATTCGCATTAAGAGCGCCCATCCCGTCATATTTTCCGTTAACCACAAGATACTTACGTATCTTGTGGTTTAAATCTAGGTTTGTATGAAGCCAAAAATAAACTTTTTTGAGAAACAAATTCAGTAAACACGTCCGAAAATTTGCTTTTTTGCACAATTTTATCTGAACTTTGGCCGTTCATAATGCACTCATACATTGAAAAAGTAAAAAAACAGCTTCATAGAAACCTTGCACATGTTATGGAGATTCTAAATTACAACAAGATTACTAAAAACTTGTAAGGCTTTTTCAAAAACACGTATGTCCTGAAACAAGTTTTGTAAAATTTCCGCGCGCCAATTTTCACGATACCTAATGATCGCGTTCCCAGTCACTCGTTTGTTTTCGAGCTTTGCGTTGGTTGAAACAAAAAAAAATGCAATTAAGCTCACGTTGAAGTTCGGTCGATGGGGATGGGCGCTCTTAAGAAAAACTTCGCAGAAGACTGGATAATGGTTTTAGGTAATTAGTTAAGTAGGTAAGTTGTTACCTAATGATTAGGATCTTCTTTTTGTGCCGTGTGGTGACGGCCGCGAATAGCACCACCTCATTTCTACCCGTGGGTGTCGTAGCTAAGGCAACAGAGGGATATTTACCAAAGGATGGGTAGCAGCGTCCTTCTGAGCACCGTAACACATACTGCGATCTAAAACAAGCATCGGCCAAGCATGGCGATTACGGCTGAACCCCCCTTTGGGAGAGACCTATGCCCAGCAGTGGGCGTCTAAAGGTTGACATGATGATGATGATTAGGATTTTGTAAAAACTTGATTGAAAAGAGCGCTTGTGGAGTTTTTTTTTTGGTCCTTCATTTTGAAACCGGAAATTAGTTTCAACTTTCTTACTATCTGACCAATTCCTTGACAATTGAAGAGTGCTTGTAAATGGTTCAATGGTTTGGTCAATTGAAATAAATGCTTTGACATTGATAATTCATGTTGACAACATGTTTTCAAACACCAGTAAACAAGAATCTTGAAATTTATACCTTTATCCTAAATAACATAAATACTTTATTGCTTTAAAACTTGTTTGTTTTCTAGAGATTTTTATCTACGAAACGAAAGTCCCGTATCAAGAATGAATCATTGATTAAATCACGAAGATATCAATGAAGCCGATTACAAAATAAAGAATGTGTTTCAAGTTAACGATCCAAGTAAATCAAGATAAACAGTACCTACATACTTAATACATTCTTATCAAATTGATTAAGAATACCAAATGACCGAAGGCATTTCTTACGTCAAAGACTCGATATCATCTTTGAATGTCGTAGGAGTCAAAGATTTTATAATAACTACCTATAAAAATGAAAAATGAACATCTAAGCAATGAAATCAAATCATCGTAAGAAACTATCAAATTGGTTTTGAAAGGAATCAATCAAATGAACAATGTTTTAGTGATAAGTTTGTACCAGGGTTGTTGCGAACTTCAGCATCGTTTTTAACATCAGCATCACCATCCGCATTGATCGATGCTGATTATTAATGCTGATGTTCGAGTCGTAACATGCACCAGGTAGTCTAGGTACTTAATTACTAATCTAGTCCTAATTATTACTGTATTACTTAGTTTGAATATATTTTGCCAAAATTATTGAAACAATCTTTTATTTAAGATGATTGATTGATTGTGAGGCTGTAAATTTTCATACAAAAAAAGACCTAGATTAAAGTGTACTAAATCGAATGAGACCAAAATTGTCTCATTTCGTGAAGGTTTAGAGGGAGGAAAACGTTATCGCCCATAACCTTATTTCAAAAAGGAAATTGCCTCCTAGACTTCCAACAACTCTCTCTATTGCACGATACGGGTCGGGAGGCAGGGGCATATTGTATTTGTATTGTTCACCTGGAAGGAGGCAGAGCTAGCTGTATGAAACAGATAAGATTTTTGGAAATACTTACTTACTCGCACCGCGTAATAGTACAAACTTTACATATAAGTACTTATATTTTCAAAATGGGCACTACATTTTCCCTGATTTTCAAGAAAATAATTAAAATCAGCATCTGAATAGCATCCGCTGATGTCAATGATGAAACATCAGCATCCGCTGATGTGAAAAAAAAATATGCATCAGCAACAACCCTGGTTTGTGGGTACTATCAAAATTGGAAGGGAATCGTAAAACTATCAGAGTCGCACCATCTGATTTCACAACGACTGCAGATTAAACGATTAAAATCAGGTGAACGCAGCGCAATAACGACCTTTCCATTGTTGGATTTTACTGCGAAAACATGGGTGATACGGTCAAACCAGAAACATACTAGATTGATACAATAATGTGTCATACGTAGGAGAAAACTACAGGTTTGAATATGACGATACTTTTTGAAAGAGCGGGAGAAGAAATTAGCATGGATGGTCTTAAAATTTAACTTAAAAACGTTTTTATACTATTCAATATAATATATATTATGAGCTTCATATAAAACCGTTCTTTTCCTTGTTATTTGGGCATAAACTACAGACTACTTTCCCGTTGTTTTTTTATGGCAACGTTGTCAGTCATTGCAGAATGGCAACTAATTGAATCTGCGTGTTCGATTTAATGGTATAACAAACTCCTTATTCGTTTAAGTTATTCAACAATTTGTCTTGATTAGTTACTTTATTATCTTTCAATTGATATCAATTCGCATCAACTTCATTTTAGACGCAATAAACCCAGCCAGCCCACGAACCACCACCCGCACCACCAGCGTTCGAAGTGTTATTTAGTAAGTAAATGTAAAGATACCCTGTTCACAATAGAATTAGACATTTACAAAAACCTTTTTTACAGTCCGTTTAACCGATTTTGACTTATATTGGGTTGGTAGCATGACAAATGGCAACTGCAGTAAACATTTGTTATTGTAACCACTTTTTTGCCTCTAATGTCATCCTTAAGCCTACGGAATAGAAGTCAAAATCGGTTGAAGGGACTGTAAAAAAAGGTTTGTGTTTATGTCTAATCTTATTGTGAACAGGGTATAAGTATCTGTGGTGCAGTTTGTTCTTCCTTATTTTTTGGGCGCCTATTTCACTTGCTTAGAAAGCTAAGTTTGCAAAATTAGTTAAATTAAAATAACTTTGCCATCTAGCTAAGTACTTGATTTACTCATTGGTTGCCCAGGCGCTTGCGTATTCACTAAATCCGTCCGTAGATTCCCATGCCGCCTACCGGACGTGGCCCTACTTACTACACATATTATCTGTACTAGGTAGGTATGTGACCTGACCGGGCTCCCCAGCTGATCGGAAACCGGTACAGACCGGTTCTCAACTAATTTATAAATATTGTAATTCATTTGGACTCGTGGACTCCTTATTAAAACCTAATGGCCCTTAGCTTAGTGGGTTATAAATAGTGGACAAACAAGTCTTGGTAGCCCACGCGACTCCACGCGAGTCCTAGAACAGGAATAGTGTTTATTGTTACGTAAATATGTTGCCTTGGTATTTGTAATAATTACTACTTCTGTTCGGTTTCTGATCAAAATTCCTGTTATATTACTGGTCATAATTCTTCCATTGTTTCGAATTATCGACATTTAGCACAAGTTTTTTAAACTTTAGTCAAAGTTAAAGATTTAAGATGGCAAGTTTAATTATATTATAATTTAACGAAAAATGAATTGTTTACGTACCTACTTAACTCGTTTTATCACGACCTAAGTATTTTGTTATAATATTCTAAAATTCTGAACAGGAAACTAAAAAAAAATATTAACAATACAATGTGGAATTCACTATCAACAAGAAACAAAAATATATAAAAATATAAGTGCTATTTCTCACGAAACAAATTCTCACAATGAGAAATATCGGAGTAAGCGGGGCGAGGAACCAAAACAAAAATTATGAAAGGAAGCACGTGCTGGTACTTCTGTCACGCTCTAATGTATAGCGCTGTCCTACTCTGTCTCTTGACGTACTACCGGAGTGTAAAGTATACAAAAAGTAAACATCAACGGGGCGTAAGTCTCAAAGTGTTTAGATTTTTATAAAACCTTAATAATAAGTAATTATTATGTCCATTTTAATCAAAGTGAAGGGCATGTTATGTACAGGAAAGCTTTTACAAAAAACAGTAAAATTGTAAAATCAGTGCCAAAAGTTATCAAAATGTCTCTGTGTATCTGTATCTGATCATCAACCTATTTATTAAATAAAATATCCATTTTCTTTATCGCGTCAATAATCTTGATACGTGTACGTTTCATCCATGCTTGAATTACACTGTGTATCCTATTATCAATTGACCTTCACTGCAACGTCTCTGTCTAACACTAGCATTCCAAGCGCAAGTGCGTCTCTTTCCCTCCTATCGATACACTCGGCGCTGCGCTCTGTACACCTCCTCATACTTACTGCGAGCCTAGTATCACGCGCGCTGAAGAAAAGGGTTTATCCGACGCCGAATGACCCGGATGGAACTAGGATTTTCCGAGCAAAGAAACTAATAGGTTTTTCGCGACACAAACTTAATTTTTCCGATAGAAAAAATCTATACTTTTTTGTATTTGTTTTGTTTTATTTTGATTAATATATTGATATTATTACAGGTGAAGATTACAATAAAATTACTAAGTTTCGATTTTTTGTGGCAAAAATTGCACTGTTGGTTAAATTATTTTTCAGCTAGGAAATCTAGGCCACAGTAATAGCGTCCCTATTCTAGAGTTAAAATAGCTGCACGTCGCATCGTCGCATTACGTGGTCAGCGTACGGTAGTGAAGCGTACCGTAGCGTAAATAGACTGATACTGACGCTGCGTCGTCGTAGCTTGTGGTCGCTTAGCCAGACAACTAGGTACTAGAAAATTGCGAATCAGTCAAAATCTATAGGCAATATTTATACAATTTGTAAGAAAAGACATATTTAATTTGATAATTTGAGAAATCATAAATTACGCTTACGTCCTTAATCATGTTTTTTTTGCTGTGAACGAGAACTCGGTAGCGAGGATTTATAAGAACTTAGGTTCTTTGTCCTTGATTCGGTCTAGATCAAGCAACCCTAATTTTCACGAAATAGAATGTGTTATACCAGGTTGACCTCTCGGGTGTATGATACCGCATAGGTTCATATGCAGCGGAGGTTTGACCTTCAACATTTTTCGCCCGAAAGCCTTTGTAATTTTTGTAACCTACTTGTTAATTTACTACTGTTCGCCCCACAGGGGCGCCTTTGCCCGCCGCAGGTACTTACAATGTACAAAGTCTTGGCCGATCCGACATCCGACATACACTTTTTTAAAAGTCTCCTGTTTAGGAATATAAAGCAATACTTATAATAGGAAACTTAAAGCAATAAAAAAGGTGCCCTCAAAAAAATCTGTGGTGACCACAACCAAGAGCGCTAGATCCGCGCCTGGTCTAGATAAAGATTTATTGAATTTAAATCCGTAAAATCTAAAGAAAATGAATTTGTCGTAATTTAAAAAAAATTGTACTCGTAAACGTTGACGTAATTGTCAATCGTCCGTCATCTATCTCGATCGCATTCAAATTCAGATTCGAGAGTGTAGCACGATCGAACTCCTACAAAAATCTACCAGGGCACCATAGTAGGCGTGGAGTTGGTTATGTTTCAGCGCGCCGAACAACTTGTTGTTTTCGTTAATTCGGGCAAATATAGACTTTAAATATAGGAACAAATGGTATAAATTCGCACAATGAAATTATTAGTTCAGTAAAGTGCTTGCATTGGTGTAATAAAATAATAAGAGTGGTGCGCCAGTGCCCGTAGTCTACAACTATTCATAAAATTGTAGAATATAATGATATTACTCTTAATATTAAGTATGCCAATCTAGTGCTTAAATAAAAAAGCTCATTTGCTTTTGTTTTGCATGAATTACCTACTAACGCATTTTAAACCTCAATAAATGTTTAACAATCCACTTAAGTGGGAATAGATTAGGTATCTGAAATTACAATTATAATACAAATAAATGTCAACATGCACATTTAATAGCAAAGTCAACATTTTTTTATCCAAACAACATGCGCTGGGGTGAGATTATAGCACCCTCTTTGCGCCACCCCTCACAGCACAATACTTCGTTGAAATAAAACATTTATTTCCGCGAGTTAAGGTTTACAATTCTGCGGCAAAGTCTAGAAGGGGTTCGTTTGGTATATTTGAAAATGTAAGGCGTGCATTTACCGAATTGAAACTTTACGGAAGTGCAAATTTTTATACTTAGATACCATGGGTTTCTGAAAATGGAATGATTGATAGCTTCGTTATTTTATGGCTTTGGTAACTATTCAGAACAATTAGAAAATTAGAACTAAGGTAAGTACATACAAGTACTGCAATACTGCAATACATTATTTATCTATGCCCTACGATATTGATAAGAGTGAACGTGAAGGTACCGGCAGATTCTGTCACTGATTTATTTGTTTTGGTTGTTTTGCTAAGCTTTTGCAGCTGTTTTGGGAAAACCAAAATAGATAAGTAGGTAAATATAGGTAGCCACTCTTAATAAACATAATCTTGTAAATTATCTTTATATATAAAAATGAATCGCTAAATGTGTTGGTAAGCGCATAACTTGCGAACCGCTTGACCAAATTGGATAATTCTTTTTTTATAATATTCCTTGAAGTACGAAGATGGTTCTTACGGACAAAAAAAAATAAAAAAAAACTTTTGTAGGGTAGGTGTAGGGTAGGTGTAGGGTAGGTGTAGGGTAGGTGTAGGGTAGGTGTAGGGTAGGTGTAGGGTAGGTGTAGGGTAGGTGTAGGGTAGGTGTAGGGTAGGTGAAGGGTAGGTGTAGGGTAGGTGTAGGGTAGGTGTAGGGTAGGTGTAGGGTAGGTGTAGGGTAGGTGTAGGGTAGGTGTAGGGTAGGTGTAGGGTAGGTGTAGGGTAGGTGTAGGGTAGGTGTAGGGTAGGTGTAGGGTAGGTGTAGGGTAGGTGTAGGGTAGGTGTAGGGTAGGTGTAGGGTAGGTGTAGGGTAGGTGTAGGGTAGGTGTAGGGTAGGTGTAGGGTAGGTGTAGGGTAGGTGTAGGGTAGGTGTAGGGTAGGTGTAGGGTAGGTGTAGGGTAGGTGTAGGGTAGGTGTAGGGTAGGTGTAGGGTAGGTGTAGGGTAGGTGTAGGGTAGGTGTAGGGTAGGTGTAGGGTAGGTGTAGGGTAGGTGTAGGGTAGGTGTAGGGTAGTTGTAGGGTAGGTGTAGGGTAGGTGTAGGGTAGGTGTAGGGTAGGTGTAGGGTAGGTAAATAGGCAGGTAAGTAGGTAGATAAGGACAGGACAACGTCTGTCGGGTCAGCTAGTTGTAAAATAAGAATTTAAATGATTGCTAAATAATACAAATACTGTGATAATGCACATGATTCTCAATTTTCCTCGACAATAAATTGTTGTAATCGTCCATTGAGCGGACACATTTTATTGCATGCTCGTTAGAAAATCACCTTTTATGGCCCGTATCGATTAAATATTAAACCATGTAGGTAAGGTGAGACCGATGATGTTCACATAATTATGACTGTGCGCAGATGCTAACATAGGTAGGTACCTAATTCAAAATTTTAAAGATGAGTTGAGTCGGCACTTTAGAATTTACGCTTAGAAATTAAAATCTCATAAGTTACAGGTACAATACGGTCAACGTAACTTGGCGCGTCTGAAGTTAGCTGTTTGGCTGCGCAATGGAACTTTTAGGAACGAAATTGTCTACTGCGCAGCTAATCGGCTAACTTCAGAAGCGCCAAGATACGTTGACTGTACTGTAGGATGGTAAAGTTATTGATGAAGCGGTTTAGTCCCATCTCGGCACCTTCCAGATGGGAAGGGGCCGAGATGGGACTAAACGCACCCATGAATGAAAATGAGAATTTTTCATTGGCATTATAATTACCTACCTAATTAATGGGTGCCGAGATGGGACTAACACTAAACCGATGAAGCCACCCAGTACTATTATTATTATTGGAAGTTCCCTACACACCCAGTACAGCACAGAAAGTCACCTAAGTAGTAAGCTGTGTAGTACCTACCTAGACTACCTACACAGAAAACTAAGATTTGATTGGGAGAACATATTAGTCGAGAGTTGTTCCAAGTTAAAAATTACCTTACATTTGTATGATTGATGCGGTAGCATTGAGTGAGAGCTATTATTATGGCCGGAATCTGTCTGTTTATTCTTTCAAACACAATTTCGAAACAGTAATTTATTCAGCCACCGTGAATCATTTCTTTATTGACCTGATATGGTCATCAATGTCTTAGTTTTTACGCTCAATAGGTAGTTGGAATGCATTTAGACTGTTTGTTAGCTTAGTTTAGTAGGTGATAAATTAATAAATGAATTAATTTAGAATATATTTTAAGCAGTAATATCAAAGCAAAATCAAAACTAAAATCACCTTGTATGTATGAAATAAATAACATTGGAAAAGTGTGTGGTACATACAGCGTCATCAATTGCTTACCCCCTATACGAAGAATGTTTTATGCTGTACATATAATCGATTACTCTGTACACTAACAAGTGTCAAATAGCTACTAGGTACCGAAGAAAAATAGTCGTGCCGTAATAAATTATTATCATGATAGATACACATAATTAATATCATAACAACAAAATAAAAACCTACTGTGTTCCCTCTTAACTATTCGCTTATCTATAACTCCACTGTCTGTCTGTCTGTCTGTCTATCTCCCGATATCGTCTCGTGCTCTACGCGACGTAGACGGATGGATAGAAACGTCACGGAATGTACCAGGAGCGCAGTAGCAGGCAGGCGGTATGTATGTATGTGATCCGCTCGACAGTTGCAGTCTCTACGACTAGGGTCGAGCGAGGGTCGCTGTGCGGGGGAGACTGTCTTGTAAAGTTACTTCGAGGGTTGTCAACTCTTGTGTAATTTGTAAGAAGGATAAAGTTTATTTTTTTGTTACAATCCTGAATCTATTGACAGGCACGAACTATGGTTCGTTTTCAATGCAGCAAATGGTTAAACTAAATATTTTTTAAAGAAAAAATATCTTTGTATTGTATACGATAAGATATAAGAAGAGCCTGCACCCCGATATTGTCACACCATTATAAACAACAGCAAATAATAATCCCTATTTTCTACCACAAAACATTTGTACTTACATAAACCACAGTGTAAGTATTAGTACTGCCATAAACTAAGAGACATAATAACCGTTGAAATCGCAGTAAGTAAATAGGTAATTTTATCTGCCAAATGCAAATAGTGTGGTCACAAAAAATGAAATGCTATAAATTGGCAGGCGTTACCAGCCCTGGCCCACGGATTGGCGGGAAGCGCGCCAAATGTTTGTGACGGGCGGTCGGGGGCCGAATTGCGTCGACGTGATTAGAAATATTGTATACGGCTGCAACACGCCAGCCGCTGGCGTCGGTGGCTGGCGATGAAGACAACCTGGGGCTTAGAGATACATACTCCTACCCCCGGACCCATTGATCACAAATCATAATGTGGGTGTGGTACTGAATTAGACATCTTAGTACAGAGTTTCCTTAACAGCCTAACGGATCTCGTAAACCTTTGATACTTTAAAGTGAAAACGAGGGTTATTTAATAAAAAATATCCCTAATCAAATAGTCAAAGCCTGGGTTAGTTTCTTCTGTACAAAGTTTCGAAATTTCGCCTAATATGGCGCACACGAACAGTGGAATGGACGGTAACAAATACTTACAGTAAGTTTAACCTAGCCTCTTATTTACGATCTATCTTTACCAGGTCAGCCTCAAGGTGACAACGTGCAGTCGTCTGTAACAGTACCTAATAAAACATTTAATATTTATTATATTTTACCTACCTTTTTTTTTGTACTAAGGTATGCTTATAATGATATGCCTACCTATACAAGATCTATACCCATTTCATAATTTAACATTTCCCATATTTCTTATGCAGTCAGCTACGGTTCTTGTTTCGTCACCTGACACTATCGCTTGCTTCTCAGGTAAAATCCTTGAGTAAGTAATACGGGTAAGATAGTTTATGTTCTCGTTAGGTATTTAATTATGATTCTTAATGTTTCTTAGAAGATTCGTAACACTATCACCTATCACACAATATAATGAATGACGTTATATTTAAAAATAAACTTCGCCCTTGGGACTGTTCTCTTATCGCTACAAACAACAAAACAATAATGATTCATATAACAGATCTAGGTATTTAAAAAAAAACTTAGGTACTTTATCTAAGTATATTTATAAATGTACAATGACGACAACCCTAATTCGAAATGCTAAGTAAATACACAAAATGCCAATTAGGTAAATACACAAACACTTCTTTTCAGCATTCCTAGCGCTGAACGTATCATAATACAAGGAATTCACAAACAGCTGACCTGGGCAAAACACACTGACTACATCACCACGAAAGCCAGCATAGCCCTATGGCAGTGCAAAAGACTGCTCGGCAGGAATTGGGGCATAAGCCCCAAAATCACCTACTGGCTATACACCACAGTCATCCGACCAATTGTCACATACGGTTCTCTAGTTTGGTGGCCCAGGACCAATCTGAGCACAGCCCAGAAGGAGCTCGAGAAGCTACAAAGATTAGCCTGCGTAGCGATCACCGGCAGTATGAGAACGTCACCCACTGCCGCGCTACAGGCGATGCTGGGACTGCCACCCTTAAATCTCGTCGTGAGAGAGGAAGCGACCCTAGCGGCCTTCAGGCTCGATATATCCGGCACCCTAAACAAAGACTCCCGAATCAAACACACACGGATAAAAGAGGAAGCAATTAAACGACAGCCCATGATGGCATCACCCAACGACAGTACCCTGAAAATACACTGTTTCCAGAAACACTACAACATAGAGCTCACAGCGGAGCTGTGTGACTACTCAGGCCCAAATGAGCTAAGAATCTATACCGATGGATCAAAAACCAATCTCGGTACCGGAGTCGGGGTCTTCTCTGAAGACCTAAACATTAAAATATCTAGGCCCTTAGGAATGCTAAGCACTGTCTACCAGGCAGAATGCGTAGGCATCATCCAGGCAGCACACGCCATTGAGGCCAGGGAAGTCACGGATACGCATATCCGTATACTCTCCGATAGTGCCTCAGTCCTTCAATCCTTAGAGAAAAACCAGATCACGTCGAGACTAATACTAGAATGTCATAATGCACTGGAACGCATTACAGTACCAAACCGCAATACAGTGACACTACAATGGATTAAGGGACACAGTGGTTCACTAGGTAACGATGCGGCCGACGAACTCGCCAGAAGGGGTTCCAGCACAAAAGCCTTCGGACCCGAACCCATTGTGCCCATTCCGTTCAATCAGTTAAGAAGTTGGTTAAGAGATTACACACAAACACAAGCGGAGAAATGGTGGACCTCGACACCAGGGTGCAGGCAGTCCAAGGAGGCTATGCCATCCCTGGATACGAAGCTGACCAAGCGCCTTCTGCACCTGGACAGAGAAAGCCTGCGACTGGTGGCGGGGACCATCACCGGACACTGCTCATTGAATAAGCACTTTCACACACTAGGTATCACTGATAGTCCTCTGTGCAGGGCCTGCATGGAGGCGGAGGAAACGGTGGCGCATGTACTCCTTGAGTGCACTGGCGTCACCCAGATCCGCAGGGAGACCCTTGGAACGCCAAACTCCCTTGCGGACGCACTGAGAAGACTGGGAAGATTGATCTGCTTCTGGAGGGAGGTGGGCTGGTTGGAGTAATCGGCCGCAATGGCTCACGTACAATGGTCCATTTTAAGGACTAAGTGCGGAAACCAAACCCCCCTAACATACAAGGAATTCATAATGATCGTCACAGTTTGCCCACATGTTTTTGACCACTTGCTGTGTGGCATTATTTATCTAATCGTTCGTATCATTCATAAGCAAAATAAGACTTTATTTTCCTTGACCTAAGAGTAAATTTTGCCAATTAAATTTAAATGTGCTTCTATCTCACTATAATGAAACGTATGACTAGGTACTTCTCAAATTCGTGGTGCCCTGGTACATTAAAGTCAACTTTGTAGTTGCGACATAATCATCTCGCAGGAGGAATATTGATTGCCTGCTGAAGTCGATTTTGATTTTTTAAATCTTAAAATAATGAAATCTTATTTTTATTAATATTAAAAACAAAATATATTTTATGGATTTCTGACTCAGAAGACGGAAGAAAAAATAAATTAATTCCGTGTAAGCCTATAAGGTCTAAGTATTGAAAACTGGAATTAGATCGAAAAACTACAACTTAGGTTGAGTTTCAGACTAAGACCGAGAAGATTAACATTATTGTGTAAATCATTATTAAAAAGTAATTCGATTTTTAGTAGATCTTGATTTCAAAACAAACAAAATAGATACTCAATCGCTTAGTTTGCGGATATTTAAAATCCATAAGTGCAGAGGTTATTGATTACGTTCTGCATGCATGGAAAAATAATTTGAAAAGTCGCATGTCGAACACAGTTACGGTACACATCGACCACCACACTATACAGCGTGCTCAAAGAATAAAAACAAAATACATTAAACATTTTTTTATTGTTTCATTCATGTATTATAAAAACCACCGCGAGCGCAGTTAAAGTAATTGTAAAACTGTGATTAGCATGTAATTGGTAGGAGCCGGTGCGTTTTTGCAGTGTAAATAATTTTGAACGTGATAATATCCGTTCGCTTTCGCGATGTTATCTGTGTAGAACGGGAGCGAGGTCCGTATTCCGTACAATGTTACTTGAAGTATAAAATATTGTTTCATAATTGCGAAGCTTGTTGGGTATAAAGAAAATTTAATAAGTTTTATTATAACTTAGAAATATTTAAATATTACAGTAAACACAGTACTTATTACAGTAATAATGTTTTTTCCTGTGTTGTCTACTGTGTGTACATAAATAGTCTTCTGATAACAAGTCGCCACCTAGGTATGTACTACTCATAAAACGGTCAAAATAATAATAAAGGTAAAGGTTATTAATTAATTTATTTCATAATGGTGCTTTATTATGTCACGGACACCGTCCTCGTAAAAGGGCTAGTCCGGCTAGTCGAAATGTTAAGTGTAACATAAAATTTAACGATTTATGGCTTATATTACGTTAAACGTAATAAATACTAGGTTACAATTATAATGGCTTATATTACGTTATGCCTACTAAATACTAAGGTAGGTACACTTATTTACGTCGTTAAGTAGAAACTTTTGTTCTTATGCACTGACAAGCTCAAATAAAGTACGATTTCTAATAAAATTAGATAGTAATAATTTACTATTTCACAATAGGTACACGATTTATATTTTACCAATAACACCAAGTGTACTTAGTATCTTTACAGTTTAAAATAATAGTTTAAAAAAACTAAAAACACGCTTTTTATAGAAAACCCAACTAAAAAATAGAAAATAAATTTTAATAAATTATTTTATTTTAAAAAAAGCGTGGGGTGCATGGTGCTTTTTAGTTTGGTTATATCTATATATATTATGTACATTTATTCTACCAGGGGCGCTTGTGCAGTACCTTCCTAGTATATAATAGCTGTTTTTTCGGCAACTAATTTTGAACGACTTATGTTTTTTTTTTTTTTTTTTTTTAATAATTTTATCAAATTAGTGTATTGTCATCGGTCCTCGATAAATCTACAAAGTTTGAACGAAATCTGGCCGTTTAAAGTGGGTCAAAATCGCGCCCAAAGAAGTCGGTTACAAACAAACATACAAACATACAGGTGAAGCTAATAAAAAGCTGGTAAAAAGAAAAATGAACAGAATAGTAATTGACAGAACTGAAAAACCCTGTAAGGTAAGTACTAACAGAAACAAAACAATATTAAGAATTGCGCATTTTTTTACTAAGTATGTTATATACTTTAAAGGGGAAAGGCTGTTGCAAGCCAAAATATGTAGCATTTTAATAATAAAATTGATCGTAATGTAGTCATTGAATTAACAAACGATGTTTACGTCGTCAATAATTTTCGCATTCACGTCGGTGGCAGGTGTTGGCACAACGTCCTACATTTTTATCCCCTTCGTATCGATTTGGTCATGCAATGGCATATTTGTTAGTTTTATACGAATTTTTTTTATATAATATTACTACTTTCTTTTGTACTGGGTTGTAAAACAAGCTAATATTGTAAAGATTTTATCTGGATGCATTATTTATGCGTTTTTTTATTACATTTATGGCGTGCATGTGTCGATGTGTCTCAAAACGCAAAAGAATACTTAGTCGGAACGTGTGTAATTCGAGTTTAAATACCACAATTCTTATCCATAATTAGTGTTCAATTACTTTTTGTTGAAATAAAATACAATATTTCTATTCAGTGAAGTTGCAATAAATAAGTGTTTTCCTTCCCTTCCTACACTAATTTGGACATGATTAAAAGAAAGTTTTCCTTTGCTATAAGCTTGATGCGATAACACGTTGTAATAAATGCTAATTAACAACATTATTAGAACTTCATTTGTAATAATGACGAAGTAATTGGATATTAAGTAAGTATACAAGTTTCAATTCGCAATAAAGTTTACTGCATGTAAAATAAACATACAGTATTATATTCTGCGCACGACTGTCGATGCCATCTATGGTAAGCTGTTTACAATAATAAAGGGCCGCTAGAAAATTAAATTTTAATATTCGTTTCGTACGATAACTGCAATTTCCAGCCGAAACAGTGTCTGCCACATTGCAATTATGAAAAACCACCTGCTTGCTGAGTTAATTGAAATTTTAATGAGTTTAATCAGTAACAAGTGGGAACTTTTTCTATCAATAATTATTGGATTGCTTCAATTCGCAAATAAGTTCTAAAGTTTTCAAAAAAATATTTTGAAAATTGAAATTGATTCACTACATATTATAAAACAAAGTCCCCCGCCGAGTCTGTCCCTATGTATGCTTAGATCTTCAAAACTACGCAACGGATTTTGATGCGGGTTTTTTTATAGATAGAGTTATTCATGGCAAGAGGAAGGTTTATAGGTATAATACATGCCTATTATAGTAGAAGAAAGCCGAGAAATTCCAAGAGTAATGTGAGGTCGTAATTAACATATTTTTGTGCGCTTACTTTGCAAACGCTGGCTAAACCTTACGAGATATATCAAATTAATGTACTACGGAATTGTATATCTTAAAAAGATCGATAAAGAAGTCCGCGATGGTATATGTTTATCTCTTAAGGATAACCCACAGTAACCATTTTTATCTTTTACATATTACAAAATATAATACATGGGTTACTTACCAAGCTATTTTAAACAATACAGTTTTATTCCTTACCAAATTAAATGTCTTAGATACGTTGTACATTTTATGTAGATCAAAATTGCCCTTTATAGCATATCATTAAAATCAATATTAGAAGATATCACAGAAGTGTTAAAAAGCGGGTGTAGAGCGGCTGGCGCTTAGATTTGAGCGTTGAGTGTTTTTCACAAAAAAAGAAAACATGTTTGTGTTGTCTAATGACAAAAAAGCTGTGAACGTATAAATAAAGACATTCTGTAGTATATTTAGTATCACCATTGCACCCGTGCGAAGCCGGGGCGGGTCGCTAGTTAAGTATACAAGAATACCTCGCTCAAGACTCCTACATGGGTACTTGCAACATAGAACTCGAACGTTGCGTACATACGTTACAAACAATCCTGTAATATCTGATTAGCATATAATTGTCGGATACAGACGCGCTTTTATGCCATAAATCTCCTTTACAAAGGCCGATACGCATATACGTTATTATAACTATACTTATTGACCATAAATTAAATGCAAAGCTATTGGAACTGTAGAGGAAAACATTACTTAGGTACATACTGGGCTATGGCGTGGCGTTCGACATGATCGCACAAAGTATGCAAATAGTTTTTTGTTAAAAGCAGGGAAAATTATAGTCCATTGTGACGTAACGACTTTATAAAATTCATTTACGTTTCATGAGTGTATAGAACCTGTTTAGGACATGCATGCTTGAACCAGTGTAGTAAATGCATAATAAAACAGGGGGTACGCTTAGGTTTTCGTCTATCTAATAGTTCTTTTGGCTAACTTTATTGAGGTCAGTTTTAAGTCCAACTAGATGAGCGAGTCTTATTTATTAGTGTGAAATACTGACTAGCAAAGCGATCTAGAACCAACCGCCGGAACAATGGGCCCTCTAATGAGTTACTTACATGTCAATTTTCTTTCAAGCGATAAGTAACCACATTTCAACTGACTTCAAACAGAAGGAGGTTCTCAATTCGTCTGTATGTTTTTTTTTTGTATATTTGTTACGCGATTTCTCCGGCAAAAGTAAAGCGATTTTGAAAATTATTTTTTTGATGGACAGGGTATGCCTCAAGGGTATTATGGTACAAGTGTGTAATCATCAATACACACGTGTGTATCATACGACGTTTTAAGAAAATAATACTTACTAAAAAATATTTTCAAGACTGAAAACGAGTTGTGAAAAATTTTTCGCTATGGCGGGGAAAATTAATCAGTTTTCCTATGCGCGCGCATCAACTAATGGCGATCGGCCATAGACTAAAAGAATGAGGTTTCTTTTTTTTTTGTCTTTTCACGGATAGCGTTCTAGCCACGAACAAAATGGGAAATTCAAAGTTTTCTTTATTACAGAGAAAACAAAAGTTATATTTGAGTGAAAGTTTTATTTATTAAAAACGTACAAGTTGAAATGATCTATTTAAATACGAAGTTGCATGAAATGAGCCAGCAATAGGTACATTAATTTATTTGTACTATTGAACACGATATTTTTTGTATCGAAACTTTTTTAAGAACAAAGCAACTCAACCAATAAAATAAAAAAAAACCCTATAACTCACTTGTGAATAATAGCAATGAAAAAGTCACAGTTTGATTAGAGGTGTCATTATGTGCCTAATTGCGGTGAAATTAGAGCCATTTTATGAGAAAGTGTGTTGAAAAATAATTTTAACGAAATTGATTCAGCACTTTTTAGAGCAAAAAAATATACATGAATGATGTTGTAATGATCTCCAACCTTGTACTTTCAATCTCTGTTTTGACTGTGTTGCCGTATCTTAATGGATTTGGATGATATGGAAGTACTAAAAAGCGAAAAATAAAAACCTTTTTTACAAAAAAGATAACCGCCTTCAAAATCTAAAAAGTGATAGTTTCGGAAGTCGGTGGCAATACAAAACATCAAACAGAACAAAGCCACCGACTTTCGAAACTAAAGTCGTGTGTGTTACGCTTACGTGCTAAAGTTACGAGTATTTATCACTTTTTAGATTTTGAAGGCTGTTATCTTTTTTTTTTGTCTAAAGAGGTTTGGTAATTTTAATAAAGGTAAAACTGACGGTAAATTTTGGTGAAATATTACATTACCGTTGTGAAAACAGTGGCAATATAACGTCAAATACGCGATTCAAATAGTATAGATATAATATAGTATAGAATAAATAGTAGTAGATATAATAGAAGCTAATTTAAAATGATGGCGATTCGAATTCCCAAATAGGCGTTTAGATTTTCATATTGGATCGATAATGCAAGACGTCGATGCCTAACGGCGCCATACGATACAGTAGCATACTATTAATCTCAATTCCAAATTCGAATTGAGATTCTCAAATAAAATTATTATGAAGATTTGTTTGTGTTTATGTTTCCAATATCAAAATACCCAAACGGTTTTGTTTAGTCGAATAGAAGGATAATAATACATTACAATCAGTTCGTAGAAATTAGCAAGCACGGAAATACGACATCATGTTTATCGCGTTGAAAGCTTCGCTATTGGTATCGGTTTAAATACATGACATTTAATAAGTCTACAAAAATAGTATGACCGTAACATTCCCAATTCCATTTTTATTATTAAATAGTTTGAACAAAAGCTTCAAAGTTTGCAACAACGTAGCGCTTATTATTTATGCTTGCACATAAATTGGTAATGTACATAAAGCACAACGACTGTTGTTATTTATTCATTGGATGTATGTAGCAATAATTCAAGGTACATAGTATCAAAAACTGTGCTCGCGTGATCGAAGCGATTCGGCGCGATGCCGCGATAACAGCGCGATTTTATTTCAAATGCGCTATTAATTAAACTAGACATTTGACTTACGTACGAGTCCCCGACTCCGAACGTTCGATTTTGTTTTTATTGGTTTCGGCGGAACGAAATCTATCTACGTCGATTTTTTATTCAAACTTGCGAGCAAATAATAACGGAACACGGAAGCCTTTGTAATACAATACACTAAAAAAGTGGAGCAACCTGTAATTTGGTACAATCGTCACTTCCCTTCATATTGAGCTTTAGCATTACAGTCATAAGCGCATTTTTCGAATACCTAGATTATTTGGTCTTCAATAAATTATTTTTTTCATTACCAAGCGCATCTTAGTAAATACATAGTGGTACCAGGTCAACAGAGATAGCGAAGAGGTTGTAGCGTAAAACTTACCGATATCGTGCATGCGCTGTTGGTTGTCTTTTTGAGACAACGCTGCGAGGAGACCGGCATCGCCTACTCGTTGTCGAGCGACCGCGATACCAACGGGAATAGAACCTGCGATTAAAAATTCAACAATTAACAAAAAACCTGTGAAAGGTAAAGACGATTTTTTTGCTAACTTTTATATTCCTAAATAGGTATTTGTCTTTAGCAACGTAACCAACATGTCGAATTCATTCCAAACAAAATTTTAAATATTTATAATTTATGACGTTAAAGAAAATGACAACTGTGCCTAACTAACGTTTTCAATTAAAATACTTTTTGTTTATTTACACACATAAAAAGTTACTGTGACGCTGGTTGGTAGCTTTTTCATCGCTGTCTCGCATAATATGGTACGAATGTACTAGGCAATCATAACATCGTGGAAGCTTACCGTTGTTTAGCGACGCCGGTATTGCTGGAGGCGGGTGGTCTGGCTTGTTACCAGGCGAGGCTTGCTCAAGCTTGACGGCAACCAGTTCTGAAACTTGGACATGCTGCGGTTCTCGTTTCACCTGAACTTGCACATTTTGTCCAGCAACACCAAGCCAGGTTACAGGATTTGTTCGACTACAACCACTGTCTGCGTGCATAACCTAGTGAGGAAAATGATTTTATCGGTAAAATAATAATGCAGCGGAGAAAAATAAAATAAGAAATACCTATGCTAATAATAAAAAATAAAATTGTTTCTTACAAAAAATATAGCAGTATTGATATCCATTTTCGCTACCTTTTTAGGAGAATTCGTGAGGCAAGTGTTGCATGACCGTTTTGCCTGTTCGGTCTTAATAGTAAGCGGCTGCATAACGCCAATATTGTCCAGCATCTGTCGCTGGTCACCAGGACAACATAAAGAATCGGGAAGACAAGCTTTGCCCAATTTAGATTCTTCCATCTTATTGTCCCTGTCGAGAAAAACACCGGTATTAAGTAGGTACTTTTGTTTTGTGTGTCTGCGGTCTGTGAACATTTCAAGTTTTTTTTTAGTTCCCGTAAGCATTGAATATTATTTTAAATATTCTATTCATAGTCTAATTATTATTCTATATCTAATAGATGTAGGATCGATGGTTAAAAATCGAGTAGCTCTGTCAAAGTTCGATACTAAATTGCATACGTCAGAATCAAATAATAAATACCGATAATAAAGATATACCACCTGGCAACCAGAACGTATGAAAACGGGTTTTATTATTATTATTAACATCGAAAATTGGGCCATCGTCATCGAATACTTACTTGTCGGTAAGGAGTACCCGCTGCGAGCAGTTGAGCAACTCCAGTTGCAGCGGCGAATAGGGGGAGTTGGGCGGAGGAGTCGGCACGCCGAACGTTGACAACGACGTCGAGAACAAACTCTCCGTCACTGGAACAACTGGATTCATTAACCTTTTGAGTTATGTAACCTTAGTACATCTTAGTATTCTAGTGCTTAACCTAGTGTTGGTATCCTAGTAGTTAGATCTTTCATTTGTTCACTAAAGACTAAGGTATTTCCATCTCCTTCTAACCAGTAGGCATTTATACTCGGTTCATCAAAAAGAAAAACAATTAACTTTGCCCGCGACTTCGTCCGCGTTAAACGGATCCCTAACTTTTTTTTTTATAGTAAAATATAGAACTATATTTTACTATAAAAAAAAAAGTTAGGGCAATAAACTTTTATTGCTCAGGAATAACATAGCTTAGGTCTATGTTTTTAGAAAGCGGATGAGTAGTTCCTGAGATTACCACCTACACACAATTTTACCTCTTTACAATATTAGTATAGATAATACCCAAATTACGCCCCGTTTTCCTATAGAATACTTAATTAAGACTGCGCCGAGCAAAATAAGTCAAAACAGTCGTCACTGTTAAAGTAATAATAATCCTTTACCATAATTACCATTTACCATAAAAAATATGACATGTAATGAATACCACAATGAATGTGTTAACAGATTATGGTTGGCAAAAAATAAGAATACTGTTTAATTTAATAATCAAAAATACGTAAAGTTGTACAAAAATCTTTAAAAAAATCTCGTATTTAGTTGAGTTTTGATAGTAATCTGTATTTTTTTGTCACATACTTGAATTCATATTAAACTTTAATGTTCGAAATGTCATTGTGTTCATTTTCGAAATGTCGCTTAGTTATTTTATTATTAATTTTTGTTTTAATTGACGCGCTGTTTTGAATCATACATACATACGTTGCGTATGATTCAAAACAGCGCGAAAAATTAATAATAAAATAACTAAGCGACATTTCGAAAATGTAAAAACTACAAATTGTAGTATGAATATTAAAGTTTAATATGAATTCAAGTTTGTAAAAAAAAAATACAGTTTACTATCAAAACTTGACAGTGACGACTGTTTTGACTTATTTTGCTCGGCGCAGTCTTAAGGCAGAGGTGTTCAGTATTCACATTAAGTTTCAGTATTTTGTCTAGCGCACACTCCCATCCACAGCTTGCTTCAAAGTAAGGTCAATACGGTCGACGTATCTTGTCGAGTCTGAAGTTAGCCGATTAGCTGAGCAGTTGACAATTTCGTTCTTAAAAGTTCCATTGCGCAGCCTAAACGCCTAACTTCGGACTCGCCAAGATGCGTTGACCGTACTGTATGTAATGTAATGTGCTTAAACGAGTAGCTGTGTAACTTATCACATTTGAAGATTTGCTTATCTGAGCGACAGCATTTTTCTTAAAAACAAAAAAAAAACAAAGAAAGAAAAACTATTTATTCGCGTGAAAATTGTGGTTTAAAAAAAACCTAAAACAAAAACAAGTGGGTGTAATATTCTAATAAAAAATAATGTCCCAATCATAGATATAGATAGACCTAGATAACGCAAGTATCACGATCTGTATGATAACCAAGCGTGCCATTTTTTGGACATCACAATGTAATACGAATGTTTTGTTTTTCCTAAATTTGGTATTCCCGGGTATTACTGAGGGTATTAGATTAAAAATAATTGTTTTTAACCCCCGACGTAAAAACGACGGGGTGTTATAAGTTTGACGTGTCTGTGTGTGTGTGTGTGTGTGTGTCTGTCTGTGGCATCGTAGCTCCCGAACGGATGAACCGATTTTGTTTTTGTTTTTTTTATTTGAAAGGTGAATTAGTCGGGAGTGTTCTTAGCTATGTTTGATGAAAATCGGTCCAAGATGGCCGCCGCTACAAAATAGCTAATCACATATTTTTTCACAACTCCATCAATATGGGTATCAAATGAAAGGGTTTCACTAGTAGAATACTTTATACTATGATAAATTTCAAAGCCAAGATGACCGGCATCACAAAATGGCGAATTACATTTTTTTTTTCACGACTCCCTCAATATGGATATCAAATGAAAGGGCTTGACTAGTAGAATAATGCATACTGTATTGAAAGGGAATGAGGAATATTAATTAACTAACGAAATGAAAACTAAAAACTTGAAAATTAATTTTATAAACTCTAAGGGCCAAAGCACCGGTTCCCTGCTGCTTAAACAGCCGGCTGTTTAAACATAGGGTAGACTGGGTACGATTGAGCCAGAGTACGGTTGTGCCAATTGGACGTAGTTACGCAAAAAGAATCCAATCCACACTTTTTCCAAATTGATCTTCTCTTTAATATCAAAAAAGATCCATATGACGAAATACAACTTTAGACGTATCTACAAATGCTCAAAACCAGACTAATTTACATTTAAAAACTTTCAAATAAAAATTAAATTAAAAATTTAAAAAACCCCCAACGCAAAACATAAAAGCAATTATTTAAAAAGTAAAAAATAATATCTTTTGTTGAGCCATCAAATGTTTGTTCGTTGAAATGGCGCTATAATGTCGCGGCGGGGTACCGCTAAGTCAGCAATAGCTAAATAGGTAAAATAGCGAACTCATGGATTTGCAATGAGATTTGACTTATGCGGTACCCCGCCGCGACATTATAGCGCCATTTCAACGAACAAACATTTGATGGCTCAACAAAAGATATTATTTTTTACTTTTTAAATAATTGCTTTTATGTTTTGCGTTGGGGGTTTTTTAAATTTTTAATTTAATTTTTTTTAAATTAATTACGCATAATATTAATCACAAAATGACTTACCGATGGAAGGAAACATTTACTTTATTTTTTTACTTAGGATTTTTTATCGTATGTTAGGCACGAAAACGTAGTTGCTCTTGCGTTATCTAGGTCTATGTATATCTGTGGTCCCAATGTTCTTGTACTTTCTTCACGTCAATGTCAGGAAGTTTTCTAAAATACGAACTTCATTCCAACGACTAACAAAATAAACTAAACATAAAACTCTTTGGGCATTAGCGAACGAACAAAGAATCTATTTCTGTCGAGGCCCAAGGGATCTAAGACCTTAATTACTGAGTGTCACTCGACAGCCGGCAACTCCCGCGCACGAACATGTGCTCATATTTATGTCACAGTATACTTGTGATGTATGAACGTATTTTGTCTACACAGTTCAACATTTCGCAACAAATAATCGTTGGGTGCCTTTAGAAATGCCTAAATATTAAAAAAAAACGTGGTTACGCAGACTTTTATAATTAGGGGGAATGCAGTACAAATCATTTAAGGTACCTACTTCATTGCATAGAGAGGCCAAAGTTGGAAAAAATAAATAATAATAGTCTACAAAATCTCTAAAAATTTCTCCAGTTACAAGAAACTTTTCTTTCAAGTTCTTTTTTAAATTTTGTTGGCTTCATGTTTTGTATTGATATCTTATTGATATCGTTTACCTTCTGAGCTAGTTCTTGTTTAAAAAATTAAATAAATAAGAAATAGAGAGTAGCCCGCAAGTTCACCAGGAGAGCAACGAAAAAGGGCGAGCAAATAAAACAGGCAAGAAGCAGTAAAAATAATTTTGTATGATAATAATCAATTATTACTCATTGAACGATATTATATGTATGGGCTGATGATAATTACCATTACTAAGATAGAGTAGTGTGATAGACGAAATAAATAATGGAAAGATAAAGAGGTATTTTAATCAGCACCCAATAAAGTTAGTTGTTCTATTCAGAAATTGAACCTAAAAATGGAACTAGTTCTGGACTAAATTACCAGGAAAACATACTGCTGCAAGAAAGTGTCTCAACAAGTTGGTCAGATGGAAGTTGGATCTAATGCGCAAACCGTTGTTGACTTAAACTTAGTATCCTTTTTATTATTTACATATAAATAACCAAAGTTAAAACTACATGCATTTTTGACAATCGCATTTCTCTTCTCTTACAGAAAAAACCTGTTTTTTTTAGAGTAGATTTTTAGAGTTGTTAAAGTCAAGAAGTGTACATCACTCTCAGACTCCGACAATAATAATAAATATAGTGTGAGTCGGTGGTTGGTATGTTGTCCTCCATTACACGGGTGTCACGTCACTCAGTTCGCTCGCGCCGCGTAACTAATCGTCTTAATTCGGAACTTCAAAGTGTGTTACTTCGATTTTATACGCATGTCTTGCACGAAAAAATTACTTACATACAACCTTTCAAAGTTTCGGGGTTCCTAGTACTAAAGTCCATTCGGGGATCTAATAAAATATGGCCGCAACAACTTTTTGCAGTCTTGTATCTCACAGAGGACGTCTTTTGAATGATTTTGGAGGGCAGCTGTATGTCTATTCTGTTACAATCTCCCTCGGTGAACACCTGGGTGAAGTGAGCTGTCATCCGTCCCGATGCTTGAGATTTACAAAACACTACAATCGGATGACAGCTCACTTCACCTAGGAACCTCCAACCAATCCTCCAATCTCCATCGGTGAACACCTAGGTAAAGTGAGCTATCTATCATCCGTCCGTCTACTTTGTCAATCCCTAGCGATTAGCATCGGGACGGATGACAGTTTACTTCACCTAGGTGTTCACCGAGGGAGATTGTAACAGAATAGCGCTACTAGCATAAGTTCTTGGTCTAAGATTTTACCAGACCAACCTAGTTACGTTATTTTAGCATATATTAAATTAAGAGAATGTAATAAAGATGCTTGAAATTAGCAAGTTCGCGTAGCTTCAAATAAACCTTTACCTTTTTCAATATTTCAACGCTGTCGACATTAGGTCCTGTTGGTTCTGTCCAATACTTGTTGTTTGACCCTTAAACCGTTATTTTCAAAGGAATCCTATGGTTAACTTCAAGTGTATGTAAACGAATCATCATAATGTCGGCGCGAGCTAAGGACGGTCACTCGTTGTCACGGCTTGTTTACTTATTTACACGCCGTAAGTTGAAAAACCAGTCAAATGTCAACGAGAAGTCATTCCGTATTTAGGAAAGTTGAACCTACTGAATCCTCACTCAAACTAATTTAATTATTTACTTGATATGAAATCAAAGGTAATTTTGTCAGACCTGACCTTTGACTAAGAGCCTTTTGATTGTTAGTCTTTTATCAAGAAAAGGTACTGTTATAGTAATGGGTACTGTGCCTAACGAACAAGTACTATCTAAGGGAATAAATATAATGATCACCAAAAAATACTTAAAGATCTTAAGCTACCTTACCAAAAAAATATATTAAATTCCAAATGTAGTAAATGATCACCAAATCTTAGTGTGCAAAATAACCAAAATCTTTTTGACCCTTAAGTCCCCCTGGGGCGGATCCGACATGGTTAGGTTAGAACTGTGACCCCCTACGTACGAGGCGAGCGAGCGGAGCAAGCGTGCCGCGGAAGCGGCCGACGAGTGCCAGAACCAAATCGCTTTTTACTCATACATTTCTACAATACTTTAGGAAACACAATTTTGGTGATCAATTACTATTTTTGGTTTTATTTTATTGACATTATTATTGGTGATCATTTACTACATCTGGAGGTTCGTTAAACATAAGTTCTTATCTAATTAATAATATTCTATTTATTTCATTCAGTTTTTATATGACAGGCAGACAGAACATACACTGACGACTTTCAATGAAACTGTATGTAATAGTTTGGTTTTAACAGATTTGATTTATTCCGGGGGCAGTCGATATTTTTTAATTTTATCTATGTTACGGATTGGTATAAAATGTTCTAATTTTTCTTACACAATACTTTTCTTAGGTACACAATCTTTTATTACACAATTCCTCCACTAGTCACAATAAATAGTCTGAGATCTTTTATTACATAATTCCCCCTCTAGTCTTCCTTCATGATACGTATGTAGGCAGCAATGCCATTCTCTAAGAATCATCCTTAGTGAAGTTTGGTAAAGCATCCTACCTACTAGCATTATAGGTAGGATGACAGCTCACCTCAAGTTTATTTCTAACTACTAGGTATACATAATGCATTACTGAACTATGATGAATTCCACAAAAGTTTATTGGTTATTGTGATTTATGATAACTGATAATAAACACGTCACACGCAGTTACCGTACTACTATAATTTAAACTTCTCTAAGAATGTTATGCATGCCTGGTCCCAATGATCTCTGCCCTCAGGAGCGTTTACACTCCAAACATAATAATCGCCGGCCGAACGACCGGCACCGGTGAGCCGTCTGTCAGAAACGTCACGTCAAACATATCCTCACGGCCGTCGCCCTAGGGGCGGGCAGGCATCACGCGATGTGTAACCCGGTTATGAGAACAACATTAACTCATACATTCTTCGTTTTGTATTCGTTGTGTTAAAATGTTGCACACGGTATCTTCATATTTATGTAAACAACATTAGTAATGAATTAAAATTTCCAATAAACTCACACTCATTCGAAATTACTTTAATTAAATTAAACTCATATTGCATTAAATAGATATATTTAATAAACATCTAATTTACAATCAAACCTGCATTTAAAGAACTTTTTTTTCCTAAATGATAGTGTTCCATAGACCACAAGTAAGCATTGATTACCGTTTACTAGAATAAGTAATCGATCTTCCTCTTCGACAGTGGAAGGCTACTAAGTACCTACCTAAGCATCAATCTCTCTAAAGTTTATTTTAGAGCGCGCCTAGGTCATTACGTATACCAACTAGGTTTTAAAACTAAAGCAAAGGTTGCTTTCATTCACAGAGTCAATGTCCTTTGTATAAAGTCTAAATAAGTTAGTAACCCGTTCAGTTTGAATACTTTGAACCCACCTTTGTGTATCGTGGGTCGGTTACCAGCTTGCGTCGGGAACAGAGAATACAGCGGGAACCGAGCCACACCTGTGAAAGAAATATATATTTTAACTACCGAACTGTAAATATTTGTTTAACAGTACTAATGTAAATTGAGCAGCAGAGTATGTAATTAACGTTTAAGGTACCTACCTACTTATAACAAATTGAGACAAACAAAGAAGTGATTAATTATTGTAGACGAAGATTACATTATTGCTTATTTAATTTACGTTCTTTGTTATTCTCTAATTTTATGAAAATATGAGAAATTTAAACATTCGATTCTTCCTCTATTATATTTAAATCAAGGTACAAAAAGATTCGTTTGTTAGCGCAAAAAGGTGTAAAATAAAAATATTAGAATTCTAGTACCGAGGGTACTAGGATAGCATACCTTGCTGGAGATCAGTGGGCGGGCGGGAGCGGGCGCCCCCCGCCGCCCCGCCCAGCATCGCCTCTCGTGTTGAACCACCTCACCACCTGTGAACATACCACACGTTATTACTATGTCCATTTAAACAAATATTACACGCAGGCGGAAAAACATAAGTTCACTGAAAAAGTACCTAGGTAAACTACTAGGATACTTAAATTATGCCCGCAACTCTGAAGTTCTGTTCTGTTCTTTGAAAGCAATGCTAAGCATACTTGTATTCACTAATTACCAGTTAAAATTTTGGCGCAAGTGGGCCTTAGCAGATTAATAAATAATACCCATAATTATGGTACCAAAATAGAACTGGATCTAATCGGTCATTCATACTTAGTTAATGAACACGCTGCTAAAACAATAACTTGATAATTTGTAAACAAACTAAAATGCCTCTAATTTAGCAGTGAGTCATCATCATTGAACGCCAAGAAAGAATACATTGTGAATTAAGTAACGATACTCTTTTGATATCTGTTGCCTTGGTACACCGAATCTTCGTTCACTTTCAAATCAAGAATCAATTCGGAGGAGAATGACAACGAAGTTTTTTATTTTCAAGCTTTTAATTATTATTTATTTCCTTCCTTCATATGAATTCTTCAGTTTTTTTATAAGTTTTATTACTTACTTCACTTTACTTTTATTTGAATATTTTTACAAATCATGTACCTAATTACATTTTTAAATATTATTAAGCACAAAATATTACAAAAACATTTAAAAATATAAAAAATAGTAGCCCACCGGTACCTATTATTGTTATCATATTTATGTATTCGAGTTTATTTCAATGATTAATACAAATTATTTATAAAGTTGGGAATATAGGTTTTGTAAGATGAAGATGCTAAGGAGCAGACAGTATCTTCATTTTGTTCAACTCCTTCAACATTTTGTTCCATTGTTAAGGCGCTATTGACATTCTGCGACTAAACGCAAAAAATAACGATAATTTTGTATTTTCCGCTCAATTTTACACGGTCGCTCGTTAGGCGATAATAAGAGGTGTTTCTCTTAACAGTCTTCTTCAAAACAAAGTAATACACAGTAAGGAGGTAGTTTGGAGGCAATTAAATTATCATTTAATAAGGAGAGTTTCGCCTAGCGGAACTAAACTAGACGGGCACAGAGTAAAATGGAGGCGAAGAAAATGGAGTGATGGGTGCGAGTAAGGTAAGTACCGCTGACGAAGCTAGCGATGACGGTATAAAATCATAAATGTTTATTTATTTTGCAATGAATAGGACAAAATAAGGTGTAAACATAGTAAAAGCAGTTCCAACACACTCTACCTTACGGTATGCAAAAGTATAAAATATTTATATCTACTCCATTATACGAAGCAATATTAACTATTAATTCGTTCTAAATAAAACAACGAAAAAATAGTACTCTCATTAACTTTCTGCTTACAAAGATCTGACAGGTCTGTATTAAAAAGTTGTTAAGATATTAGGACTGCTTTAATTCCTAACATCATCGTGTTCGGATTTAGTTAACAGTACAATATTGTAAGATTTATTCAAGATGCACATCCCAAATATTTCGTATATTATCCACGTCCAAATACTCCATTTACTTTATACTCCGTGGTTTCTTAGATACTATGGGAATTTAACGGTGTTTGTATGAAATATTACAATTATTTTGTAAAATGTTTCCACTAATTATCATATTAAGTAGATATTCCCAAGATGTATTGTGGCAGTTGGCCGAGCCGCCCACAACTGGGTATGTCACGATTTCATGAATATAATTATGGAATACGGTCATGTCAAATGTTATTCTTGACAGTGAGATATTGCTGGATTTAGATTAATCTAGTACCTAAATAGGTACATGCTCATTACTAAGACTGAATTTCAGTGCGTCGTACGTGAGAAAATGTCATGTCATTTCAGTATTGTGGAAAAAGAAAAGAAGTTAAACAAAGTTTTTTTTTCAAAAGGCGCCTTCACGAGGCTTCATCGCAAAGAAGCTAATATTTATTCAAATATTCTGATCCGTTTCACTTAACCGTCCAAAAAATCGCAACGCTCAACAAAACGTATCTGTTCCCGTTTTTCAAACAGCGCTAATAAACTCCACGAGGTTCAATTAACAAAAAAACGATTGTTAACGCGCGAACGTAACAAAAAACGGATCAAAAGAACTAATCATTTGAAATTGTGAAATAAGAAAAACACGGACGTCCTTCGTTTAACAGACGGACACGGTCCGGGTCGGGATGAAACGAGAAAAAAAATCCTGGTGTCCTATTAAACAGTGAGAGATGCAGAGAATAAATTATGCTAACCCAGGGCATCGCATAAAAGGCCGGTATTAGGGTCCTTCCCGGAATACCGGCGCAATTCTCGAAGCGCCATTAGAATACCATTTTAGAACAGTTCGTGAAGTTAATTGAAGTGTTCTTGTCTCTGTTTAGAGTCGTGTGCGCATTTCTTTTAGAGATCTGTCACGATTGGTGAGATTTTGTAACACTTCTGAAAGCTAGTTAGCATTATCCTGTTTTTGCGCCAGAATTGGAAGTTTCAAGTGCCTTGAAACATGTTCACTTGCTTTTACGCCGGTTCTTTGTGTTTCTTAGTTTTGAGGGGAACTCATAACTGAGGACCTACTTCGTAATTTTAATCCACTCAACTTCGTGCTGTATTGAGTTCTGTCCAATTACAAACTAGCTCTGGGACTCGTGCACTTGCTTTCTATTTCAGATTTGTATTTCTATACTTAAACACCAAAACTCAAAGCGGGTCTTCAGTCCTCAACTAAACAGAATAGATCTAGTAACTTTCAAAGCCTCCCTTTGTACCAAGTTTAGTCGTCAACGAACTGTATCACAATTATTCACAATGATATCGTTCCACAGAAATATTTTTTAGTTTCTCTTACTTCTCAGACCCATAAGGTTCCTCTAAATAGAGTTTCAAAACTAATTCAGGACTTTTTTAAATACACGAGGTGAGTATTTAAAGATCAACCGACGATATCTACAACTTTTTTATTTTTCATTTATTTTTCGCGTCGTAAATATACTTTTAACCTACGATACTTTTTAATTCATAAATTGGTCCTTCGAATCCCTTGGAGTTCTAAAGTAAAAGTAACGTGATAAATTATAATTTCTAAATATTGGACACTTACGGGGACCATAATCTTGTTAACAAAAGCTACATCTTAAAACAAGTCTAGTTATAATTCGGACAGAGCAGGTAATCGGTATCGCACGATCAATTATAACTTATCGCTAGATCTCCACGCGAACGATCGCACGATAGTATCGCGTGTGGGTTTATGCACTAATGAATGATATAAAGGTTGCCCTTTATTACGATACGATTATTGTGAAAACGTCATATAAACTGAAGCTAATAATATCATCGTAAACTTTGAATAATTTAGAAAAGAGCTAAGTTCTGCGAAAGCTACACACAATCTCTCAATAATTAAATTAATTACGTCTAACATGCCAGATGTGTTGTGTCCATACAACACATTTGGCTGCGCGCAGAAAGCCATCAATGCTCTTCCAATACAACAATACGTTCAGGATGCTGTTGGGGGCTGCCACGCTTTTGCAGCGTTTCAGGCATGTTCGCTGATTCAGGCACTGATGGATTCGCAGCAATCAGGCGTTAATGTGCCGCGTCGTTGCTGCAGAGGGTCTCCTGAATGTCATTGCGGGAAATTTGATTGTCCAATTATTAATGTGATGTCGTGTTACATGTTTACTAACAATCTATGGGTTATAACCGAAATAACGTGTTATTATTATTAGGTACTTTTCAGCCCTAACATCTCAATGTACGCGCCAACTGATGCTTAGAATAGATTTCAAAACCAGTGTATATCCAAAATTATTACAATGATTTCGAAATATGGGAGAAATTTTGACGTAAATAGGTTTGTTCGCGGTACTAAACTCAAATCATGTAATAGATCTACAACATGGAACTTTAGAAACGTATTTATTTCAATTACAATAATTCTACAGTTGGTTCCGTTCATTGCCACCATGCACGGTAATCGAGAAAGGCGATATGCATTACACGGGGATTCTGATAATCATCCATCACAAGTAGGTATTTATTCGCAACTCAACACCTGTGAACCATCGGGGTGGTCCATTCACAACTCAAGAAGACACGTAAGACAAATTAATTGAACAAAACTGACAATAAAATGTTTAGTACGTATACCATAGTTCGCGTTTATGTGTCGAGACAATGGTGCAGACAATAGGTTCTA
This sequence comes from Charanyca ferruginea, assembly GCA_947361185.1. NCBI lineage: Eukaryota > Metazoa > Arthropoda > Insecta > Lepidoptera > Noctuidae > Charanyca > Charanyca ferruginea. The sequence goes on along the minus strand of OX376066.1, from coordinate 2,468,172 downwards.
ATAAACGGTGACCGGAGATGTGAACGGATGCAAATGCGTGAGGTCTAGCGCCTCAGGTTGTAGTGCCTCGTAAATGTTCAAATGCCTATTCTTGGACGACAAAGAACTTCTCTTCACTCACAGAAGGTATTGGATTAGTCGACAGCTCGCCAGTGCTGCTACCATCAGCATGATTTATTTAGCGACCTGGAACAGGAATTCTATTCAGATCATATTGTGCGCTAAATAATACTCTGGCAGGTTTAGGTATATCCAATTTTATTACTACACACACATACATATTCTTATAGGATACACTCCGTTTTATATGATTTCTTCCTTTCTTTTTTTCTTTAAATTAGAATTTGACAGTCCGCCATAAGGACTGACAAAGACGGCTTAGCTTAAAATATTATTATTTGACCAATATACTTAATAAATGAGGAAATTGTGTTTCAGGGTTATTTCAGGGCACAATGTCCGTTGGGTGACTATGATACGATAGACCTTACCATAGACGGTCGCCAGAACCTAGGTGTATTAGATGATTAACCTTTGACAGTCACGTCAAACAAGCAAATAATGCCCTCGGGCGGTGCCAGGCTACAAATGAACTAGACTACAAAGGAGAAATTCCTAGTGTGCCGCAGGAATTTTATAAGGATTTGACACTATAAAAAACTTTTTTGAAAAAAGAGAAACGCCTTCAAGAAAAAACTAAAAAGAACACACATTATCCGGCTTCTGAAACTAAAGTAATGTGTGTTCTGTGCTTAAGTTATTTATCACTTTTTAGCAATTTTTTTGAAGACGGATCTCTTTTTTCAAAAAGTTTTTATTTTCTACTTTTTAGTGCCTCCTTATCACCCAAATCCATTAACGAACGGCAACATAGTTAAAACAGAGATTGAAAGTCCTCCAAAGATAGAAACGAAAACGTCTTCTCGGTTTTTGTGGTTTTTTTCAGAAAGTGCTAAATAAATTTCTGTTTGTTGTATACTAAAACCTTCTCCATAATGTAACAAACACTTTTCTCAGCATCAAAATCGGTTCAGCCAAACGGGAGATAATCGCAGACAAACATACATACATACAAACATACGGGTCGAACTGATAACCTCATTTTTTTTAAGACGGTTAAAAAGCAGTCTTAATTAACAGCCGAAGATACGCCAAATACAGAAATTCAAAACTGCAAAAACCTTGCCAACATTTTCAGTGTTGGAATTTCCTAGGTGAGCAAAAATCTGAAGTCTGCGAATAGTCTCGAAATGAATGCGGTTCCATTACACACTTGCCGAGGGCCCAACGTAAAGCGAACTCATTTTAATTACAGCCATCAACGCGGACGATATCCTGGGAATGTGCCCTTTATTACTTAGGGTTCCATAGAGGACCAACAAAAATTATAAAGACCACGCAGAAGAAATAATTTGCAGGGAGCAAAATTACATCAAGCACTCAGCTAGTCCTATGACGAACAGAAAAAATAAATAAAACGTATCACTCGGGTACTCTCTTTCCACCCGTTTTTCTTCTCTTTATACACGGTATGGAAATGATAAGTCCTTTCCGTAGTTCGCAATAACGAAAGCATCTCTTTGACAGTAAAGAGAAAATGCTATTGCACCAGCTGCAAAAATTGAAAGCATTTCTATCGGTTGCTACTAGGAAAACAAACTTTGTGTTTACCATTAAGTATATGTAACTTGACGAAGTTGAAGATATGTCTGCACATGAATGAACGTTGTTTATAGTTAGAGCTCTTTAATACGTTACATCTGGGTGGTATGTATTTATGTAGATAGGTAGGGATTATGTATGCATATATTTTGTCACGTACAACCTAAATGGCTGGACCAAATTGGTGTACCGTTGAATTCATCTGCATATGCAACGAATAGTTAAATTTTGGACACACATTTTAAAATACAGCGTGTTTTGTAATGTTGTTTTAATAAATGCTCAATTTATAAATACACGTTATTCCTTCCCATATTTGTAGATCTTTTATGTCATCATTAGAATGTTCACATGTATTGTGACTTTGTCTAATCCATACTAATATACTTATACTTTATTTACTTTATACTTATCCATACTTCCATACTTTAACATTATAAATGCGAGCTTTCACGACGAAACGGCTGAACCGGTTTTCATGAAATTCGGTATGAATTTAGCTGGAACCCGGGGAAGGACGTAGGCTATTTTTTAATAAGCGATTTCGTCTGTATCCGCGATAACCGACATACACGCGGACGAAGTCGTAGGCTTAGCTAGTTCTAATTAAAACGAAATAAAAATCATTGAATGTTAGATAAAAAAACCCGATGATGTTTCTAAAAAATAAAATCTTGTAAACCAAATATTTTAGTGCTGGGCCACCACGTGGCGACGTATGTAGGTACCAGGCGCCCATGCCATCCGAGTAGTCGTTATCAGCAGATTATAAAAGTTTGTTCTCAAATATATGAAGACTCACTGTTAAAATATATAAACAAGATAAGGCTAGCGCATTGAACAGACTTTTAACTTAAGCTAGATACATGCTTGAAGTATTTGCCAAGATGATTGATATCCATTAGGGGAAGTTTATACTATCAGTTCTTCCTTATCACAGCAAACGTGCAAAAAACATAACAGTCACTAATTGCAATCTACAGAACGGTTTGTTTTCAATTCATAATTATTTCCATTCAATTCGTAATTAACAGCGTACATACATTGATGTAAACACCAGGGATGCACGAAACTCATAAAAGCTTTTATTAATAATCATAATACCGAAAATCGATTAATTCGGCAATACAAATTGCGGGTGGGTGATGTCTCTCCGGGGTTGCTATGCGACCCCTGTGTCCAACCCCACCCATCGCGGCACCCCTGTCCAAGCGAATATTATTTATTTGTTTATTTCGAGTACTTTTACTTAGAAACATCGCAACTTTATTGTTTGTGATCGTTTTATGACCAAAATACTTCTGAAGTAGGATTTGTACTATTCGTCTACGAAAGACTGCGTTTTAACTTTTACGTGAGGGGTTTCACTCCCAGGTAAAAATTGTTCATAAAGGTACGCAGTGACTGTACCTATATCCAGTAACTTCTGTGGGTCGTGAAAACTTTTTACCCCACGGATATCTATGATCTAGCCTTTAGATGGCACATAACTAGTGATGAACTTCTGTCAACACATCTGACTGATCAATGCCATTTCGAATCAGTCTTGGACACTGCTTGTCAATATGACATCGACAGCGCCAGTCAAAATGGAGTAGGTGCCACCTCATAGTTCATACCTTGGCCATTTGATAGAATTAATTTTAAGAGAAATTTATTTTTCACGTATCCATACTAATGTTATAGAATTAGTTAGTTTTTTGGTTTAAACGTGCTCATCTCCGAAACTGCTGCTCAGATTCTGAAAATTCTATCGCTAATAGGAAGCTACGTTATCCAGGAATGCTATAGGCTATATTTTACTATCGTTTTTTTTTGGAAAAGTAAGAAAATACACACACACGGCTGAAGTCGTGGGCAAAAGCTACCAGGAATGTAGGAAGCTCAGGTACATTCGGGTGACAGTCAGTAAACTCTAATTCGATGATTGTATAACATGCCTAATCGTAGTGGCTGATCAATCTAGTCTTATATCAGTATTGAGACCAGAGAGCTTCATCATCACTCCCGCAGGCAGCATCGCTCTCAATTGTGACGCCGTTTAACCTCAATTGGTTAATTCACACTTTGCTTAGCGTCAATTAAATATAATTACTTGATTATACCCGGGGTGGCTCCTCATTGTTATACTTGTTTAACACGCGGTTGTTGTTCGCATTTGTTCCAGAATTTTAATACTTTAACTGTTTTTTCAAGAAGCTACAAGAGATTCTAGATGGATTGGGCACGGTTCTTAGCATTGAGGGATAGATTAAAAAGAGAGCATCGAAATGTATTGTTGAATTTTTGTCTTCCCAAAAAATAACTTAGGATATTATCGTAAACTACATTTTCGCGCTGGTGAAATTTGATGGAGATGACAATATCAGGTCAAACATTGGAATAATGTGAGTTTACTAAATTAAATAATTGTGTATTGTTCTGCCCAATGTCCACATCAATATTTCTTTAATTTTAGATTTATTTGGGATATTTAACGCTATTTCAAAATCTACGTTTGGGATGCACAACGAACAGTTACTGCTGGATAGGTAATGTTACATTTGGCATAAGTAATGAATTAGTCTGACGTACTTAATTCTTGTATTTTAGAGTTATTGTGGGTAGAATTGTTTTGGAAAAAAAGTAAATTAATTAACGATATTAACCTTTAGGGCATATTAAACAGGAGAATCAAGAGTATTGATCACAGATATAGATAGACCAAGATAACGCAAGAGCAACTACTTCGCGTGCCTAGTTTCGTGCCTAGCTTACGTACAAAAATCGTAAGTAAAAAAATAAAGTAAACGTTTCCACCGGTAAGTCATTTTGTGATTATTATTATGCGTAATTAATTTATAAAACCATTATTTTTAATCTAATACCCTCAGCAATACCTGTTAATACCAAATTTAAGAAAAACAAAACATTGTGACGTCATAATTGGTAGTCAAAAAATGTCACGCTTGATTTTTAATACAGATCGTGATACTTGCGTTATCTAGGGTCTATCTATATCTGTGGTTTTAATCCACATAATGTTCCATTTAAGTACACACAACATACATTTCAATAGATATAGGTACCTACTACAGAACATGAAAGAGATGCATAGGTACATACAACCGTTCCGATTCTTCCAGTTTCACAGGTACCAGCAGATTTTGAACCAGTCATCGCCAGACACCATTGTCTGACACCACAAACATTTTAACTGCACTCGAGAAAAGTTACAGTTCAACATTAACGGAATTTATGAGCGTGACTCAGCAAAGTCAAGTTAAAGTCAACACAGCCAGCAAGTTTACGAATACTTTACAAGTATTTCTTAACTTTAAAAGTGTAGTGTAGGTTTAAACTGTATGGTGTTAAGTTAGGATTTTAAAGAACAAATCAAATAAACTGTAATATTAATTTGAATATTGAAAAAAGGCGGAGGAAGTCGTAGCTAGTACTTAAAAGCCGGACAGATCGATCGGTCAAAGGTTAAACTGCGCTTTCCGCGGTCGGTCTGTGGATGTGTGACCATCTATTTCATACCAAGCTCCCTCCGTGCCTCGGAAAGCACGTAAAGCCGTTGGTCCCGGCTGTCATTCGTAGATCTTTGGCAGTCATTATGCGTAGTCAGAAGCCAGAAGGTCTTGTCTTGGTCTTACCAAGGGGTATCGTGTTACCCGGTAACTGGGTTGTGGAGGTCTGATAGGCAGTCGCTCCATGTAAAACGCTGGTATTCAGCTGCATCTGGTTAGACTGGGAGCCGACCCCAACATCGTTGGGAATAGGCTAGGCAAATGATGATTATATCGAAAGAAGCAGGGATGGTAGGTCTTAAACTCAATCGATTTTCGGTCATGTTGGCATACACTAGCCAAGTTCGCAGGACAAGTATGTGCATAAACACAGGTGCACTCTCTCTTTCCTCACACTTCTAATCCGATAGGACGGCAATAAGACACGACCGAAGAGAAATCTAGTCAAGCACAGGAGTAACGACTTTACGTGCCTTCCTAGGCACAGGGGTTTTACATCATCAGCTTCCAATTTCCGGGTCAAACTCCAATAGCAGGGTTAAGAAAATCGTTATTGTAAAAATCTATACTTATATTATATACTAATATTATAAAGCTGAAGAGTTTGTTTGTTTGGTTTTGGTCAGGATCTACTGGTTCGAATTGAAAAATTATTTCTGTGTTGAATAGTTCATTTATCGAGGAAGGCTATAGACCCATGCGAAGCCGGGTCAAGTCGCTAGTTTTATCATATATATGTTTATAGCCAAAATGCCAAAGTGCTAAGTATGGTTGTCACTAAAACATCGACTGCATTGAAACAGACAGTCAAGTAGCCAATCATGTTCCTAATACATAAGTTTACAACACACTAATTAAAAATAGAGTGTCAGGCTGAATATGGCGAGTGGTGAAAATAACAACCATTAAATCACATTCAAGAAGGATATACAAATCTTTAGATCGCCAGATGATTATAGAGATCCAAGAAATCTATCTAAAGATAGTACAAATACTAATGTTATATCTGGAATCAGACATTCAGCGTCTTTCATAGATGACTACCGACCTACATTTAAATATGAAATGAGAGTTATATCTAAGGATTTAGGTCGAGTATAGCTTCTTACCTAATCCTTACCTGACGTTGAGAGTACGGAGTAACTATGGATGACTGTACGTTATTAGGTAGGACAACTTTTAACAAGTTGATTGAGTTGAGAGTGAACGGGCGCTGTCAGTAGAGATTGGTCAACTCTTAACTGCCATGGCTTTTATCTTGATATTTTTTTATATTTTGTATTGCTAGATTACCCTCATTGTTTTTACATATAGAAGCAACAAGAATTATGTAAGCAGTATTTTGTAAAAACTTGATTTTAAAAGAGTAAGTATCCGTGGAGTTTCTTACTTATTCTTCTCCATAGAGACCTACCCTACGTTTTGGAACGAGCAACTAGCTTCAACTTTCTGACTAACTGGGCCTCAAGTCTGCTATTACAATAGTGTCAGAATGGTCTATAATTGATTTCATATTTGTTGATTTTGACAAGTTTTGTGATGTATTATTATAATGGCGTCATTATGAAAATCGATGATAGACCATTCTGACAGTATTGTAATAGCAGACTTGAGGCCCTGACCGAGACACCTTGACATTGACATCCAAAAGTACCTGTAAATGGTTTAATTTAAATAAATGCTTTGATATAGAAAATAAACTTAATGTGAGAAGGTAAGTCAGTCAGTGGTGGTAAGTAGCTAGATGGTAGATTAGACTATGATAAAGAAAAGTTTTTTCAAAAAAAAGAAAACCGCCTTCAAAAACTAAAAAGTGATAAATAACTTTAGCACAGAACACACATTACTTTACTTTCGGAAGTCGGTGGCGGCGGCTTTGTGTTTGTTGTTTTGTATTGCCACCGACTTCCGAAAGTAAAGTAATGTGTGTTCTGTGGCAATGCTTAATCTCTGACCAAGGTAAAAACCAGCTCTTGGATCACGGGAAGTGTCAACCAACCTTTTGGACATTTCCTTAAAAAGAAGATGAGCACACGGACCCCACGGCCCGAGGGTTTCAACTTCAACTTTACTCGTAACTTCTCTCTCCGCCACTTCGCGTCACAGTTGTTAATTATCTCGTGGTAGCCCAAAAAGTGTTGAGTTAGGTCAATATCTAAATGTGTGCTAACCACGAGAGCTAACATACAGCTAAGCTAATTCTTTTCAGCCGTTAAAGCTTGAATGAGTAACAATTATTCATTCATTCATCAATAAATTCTCACAAACTTTATATTAAAGTCAAAGTCAAAGCATTAACTTCATACATTACATTACATCATTTACCATTTACGAACCGTGTGGTGCCGGACGCGAATAGCACCACCCCATTTCTACCCGTGGGTGTCGTAGAAGGCTACAGAGGGATATTGACCAGAGGATGGGCAGCAGTGTCCTTCTAAGTACCATCACACCTACTGCGATCGCCAACATGCATCGGTCAAGCACCGCGATTACGGCTGAAGCCCCCCTTGGGGGAGATCTTTGCCCAGCAGTGGGCGTCTAAAGGTAGAAATGGAGGGATAGGAAGCCATTTTCACGTACTTTTGAATTGTCAAGGAGTCGGTCAGTTAGTTAAAAAGTTGAAGCTAGTTGCTCGTTCCAAAACGTAGGTCTCTATGGAGAAGAACGAGCAGGAAACTCCACGGACACTCAAAAGTACTAGGTAGGTACTGTAGAGTGTGTCAAGCAGGAGGCTTTATGTAATGAAGCCATAACTATTTAGTGTATGGTTAAAACTTTCTGGATACTTTAGAATATATTTGAATGATGTAGAATATAGCTTTTATACTATGACAAGTGATGTCAGAGAGACCGACAGTTAGGCTCAGAGCTGCGGTCTTATAAATCTTACCTCTCGCTAATTCAATAATATAGTCTTCTGAAAGTCACTAATACCTTTCATTTGTAGTACATAGATTCCCGGTCCTTACTGTAGAGTGTGTCAAGCAGGAGGCTTTATGTAATGAAGCCATAACTATTTAGTCTATGGTTAGAACTTTCTGGATACTTTAGAATATATTTGAATGATGTAGAATATAGCTTTTGATTTGTAGTACGTAGACTCCCGGTCCTTATAGTACTTACTATCAATAATCTCTATATTATAATATCAATAATCTTTTTTGTTTTTTGTGCTGCTTTGAAAATGCTGAATAAATAAATAAACTTTATTCATTTATTCAGCATTCACCAAGTCCAACAAAAATGCGCGTTAAGGTATTCCTGTTACAAAAACATAATAATAAATAACTAATAAAAACAATGTACGTTATTTAATATTTCACGGATACCTACATACGTTATATGAGTAACAATAATATTATTTATCGCTTTCCCGGAACCGGTGATAACGGTTATCAACTAGGGTTGACACGTGCTGTAATGAATAGGTATGCTTTTGTTTATTACTTATATTGAAACAATTTTAATAAAATATGAAAGATAAGGAACTTATTCTTGGGTGTTTCTTCTTTTTATTTAATTAATACATAAAATGTTATATATATCATACTAGCACTTTCGCCGCGACTTCATTCGCGTGATATTAATTATTTTTTGACGTGATGACGTCTTATATATCGATGTCCACCGGCTGCACGCACGAAAAAGTGTCACGTTCCGCCTGAGCCTGAGCGTGAAAGCGAGAGCGCGGACCCAACGATAGAGAGGCACGATCGACCCAATCAATAAGCTCCGCCCACCTCGATGGAAACCATTATTTGCTGTTACATATGTTAGCCATTATGTTTCTTTATGACGTTATAACGTAAAACTATCGTCCGTAAACCGACTTTATAGACGGTTATTTGTAAAGTCGGTAATAGCGTAATAGCACTCGGTAACAGCAAAATTATTTTCAGTATCGGACCAGCAGTTCCGGAGATAAGCGCGTTCGAACAAACAAACAAATTCTTTAGCTTTATATTTTTAACATAAAATAATATTAAGTATAGATTATATCACCTTAATGCCGATTTTTGTGTGGTTCAATAAACTACAGGCACAGCCGCGACACTCCATAGAAACGAAACGATGTAATTGCCTACACTACTACTAAAATAACATAGTGTACAGATACGTGCGTGTGTGTGCGTGTCTACGCGCCGCTCTAACAAAAACGTAGTTCCCGGAGCAGTCGTTCACCGCGGGGAGAGGTGAGGAACGGTTTCAGAGGGAGGCGGAGCGTGTCGCTACTGTACGGTAGTACACACGGCTACACAATGTGCCTTGTATACAATTTCCTTACAATGAGAGGTCAGCTTAAACTGGAAAGGTATAGCTTCATGTGTAGCCGTGCGTACTAATATTTATACTGTGCTACAGGTTTTTTACATTTCATATTTTGTAGGTGTTAATGATGTACAAGAATTTAGAATTTACTGCTATACTAATTGTTAATGCATACTTACCTACTTAAAATATTTATCGGATTATGTCAAAAATACTATAAATAAAATAATTTTCAAACGTATCGTAGCCACAGCCCTAATAACGTTCTACAGTTAGTGGGCAGCCCTGCGGCGATAGTATCGAAATAATATTATGCGAGTCGAACGCGTGACACTCGAGAACATGGCTTTCATAACAGAATATACCACGAATTTCCACTAGTAACCATAAAGTTTTCAAAATGGAGTGATAGGCAAATTGTAAAAGTTAAAAGGCAGGCAGCAAAAGGGAACGAAGAACACATTTTAGAAGCGAATAAAATCAACAATCATAAATGCGAAAGTAACTCTGTCTGTCTTTTTCATTCCGACCTCGCCGCCGAGGTCCCTCGCGACGACCCCGTAACGCCCCCCCCCCCGACCCTTGCTAGCGCCAGCCCGCGTCGCTGAGCCCTTAGCTTTAAAATAGCCCCTAATTAATGGAGACCCCATCCAGCCTGTCCCTTTGCTGCCCTCTCTCAGTGGCGACCTAAGCCGAGGCTCGTACCCCACAGGGGGTGCCCTTAGCGTAGTCACTTAGTTTATAAGTTTTTGCCCTGGCTGGAGGAACTAAAAGTCACTTTTAAGGCACCACAGGATTGTCCGGTTAAGCAGTAACCAACCCTCAGGTTGAAATGCGAGATGCCATACAGAAAAAAAAAAAAAAAAAAAAAAAAAAAGTCTGTCTTTTCCGACCTGACCCGACCCGGCCTATAGCGTTCCTCGATAAATGGACTATCCAACACAAAAATATTTTTTCAATTCGAACCAGTAGATCCTGAGATTAGCGCGTTCAACCAAACTAACAAACAAACTATTCAGCTTTAAAATAATAATTATTATTAGTATAGAAGTATAGATACGATATTTTCTGCGTCCACGATAACCAATACAGCGAACGAAAGCTAGTAACGAAATAACTGTGAGTGCGATCACAATGTTTTTTGACAAAAGTGGTAATTATTGGAGACTGTTAATTGTACCAATGGGTCTATAATAGGCTACGACCTAAAAATATGACACACGTGATTCGCTTTTAAAAGGTACACAGTTAATATCCGTCCCTTCAGTACGTGATTCCTTTAAAAGTATCCAGAACATTCGTCAACTGTACGAGTAGTGGCCTAATGCGAGCTGACTCGGTGGACTCATTATTGAAGTTTGCGCTCCATTTATTTTTACTCTGTGTTCACTACAGCTTGTTACCGAAAATATCAACTTGCAAGTTTATAACGAAGCAGAGTTCCAATGGTGACGAGAGTTATTCGATACTGAATTGGATTTAAAAAGCTATTTTATCATCGGAGTTTTCATTTTTTTTAGGGTCCGGTTTGGTAGCTAAGGGTTGATTGGGGTTAAGCCGAGCTGAGACCCATCCTTGCCTCGGATAGCACGTTAAGCCGTTGGTCCCGGTTGATTCGTGAGATCTTTGACAATCCTTAAGGGTAGTCAGAAGCCAGAAAGTCTTGTTACCTCGTAACTGGGTTGTGACTGGAGGTGAGATAGGCAGCCGCTCCATGTAAAACACTGGTATTCCGTCGAGGTCCGGTTAGAATGGACGCCAGCCTCAACAATTTTGGGAAAAGGTCTAGCTTGGCAGATGATGAAAAGCTATTTGATATGTACAGAGGCCAGCACATCAAGCGACTACAATCTGTCAAATTTCTTTGATAAATTTTCGACTTTATAACAAAAGCATAAGGTTCATATTCAATTGGGAAAATTTGACAGTTAGGTATGGCTTAATGTGCTGGCGTCTGTACTTAGGTATGCATTGGTGCACGTGGTCGAGAGTTGCTGGATGTTTAAGTATGTGTTAGCATTATTTCACTATTTTACTAAAAGGTACCTTACTAACTTACCCATGGGCAAGGTCTTCCTCTTAAAAAGAGTATTAATAAAAGTATCCTTTATGAAATAAAGGATACGGAGTTGTCCGCGTGAATTGGTTTTTAAAAGTGTCAAAACAGGTGTATAAAAAGTGTAATCGCATTCAGTATACTGAATACGTCCGTGTGGTGTCGGATGTAAAGAATAGCACCATCCCATATCTTCCCGTGGGTGTCGTAAGAGGCGACTAAGCCTAAACTACTTAATTCAGTAGCGACTGAATTTAGTCGACTTAATTTAGCCAAGTGTAATAAGGGCTTTAAATTATCCTCAAAATTTCAAATAAAGAATATATTATAAGTTTATATACCTATATATTCTTTATTTAAAGACAACAATTGGTCCACTGACATTACAAACAAGACAAGTAAAACGTAACGTAACGTAGGTATTATACGTTGATCATCATTATAATGTTCATGGTTGGTACCTACTCATTGCGTTGTAGGTACTTCTATTTTCAATTACCTACATCCTTTTAATAGTTTTTTGATGACCACAATTTAAAGTTTCTGTGCCTTTCCATCATCTTCAATATCCTATTACCAAATTGTCATCCATTGGAAAATTATTTCCTTAGGTACACAATGCATTTCAAAGGCTTGCCAAATATGCTACGAGAGACGAAGTACATCTCCACATCTATCTGTGAGCCTAATACTAGGTAGGTATAACTAAGCGCCGGCGAGACATGAGCGAAAGTCCCTCCCGTCCGCTACGCTTTAGTTCGAATACCTACCTACGCTACTGGGGGTACAGACAGCAGATTAAGTTTGCTTTGATGTTACAAGTTATTAATAGGAGTACATAATTATTACTTCTTGTTTGAAATGCTACTTACATCATTTGTTTTCTCACGAGCTGAACCATTTGTATTAAGGTAACATGATAGATCATTAGTTGAATTTTTAAGATGAATTTTAACTACTTAAAGTAATCGTTCAAGATCTTAACATTAATATTATGACCTTTAACAAAACGTCTCCAGTACAATACTTGAAATATATCAATTGTTAAGGGGGCCTGGTGATCTGACTTACAGGTTTTGAATAAAACTTAGTTTAGGCACTAGTCTTCCACAAATTAAGTATAATATTGTAACTGTAGACTAAGTAAACTTTAAGCTGTAATTTGTGGAAAGTAAATAAAAAATTTCTTATTCTTATTCTTAGACATGTAATTTCTATTATGTAAATGGAGTTGGCAAAAGAAGAAGCTGTGTCTAACTTATAATTACCTAATCCATAATTGATTGTAGCCTATTCTCCTGAAGGCTATTACATTTATTATGTCGAGGAAACTATTAGATCCGATTATGTGTCTTCATTTGAGAATCATAAATGTACGAAGAAAATATGTCCAGTTAGAATTGCAGTTGTCCGTTTTATTTAGACCTACCTATCATTAAAAATACTAACTAGCAATTCTTCTGAAGGTATTTTAGATTCGGACAGTAATACGACTTTTGATTTTAAACCTTAGCAATTTGATTATACCTATCACTTGTTTTATTAGATTAAGGAGAAAACACATATTATTGAGTAATGACTCATAATAAGGCTGTCCGTATAATGAGACCATTATTCAATACTTATGTAGGTAGCTAAGCCGTAAAAACATTAAATTTTTTCAACCATTAAATTAATTTAACGAGTAACCTCTTTGCGCTCGGAAATTCTCTGAAAACTTGTGAAAATAATGCAATTACATTTTTATAGCAAAAGAAATAAAAGCAAGTTTGTGTGCAGACGTTACCGCCTCCCCGCGTAGTTTTTCAGCGCAGTGAGAGTGGAGTGGGATTATACATAATTGTGTGTTTATTTAGGGTTTCCTGCCAGACGCTGCCTGCCTACTACTGCGCGCCTATGCCGCCCTAGTACTCGCTCGCGTAATTATATCTGGTGGGGCTCTCCCCTTGCGTTTTGCCGTACGAGACGGTGGCACTTTATTATATTACCTATGTTGTTTGCTACGACTTATTTACTCTTTGTCTAGATAATTCCTAGAACTACTCAACGTAATAACACGTTATCTTTATGTATATCAACATCATAAGTGCCTAAAATCTGCAAAAAAAAAGAGCACAATAAGTAGGATACCATTTTCGTGGTTAACAAGGTATAACTTCTACCTTCTCCTTCAAGGTATAAGCAACGGAAACTCACTTTAAAACAATGTAAAGAAAGTCTAAGAACTTAAAACTTACAGGTCCAAGAGCATTGCCTTGTGTAACCCCACCCTGCATTAACTCAACGCCCTCGGTCAGGCAATTAGTGCAGTTGCGTTATGAACTTTCAACGAACTAAAACCTTTAAAAATATATCCCGTTAACAAAATATATGGTATTTGTATATTTTTTGCAAATAATTCGAACGGAACGAGTACAGTAAGTGTGCTTGCTCAGTGAAATGGCTTGGCTTGTTCCTTTAGTACTCAACTGATGGCTGAACGGCTAAAGTGTTTGTAAGTAGTAATTTCTAGAAGTACTACCCCGATAACAGGAATCCTGTTAGTGATAGAAAGCATAAGCGTATATTCGTGTTCAGAAGCTACTGGGAACATAAGATTTTCCTTCGAATAAAATACTCACTAAATTATGAATACGAATGTTTAGTTTTATAAAATAAATAACTATAATATTGATCAAAACCGTCCCAAAGTTTCTAAGCTGATACTAAACAATATCTTATTGGAAAAATTCAATAATATTTATTTAGGTCTGGGAATGAAAACAATGAGATTGATCACACATGTTGCTTCAATAATGTGTGATTAATTTAATGCATTTTTCGAAAGATGCCTATAGATGTACTTACAGGTTTTTTTTTATATTTATGTCTGGATTATTATTTTCTTATAGGTATGTACATAAATGTACTAGGCTGGGGTTTAAGAAAACACCATCAAGTAAGCGAAACTGCTAGCACAGTTAGTCTGATAAGAAATAAGAAGTTTTTATTCAAAATCAGAAACAACCGAAATATCAATTGCGGTAATAAAAACATCGTAGAGTTAATACCGTTAATCAATTTCATTTATTGATTTATATTTGATAAGCAGAGCGATACAAAACAATAATAACCAAGTAAACGCGTTATTATATTCAATTGGTTCCATAATGGCGATCATAATATCGTATCAAATTGTGTTGTGAATGTTATTGATACTGTTATTTTCAGCATATCAGGAGGTTATACAGTGAATTTAAAATCGCTGATGTTTTGTTACTAAGCAACAACTGATGTGTCCGCTGCACTGACGTGAACCTTGGCGTAAGGTAATAAGTATTAAATACTATTTCATGTTGTAACGATTCTCCAAATGATCATATTTCGTCTAATAAAACTTATGACAGTGGGTTTTCCATAAAGAATTTGTCTGTAGACGCCTCGAATCTATGTAGAATTGAGCCTGATTATGAACAAAATCCAATATGGACTACGTAACTTATTGTGAACAAAGAGATTTTTTAATTTTAAATGTTAGGTACATTGCAAAGCAAGTAAATTAAACTTCTCCTCAAATGTTGCACTTATCTTACATTTGAATAAGACGTTCTCTCTTCTTTCTAACTTCCTTTTTATCTGTATTTATTTAGTTATTTGTCTCTATAGCCCTTATACTTAAACTAATAATTTCAAAAAATAGTTTTTGGCACGAAACCATATTTTCTACAATACATTTTGCTGCGTTAGAGGTTGGTTCTACTAATATGCTTAAGAATGCTCCTTGATCTTAGGTACTTAGGTTACATTTCTGCATAAATGCCTCTCTGCCTCTTCGTTTTTATCACACTCTACAAGAATGTGCTGCATATCATCCACACTATCACAAAAATCTCCCAAAACACACATCGGTCTCCCTTTCCTTATTCATCAATGTTTAACCTCCACTCTGTCCTAAACATTAACGATTTTAATGCTCCGTGTAGCGCTGGGGCAGCTAATGAAGCAATCTGTCTGTCCCCGTCATTATTCATTAAATTGTGCTGGAGTCGGATTTATTCCAATACAATTCTGTCTGATCGTCAGTCGGGTTCGAGATAGCGGAAACGAGTTTAATTGTTTTCATTTAATGCTGTTCAAGCGGGATACAAGTGAGATTTCGTGTAATATTATTGTGTACAGTGAATTTGTACGATAAGCTTGATTTGTAACCGTAGTGAATAGAGTATTTTGCCTATATTGGGCAGTACGAGTACCTGCCTCTAAAAATCCAAAATTGATAAAATCAATTATTTCAATATGTAGTAATTAATGGGTGTAATACAAATAAAATGACTATGTCAAAGACGTAATTAAACAAAGGTCGTTTACTTAATGATATTATGAATCTGCCTATAATATGTTTAATAAGTGCATCATAATTATGATAACAGTAATTGTTGTAATAACACCAACACATTTAAATGCTAGAATAGGATATCATACACAATTATTAGTATACTAACTATGATACGCAAATGAAAGTCAGAAGAATTAAATTAATTAAATAGTAAGAAACAATTATCATACAGATTACAATGTTAATCATACACATATAAAAAGCTAATGAAAATTCAAGAGTAGAGAGTGAAACTTTAGTAGTCACAACACAACTAGTAGAAACGTTTAAATATACTCATGCTTAAACAATTGCATCAATCTAAACTGATATTATATAAAAAGAAAAGATTAGATTTTATATATAATTGTTTGTAATGGATAATCACAAAAAATACTAAACCGATTATAAAAATTATTTCACCAAAGCAAGCTATATCCCTGAGTGCTATAATCTATATGTTATTACAAAGCTAGTAAATGATATCAAAGAAGCTGTGACCATCAATACAAGAGCTCGGTCTCGGTATTCGTCCAAAAATTTAACTAAAAACTTAATTCAAATTCATAAACATCGAGTTAGGATAGGACGGGCCGATAACGCGGCCTCCCAAGTCCTTCATAAAAATATTCAATACTTATTATTCGTGCGATAGAAAAAACCTATCGTGGCGGTGGGAAGTGGGAATATCGAACTAGTGATGTGTTGCTCGTCTTTAAGAATGTATCGATATCTGTAGACCTAGCTAAGTTACAAACATTTCGTATCGTATCTCTTTCTACGATAATGAACCTCGACGAAGTCTCGTCGAAATCCATTTTTTATTTTCGATCACGTGACTTATCGTTGAGATGACGTCATTCCCATACATTTAGTTTCTGTTAACGTTATCGATTGTAGATTGTCAATATGGCTAATTTAGCTAAGCCTGCTGTTGTATGTGTTATACTGTTATTCTTAACAATAGTTTTCATTTTTTATACCACGGCTGTGGTAAACTGGCATCCGGCGCGTTTGATGGTAAGCAGTCACGACGCCAGCAACACCAGGAGTACCACACGCGCGTTGCAGACCTATCAAAGCGCATCATTGCATTTGGTATACAAATCCATGGATTGTTAAATACTAACTTCTAATCGCGCGCGTGGGAATATAAACATTGCCGGTGGCATTCGACAATAGTGTAAGCTTTATAATAGTAAAAGAATTTTTGTAATCGGATTAATAATTCCAGTGCTTACCTTTTATAAACGAACAAACAATTTTTGCTTTTAATGATACTGGTTTTGTTATAATGCTTGGTTAAATTCTTGAACTCTGAACCGTTCGTTAATACTTTATAATACATACTAGCAGACCAGGCATACGTTGTTTTGCCATATAAAAAAATAGCCTAGTTTTCCTCCTTATTTAATGTTAGTGTTACAAAATCCATACTAATATTATAAACGCCATGAGAGTACGCCAATTGAAAGTAACTCTACGCTTTCATGATGAAACGACTGAACCGATTTTAATGAAATTTGGCGTGAAGGTACTACTTTTTAATCCGCGGCATTCACGCGGACAAAGTCGCGGGCAAAAGCTAGGAGCTGATAAGCAGGTACAACTGTGTGACGGTTCGTGAAAAATTTAATAAATAACAATGATCTTAGTTATCTATAATTCTAGAATTCAAGCTGATGTATCTGCATTATTTTCCTATCGAGTTTTAAAAGCCATTATTTAAAAGCGCTCCAGTGATATATCGATTTGATTATCGAAAGATGAATAAAAAGTGATCTGATTTACAACAACCCAAGTTGAGAGTATGCAAAAAACGGAACTTGTTACTATCATTCAACGTTATTTACGTCTTCATACCTGTACGACTGGATTAGTGACTGGATTAGCTGGTTGAATAGCAACTAGTTTCTTGAAACATGTGAGCGATCACGATTTCTTACCTTATGACTATAATGAATTAAAACATGTATTATCGTTGTTAGAATAGATTTTGGATAGGTTTTAATTTTTTTATATTCTAATAGGCTTTCGTTTGACCGCAACTCTCCTGATCTTAAGTGATGATGTAGCTGTAGATCTAAGGTGTATGAGCCGGTCTACTCGTGCCTTGAAGATACCCAGATTGTACTTATCGGGGAACAGAAAGGCGGGCATTAAATTCCACAGTCTGGCAGTTCGCACAATAAATGTGGAATCAATCGCTTGGTTCAAGACCGTGGAACTTTAATCATAAAGCAGTAAGGCTTCGCCGTATCTCTGCTCGTCTGATGATGGAATGGAGATGAGAGCACACTCTACGAAATGTAGCCGGTGGAAGACCGATAGGCTGGCAACGGTGCGGCGATGTTCAAGGCTCTGAAGTTTAGCCATTAATTAATTTAGAGATTTCTCTTCTTTTTTTAATTGGTAAAAGAAGAGAAATCCAAAAATGTTTACAATACGAGCTCAAATGTTAACTATGAGACACAATAGTTAAACAATGAGAAGCGACCAATATGTGGCTTCTGGACAAACGAAGGGATTTAATACAAAAAATAAGTCATGTTACTAAAAAAAAAAGTTTTTAAGTAAATAAATATGTGGGCGACATTATCGACACATTCGACACGCGACGCACATCCCTAATTTTTTTTGTGGGTCTTAGGGCGCTACCTGGCTCCTCGTAGGTAGGCGTTTCTGGGAACCGTCGACACTCGATAACTGCGATAAACGCGCCGCGCCGCGACTGAACGCGTGTTCCCTGTGAGAACTGCGCCTTATTACGTAGGTTTATTGGATACTGTGAGTGGCTGTGATATTGTTCATTAGAAATGTCTTGAGTTATTAAGAGGAAATACCACGGGCTAGAGAATTGAAAATTAGGTATTTGTAAAATCTATTGCTGTCGCGCGATGCCCGAACACGAACCGCAGAGCGCGATAGAGACAACTGCAGCTTTGACCGAAAATACCTATTAAAAGTACACAAAATCAATGATTCGTAGTCCCCTGATTTCTTCTCCAAAACATAACCGATTTAACTGCTTTTTTCATTAAAAAATAAAGAAAGGCTTTTGCCGTGTTCCTATGTTTTCTATTTTTTATATAATCAAGTCAAATTTGTTTTCTGAATGTTTGAACATAGCGGAAAATCATGCCAATTTTTTAGGTTTTTGAATATTCATATCTCTTTTAATAATAAATTTATGAGAAAAAGGAAAACATAGGGACATGCCAAAAGTAGCCATGGATATTTAAACAAAAAAAAAATTGATCTACTGGCATTATCCAGGGAGGAAACAGGGGACTAAGTTTGTATGGAAAAACGGCCCTTGTGTTTCCTCTTAAATGATAGAAGTGTTTCAGATGATAATACTTATACTTCTATAGAAAGGCAGAGAATAATAATAAGTCAAGAGATTGATTAAGGGCGGTCATTCCGTCAGAATTCCCATACAAACGATTGCGTGACTATGGCGTTATAACTATTATAACTATAAATTTTCTTCCAGATATTTTGAACACACAGGTATCTTGTGGTTTAAATCCGCTAGGCTGTTGTCATGACCCTTGACTCGTATTGCGATTGTTTAATTATTGTGCCTGCTAATTGAACAGTTGAGCTCAGCTAGGTTTCGAGGCTTTTATTTTTAAAAAACCTTTTGGAGAACTGATTTTCTGATTTTCATGTACAATTTTTATCAGAACTTTGTAAAGTAAAGAAAATTTGTTTATGGAAGCCTCGCACAGATAATGTAGATTCAAAATGACAAATATGTTTTCCAAAAACTTGTAAGGTTTTTTAAAAACATGTACTTATTTCCTGAAACAAGTTTAGTGAAAACCCCGTGCGCCAATTTTCATTACATATTATCACGTTCTCACTCACTCGTTTGTTTTCAAACATTGCGTTGGATGGAATGAAAAGCTTTTCAATCATGCTCGCGTTGACGATAAACGAACCGAGGCCCTCTTGAGATGAAATCCTAATTAAAACAATTTTGTACCCTGGTACAAAATAGTTTATGGAGTTTGAGATAGTTCCTAGACTCCTGAGTCTAGGAACTATCTCAAACTACAGACACAAAGTACGTAAGACTGCGGCGCGCCCACATAGAACAAACCGCCATTTTTAGCACGCACACATTGACATTACGTTTATAGGCAATCTCAAGCAGTTTCAAGCAGACTTCAGTCTCGACTGTCACGTTTTGTCTAAATGAATAAATGAGAGACAGTGACATTTCATGACAAACAGAAAAAAAAGCTTATAAAAGTTCCAACCAGTGTCAATAAAATGTCATAAGTATTGTCACAAATAAAACCTACAGAGTCAATACAGTAGCAGCCCTAGTGAGTCTGGCAAGTTTAGGTAATTATTTTTGAAGATGGCGGGAGCGGCCCTTCTGTAATCTTTATATTTTGTGCTACAGATACCGTACAGACCGACAGTTACAAACAAACGATCTAACATTTAGACCTAAGTAAGTACGTTATTAGTTTTTATGTACATAACAGCTAATAACTCGTACTTAGTTATTAAGATTTCCTAATTTCCTGTAATCGGTTGTTTATGAACAGTTAACACGAAAAGTAGGTACTTAAGTACCTACCTACCGGTAAAACCTAAGTTCCGTGGTTCGCGTGACTGTAAACTTTCCAGTGATTTAGCTATTTCCCCATAATTCTAACGTCCTAGTAATTAATCTGTACATACTAATTGTTCTTCCAGTGCCTCTCAATTTATTATTAGCTGTCTATTCCTAGAACTAATGATGGTTTAGTAAAATTATTGGAAATCATTATTGGGGATTTATTAAAAAATAATTAATATGTCATGTCTGACTAGCAACGCCAGTAAATGTAAGCCAAAATAGATATTACAATAGTCCTCTGACTAAATAAACTATCTACATACTATAGTCAAGTGTGTTGATTAAGTATGTTCAGATCAAAGGGCCGCTCGCAGCAAGCTGTTAACTCGTTCTATTGACTGACACCGACATCGAACGTCACTCGATGGCCTACGACTGTCGAATGTTGACACTCCACATATTTGACTGAAGTGCCCTCAGTCAAATTGATAAGTGAGGATTGTAAGGAATCTCCACCCAATTCCTTAATGCCTGGTACTTATAAATTTGAGCGTTGGAATATCATCAAGGTAACAGTGATTTTCCTTGTTGTAAAAATTTAAATTTTGCAGAATTAAAATCCTAAATCCTCTTACAAATATTTTTTGCTTTTGCTACAAAAATTTACGTTACTAACGTATATTACGCTACAAGTGAAAAGTTATCAAAGAGCTCTTCTCATATAGGTAACCAATTTCAATCCATGGTCCGACAATTTTATCGACAAAATATGAAAATAAAATCATTTTCCGAATCGACACGACAGCAAAAAATTGCGTGGGTTTGCACAAAAGTTGAAAACAGCGGGGTCGGGCTACAAGATCGATGGTGGGTGCATTTTTTATGGTAATGTACCTAGTCGCCCCGGGCCACCGCTATTCAGCGCTGGCCATTGTACGAAATACATGCCTTTGTAATACCTGCACTGAAAGATGAACTCCTAGTACTCCCAGATAATGTGTGCAGTTTTAAGTCTAACCAGAAATTCACAACTTTTCGATAACGAGCAGAATCGATACCAACTGGTAACTATGTTACTTAAGTATGACGTCTTTTCCAATAAAATGAAGATGGTAGTAAAGTATCGAGAGCCTCTAACTGTTAAACGACAAACAAGGTAACGTAATATTCTGTATATGAGAAAGGACATGAGTAGTAGGGGTATCGATTTTCCAACTTAAAATGTAGCGAAACGTGAATGTTAGTACGCAAATGTAAAATTACTGCTAATTATTATCAACGGAAAAGCAGTAAAGACCAGCTTGTATAAGACACTGCGAGCATTTGTGGTAAACCTATTGCGAGACTAACTGTAATTAAACTTATGTGTAGGTATATGACTTCAGATATGGTGACGAAGTTATTATACCACAAGTTCAAGTAAGACAACTTATTTAGATAGAACCTACGTTTACCCACTGAAGTACACGTAATAACAAAAAACATATCCATGCTATATACAGGCCCATAAAACAACACATCTAACAATAAAATACGTAGACAAAAGAATCCAATTAAATTGAATGATGTTATAATGTTCAACAAAGCTATATTTAACTACAATACTAAAGCAATAATTAAAACTACATTGAATCAAAACACCTATTTTGTTGTTTGAGTATCTACATTATTCGAAAACTAAGTACAAGGTAAAATAAATCATTAGCAAAAAAGGCTGAAGCTGAATTAATTCAGATTGTCTGTTTTTGCTTTCTTTAATTACCATCAGCTTATCGAATTATAACGATACTATTAAGTAATAACTCAAAAAATTACCAAGTGTTCGCTGTGTGCTTAGCCATTCCCCACCTGCGGGCTTATACCCCCATCGACTGCGCAAGCGCTCAAATATCAAACATCCGATTAAGCTTGATAAAGTATCAATTAATAACGAGCAGGCTACGTTTACAACGTTGTACACTAATACTTATTAAAGGAACACCTGTCTAGTAGGAATAGGCTTCGTGTACACTTGATTCCCTGCTTTAATTTTAGTTAGGTGCTTCGTAAAGCTTTTTAAAGTCCAATTTGAGATGAAGAATTAATATCCAAAAAAATATAGTCAAATTGGTTCAGTCCGTTAGCCGTTATGACTTTTTTGGCAAAAAGAATATCAAAATCTTTACTAGTTCTCTCTCCATGCACACATCATTCGATTCTATCATTAGCAGATTTTTGAAATGGAGCACCAAACAAATTCTGTCAAGATACAGATACTCAGTAATGAAGTTAGCGATGCACAAGACCTAGCAATTTATCTAACGAATGCAGTGTCACGATTATCGTGACAGCAGATTAGAAGGTGTAGGATATAAAGTCAGTTGTTTGTTTATGTTAAGGCTAAAGGCTAAGGCTAGGGTAGGCCTACGCCGTAAGCAGCCACCACGACGTTTGTAAGGAGAATAAAACTTACGTAAACTGACTTCAACAATAAGTAGGTTTAAATCAAGGTGATCAACAGAATTAGTTATTGAAGTTGCCACTTGAGAAACTACCGTCTTCATTTGAGAACAAGAATTATGAGAAGGCAACAAATGCAAAGGATGTTGTCAAATTGAAAACCTCTTCGTGTGTTAAAAACCATAAATCTCTTAGTAAGTAATAATTATCAAACACAACACTGAACTAATTGGGGCTTCGAAAGTCTCCTGCGTCACAAAGGGGTATTGTGAACTTCAACGGAACCTTAGTCGCAAGTGACCGCAACTACAAAGTCGTAATCGTGGCTCCGTACCCATTGCCCGAGGCAACTGAGTTGCCCGCCGCATTTGCATTTACTTCATAGCACCGGAAACCAGCCTTGTTCGGAGTTGTTGCCATAAAAATGCAGGCACTCCAATTATAATAATTTCTAGTTTTACTACGTGAAATAATACATTGCTATATGTTAACCGAATCCATGCATGAGATTACAGTTTCAAACAAGTGACAGTTAGAGAAGAAAATGGTGGATTCGTTTGTGAAAATAATGTACAAGAAACTGATTTGAATGATTTTCACGATGATGGCATATAAGAAAGGAGTGTATTGACGTGTCATGCAACGCGAATAAGTTGTACCTGAGAGTAATCGACAGGCTGGACATGTTGTCATTATTCTGTAAAAGCCTGTCATCATACTAAACAGACTTTACAAACAATACAAACTTTTAGTTACCAGCTAACACGCAAAAGATGGTAGATACTAAAATGGTTTTACAGTTCGCTCCGTATATCTAAACACAGAATCATAATAAGTGAGATGATATAACAGGTATGAAGAGATACAGATGTATGAAGGAGTCAGACAGAAAATAACAAAGGGCCAGACTCAGACTAATCTATCGTGCTACACAGTAATTGCAATTAAAAGTTTAGAAGCGCCACAGTTGTGGACTATGATTGTGTACCTACATCAAACGGTAGTCTTACCCGTATGTCACGTTACAAAGAGGAACTACATTATTTATGTATATTTTGTACAGTTAAACCGATTCTAAATTATATAACTTTAGGGAAGATTTGTGGGTTCCGAAAAACCAAGCATGTTACCTAATTTTCAGAAAATCTTTCGGAGGAACCTTAATTTTAGTGCCCACATCATGCTAAGACTCGCTTACAATCAGATAGCAGCATCAGTGAAATACTACCTGGCCATACGAAAGATTGCCTACACGCAACTGAAGCCTGACTGTATCGTTGCGTGTATGGTCACCCTAAACACCTCGGCAAAGTGTTTTCCGAGAGGATCGCAAGCGTGACTGCAATTTTGCAGAACTAACATTTTTCAAGAGAATTCTTAAGCAGTGACATTAAAAAAAGACCAGTCAATTACTAGCGAATAGTACGCCACGTTTCCTGGCTGCGCGTGATTCACTTAGTTGCACTCGGTGCCACTGAGTCGATTCTTTGCTATTTCCGTCCATTAGTGTAACATTGTACTTTTTGTGACTAATACAACAACTCATTGTTACCGATAAATTGGAGAAAATGTATTTTTAAAGTTGATTTGGTTTGCCTTTGGACAATTTATAAAAAGTTTTTCAAAAAAAAGAAAACCGCCTTCAAAAACTAAAAAGTGATAAATAACTTTAGCACAGAACACACATTACTTTACTTTCGGAAGTCGGTGGCGCTGGCTTTGTGTTTGTTGTTTTGTATTGCCACCGACTTCCGAAAGTAAAGTAATGTGTGTTCTGTGCTAAAGTTATTTATCAGTTTTTAGTTTTTGAAGGCGGTTTTCTTTTTTTGAAAAAACTTTTTATTTTTCGCTTTTTAGTGTTGCCTTAACATCCAAATCCATTAAAAAACGGCAACACACTTAAAAGAGATTGTAAGTCCTCCAGTGATTAAAGAAACTAAAACGTCGTCTAAGTAAGTTTTTTTGGGAATTTGTTGATTTTCTCAAAAAGGGCTGTACCAATTTTGATAAAATTTATATGGGACCTTTTCGGAATAAACCCCTTTCGAACAAAAAAAGAATTTTGCAAATCCGTCTATATATGACAGAGTAATGCCAGAACATACATAAAAAAAAATATATATATAAACATTCGAATTGATAACCTCCTCCTTTTTGAAGTCGGTTAAAAATACGTAATTATAAATCAAAGGTATAACTTTCAATAACAGTGAGTAATATATCCGTGGAGTAATTAGTGAGTAATTTCATGTGGCTAGCTCATTAATGTCGATATTTGACTAATAACAACATAATTTTAAGGGTTGTACGTTGTTTCATAGCTAATAGTTTTATAGAATTTCGGTTCACATAAAATTTTTCTAAAAATTTCGTTTCATGGAATAATCAATACGCAGAATACTTACTCTCAAGATTTTCAAATCATTGATTTTTGTTTCGCATAAAGTTTATTGTTAGAATAATCATATCATAGAATAACAAATCAAATATTCTTTATCCTTATATTTTTTATGTAATAAAAAATTTATTCCCAGGAATGGGACTCTCAGTTCTAACCAAACTTACTGCGCGTGCGTGCAAGCAACCACGCAGGATGCAAGCAAGCATTCAGCGTACAAGCAAGCATGCATCATGCAAGCAAGCATGCATCATGGAAGCGACCATGTAACATGCAGCAGGCATAGTTTCTGTCACGGCTCCGGCGGTCCCACGCGAGCTTATCGTCGCAGATGGTATTCACGCACACCACCGCAGCTTCGGCTTACTGGCCGGCTACGCCGGCCAGCCTCAGCCGCGGCGGCGGGCGTTAAAACCACCTGCTCCTCAGCTCGCGGGCCGCCTCGCCCCTCCACGCCTACGCAGATTTAAATTACACTCTAGGGGGAGGGCAGACAACACTAGTCGGTCGGAGTCGGTTTCGCAGCGATTCGTTTCTGTCATTAACATTGGTAGCACAACATATTGACTTTTTAAGACAACACTTTTGTTTTTGTCTATTTATATCTATACATTTTCGTTGAAATATATTCCATTAAAAAATACAACAAACAAACAATATTCGTTAAAAAAGAATTCTACTTTTTGATAAGTTTGTTAAACAAAAAAATGTGATTAAAAATTCATTGAATTGTGTTTCTGTGAAATATTTTTCATTGAAGTAAATAGTATTTGAAACAATAATAGTGGAAATAAAAATAGGAGAACCAAATATTATGTCAAACATTTTCTGGGAAACGAAATTCTATGAAATTTCTGTCTGCGAAACAAGGGGACACCAATTTTAAGCCATACGTTTTAAAGGTTTTATAGTTTGTATAGATTTGCTGTTATTGGAACGTCTAGAGGAAATATACAACGATTACTTTTATAATTAGGTAAGATGGCTACAAACCAGGCCTACTAGCAGAATGCCAATCGATTACGTCCATGATTAACGTCTAGACATCCTTACGCCAACTGCACACCAAATTAATTGAATCAATAATAGGGTCTAACTAGGAGGGTCCTCTTTAGCCGTTAACTTTTGATTTATATACAGAAATGAATACTTTTTACTTTTTCATTTGAAAGCATTCAAGAAAGCGACTGTTGTTTCAGCATGGTTGCTGAATTCAATGGAGATAGAAATACAGAGATTGGTATCGCAGTACGTACTACTTTGAAATGAATTTATTAATACATACTACTATATGACGCATGGGGTAGAATCAAACACGGTTTTAATCACATCTCGTCTGATGCCTAGAGCAAAAAGGGGATCAGGGACCAAAATGCGTAGCCCCGAGATTATTAACTCCGCACAATTTTGAAGGGGAGACGAAAATCTCATTAGGTATAGTCTCCAGTGGAGAATTCAGAGTTTTAGGTGTAACTTACGAGGGCTTAAAGTATATCCTGAATTGCTGATTAAACATGAATCGCGATGTTTACCTGAAACAAAACAAAATGAAAATTAGTACCGCAATGTTGTATTACAAAGACCGACCACTTTTTTGATGACTGTTTGTTTCAAGAGTTAAAAATAAGTTTCTTGGAAGTACAATATTATGAGGATCATAAAGTTTCCAAATTAGTCGGGATTCTACATCTAATTTAGTTTCTCATTTAGCAGTAAGATTATTGGAAAAAAGAAGTAAGCCAGAGATGCCTAAACACGGAGGAGAAAATATAACACTGGAGTGCACACTAACCACACAGTCCAAAAAAATCGTGATGTCGTACGTACCATACGTGTGTACTTCCAGCACATATAATTCTCATCATTACTGCGGCAACAAAACCAGGACTACATAATAGAGAGGAGCACATGTGGCGAATCGAATTACCCACACATTAGAGCTGTTTAACGTTTTATTTGTTTTTTAAACGCGGGCGCCGGCGCGTCGTCGCGTTGCTTTATGACCGGTAACTATGGGTACTACTGCACTAGTCGGGGTGTATGGGGTCCTGGTACAGTGAGATCAACTTAAATAGATTGATTGTTTGGTAAACCTTTTCATTAAAGGTTGGAATTGTTACTACCGAACGCCAAGTTGTTAAGTTCAGCAATCAAGAACGCTATATTTGTTTTACGCTTAACCACGTTATTAAAATTGATAGATGGCTTGATTACAATACATTTTATTTTACAAACCTATTTTAAATCATGCAATGGAATGAGACAAAAATGATGAGATATACAAACATAGTGCCAATTTCAAAACGTAATATAGTATTTTCTACTTCAAGCTAAATTACAGCTTCTACACCGTATTCACGGATAGTTTTAATTACACAACCTACAAAACAATCAGTTTGAATTTTTGAACTCGT
This sequence comes from Charanyca ferruginea, assembly GCA_947361185.1. Lineage (NCBI taxonomy): Eukaryota > Metazoa > Arthropoda > Insecta > Lepidoptera > Noctuidae > Charanyca > Charanyca ferruginea. Next base: position 2,440,486 of record OX376066.1, on the reverse strand, counting down.
TCATTTCCAGTGTTGTCATTTCCTTAGTTGCGCAAAGGGCTGTCCCGCGGCGGCACGACAATTACCGCGGCGACACATCACCACGACGCGTCCTAAGCACCGCAATCATTTCGCCAGTTTTCTTCACCACTGGCGAAATCACACAAGTTGGGAGCGTAAAGCGGATTTTTGACGTACTGAAGTATGATCTAAGAGGACAAAATCTTTGACGAATTTACCGAAATCTCAAAGTCAACGTGACGCCGAGATACGTATCAATATTTAACTTCAACGGAACTGCTGCCCTGCACAATCTTACTTGTGTCCTTGGTTGATCAATAGTTTGTCTACTAGTCTTTGTTTTTTCCAGTACAACTGGGATACCCACAAAGCGATCTAAACCACAATAATAAAATCAGAGTTCTCAGCTACCGCTGCTCTTATAACTTGCACCAACGTCGTCTGGTCCCAAGACGCTCGTCGTAGTCTCGCCACTACGCGACATTACTCATCGGTCAAGTGCGCCTTTGGGACAGAGCGAGACACCACTAGCTCCGTCTCTTTCTACACACACGATCCAAATACTACGCATTTCCATTTGGACTCAGCAATGTGAAAACTACGTCTGCGAAAGTCCAACCACTTTTTCGTCTTGGAAAGCTCGCAACTGATCTAATTAACCAATCACCGTTGACAACTGGAATTTTAATATTCCATGTGCTTTAAAAAGAAAATTAATGTTCTCGCAATAATTTCAAGCTCTCAAATCAAATCAAATTAAATTCATTTATTTGCGTAAATAAGGTACAGAATGTTCTTATAAAATAGTATGTTGATCTCTTATTCTGCCATTAATTTCAGCGTGCAAATTTTACATAATTATTATTATCTATAGAAAAATTAATTGACTTGAATTGGGCATGCATTAAATAAATAAAGTATCAAATTGTATTAAATTCATTTTAAATTGATAACAATTCATTATTAATAATGTGACAATCATTATACTACAGTTCACGACTTACAACTTATAATCTAAGAACTCAAGTACACTATAAAAGCATTTATCAATTAACATTTTTGTCAAAATACGCTTGAATTTAAAAAATGGGAGTGACGTTATGTTACTTGGAATTTTATTATACAATTTTATACACATAATATAACTGTTGTTCGATGTAAATACGAGATTTGTTTTGGGTTTATACAGTTTGTTGGCATTATGAGATCGAGGGGCATAATAGCTTGTCGATTGCTGAAAAAGACTTTTATGCTTGTAAACAAAAATACAGGATTCCAAGATATAAATGCATGGTAGAGTCAGTATCCTATATTTCCTAAAGTATGGACGACAAGAATCTATTTGTTTCAACCCAAAAATAGCCCTTAAACACTTTTTTTGCATTACAAATGCTCGATCAATTTCGACACAGCGGCCCCAAAGAATGATACCATACCGCAAAATGGAGGATATATAGCCGTGATATGCGATAATTGCAGCGTCCCTAGATATTTCGCAACTAATACGCCTCAGAGGGTAGACAAAACTATTCATTTTACCACAAACGTCATTAACATGGTTTTTCCAAGAACAAAATTTATCTAATGATATTCCAAGAAATTTAACTGAGTTAGTTTCTGTCAGTGGGTTTCCTTTATATGCTACATTTAGGTTCAAAGGTTTTGATCGGTAGGTATGAAATTGTATGAATTTTGTTTTACTGATATTGACCTTTAGATTGTTCGCTTCTAGCCACTCTATGGACGTTTGAAGAGCCGTGTTTATTTCCTGTTCATAGCTAATTTTATCATTACCTTTTAATATAATAGTGGTATCGTCCGCAAATAGTATACATTTGTGATTCAAGATGTTTACAAAATCATTTATGTAGAGCAAGAACAGTGGCGGGCCTACAATACTGCCTTGAGGCACGCCACACCTATTTAACAAAAACGAAGACCGAAATAACTCTCGCGTTTTGGATTGTTCATTATAGCTGAATACTTCAACTGCCTGTACTCGGTCAGTTAGATATGATTTCAGCCAGTCATATGCTTTTCCCCTGACTCCGTATCTAGAAACTTTTTCTAACAACCGTTCATGACTGACATGATCAAACGCCTTACATTATGTAGCTCTGACATTATGTAGCTCATTGCAACTGTCTTGCATGTTTCATCCATGTCCCAGGATTTTGATTAGATAGACAATTCATCTAATAACACTATCGTAATTAATCCTAATCACAGTCAATACAGCTAACAAAGATGAAATGCATCTATTTCTACTGCCGATCTATCTGCAACAGCTATTTGACTGAAATAGATGCGACTATGTAGGTCTTTCCGACATTTACGATCACTATTCGTCGAAATAGATTTCATTTCGACGTCATTTGGTATTTATTGGTCTATGGTAAGTTTATAAATGAGAGTATACAATATGGAGGGTGTCTAAAATGTTTTCCTGGAAATGCAGTCTTTTCCGCATATACTAGTGTTATTTGTCTAAACCTCTCAACCTTCGTCAAACAATATTAATGATTTCTGTATCAGTGAATAGAATATCACCTCGACATTTCACTTTGTATTTTTTATTTATCGGAAGATCGGATTGATCGTTTTAGCAAAAATATTAGGTCCTTACATATGAAATTGCCGATACTTAATACTGGCAACTTTGAAATCAAATATTTTGTGTTTGATTAGGAATTCCAAATTCAAAATTATTTCTAAATAAAGACTAAAGAATATTGTTTTAAAATTCGTGTTTCATTTGTTTTCACGTCATTTGTTTGGACTTGAAAATTGCTATAGTAACAACAATGGAGAAATTAAAAATTCGCGGTATTTACGAATATGAGTTCCACCGTGGCGCCAGTGCAGCAGAAACGGCTCGAAGGATTAACGACGTGTACGGATCAGGCACCGCTAACGAACGAACTGTGCGTTTTTGGTTTCAACGTTTCCGTTCTGGAAAATTTGATTTACAAAATGAGCCTCATGGACCACCGGATACTCTAGTGAATAATAAAGAATTGAAGGCGATAGTGGAAGCGGATCCATCTCAAACCATTTCTAAATTAGCAGCATCCTTTGGAGTAAGTGACAAAACAATCATTATCCATTTGCGTCAAATTGGAAAAGTAAAAAAGCTCGAAAAGTGGGTACCGTACGAATTGACTGAAGCACACCAACAAACACGCGTCGGTTGCTGCGCTTCTTTGCTCAATCGTCACAATAATGAGGGAATTTTAAATCGTATTGTCACTTGTGATGAGAAGTGGATCGTGTACGATAATCGCAAGCGATCATCGCAATGGCTTAACCCTGGAGAACCAGCAAAACCTTGCCCCAAGCGAAAACTGACCAAAAAGAAGATTCTAGTTAGTGTTTGGTGGACCTGTGCTGGTGTCATCCACTACAGCTTCTTGAGATCACGCCAGACGATTACTACAGACATGTATTGCCAACAGTTGCAATCAATGATGGAAAAGCTCACCATTAAACAACCGAGACTGGTCAATTGCTCTAGCCCATTGCTCCTTCAGGATAACGCTCGACCACATACTGCACATCAGACGGTCGCCAAGTTAGAGGAGCTGCGACTGGAAACTCTGCGTCACCCACCATTCTCTCCAGATCTTGCCCCAACCGATTACCACTTATTTCGAAATTTGGACAACTTTTTACAAGAAAAAAAATTCAATTCTGATGAGGCAGTTAGAACAGCCTTCAAGCAGTTCATCGATTCTCGCTCCCAGGATTTTTTTACCACGGGGATCAATGAGCTCCCGATAAAATGGCGGAAGTGTATCGATAACAATGGTGCATACTTCGATTGACTAAATATATAATTTCTTTAAAAAAAGTTATTTTTAATTTTTTGATACCGAGCGGCAATTTCATATGTAACGACCTAATAGAAACTTCATAAAAGGTAATTTCGTTTAAAACTCGCTACTTAATTAACATGGGTGGGTTCAGTACGAGCATGACACTTTATAACAATAGGGTATTTTACTCTATACGGGAAAAAAACTATAAATATGTTATTGAGACAGTTTAGGCATAAAGCAGTCGGAAAATGTTAGTTTTAGTTTATAAAATAACAAAACCAATTTTTAAATTCAATTTAAAATTTTCAGTATTTTTAATCTGTTATAAAACACCATGAAATAATAGCGGCCATGTTATTACGCCGTACGGCTGTGCATACAAAAAATTGTCAACTGTCAGTCAACCGATTGGCGTGGCTTTGTACTTTTATTATTTCCGTAACTAACGTAATTTTTTCATTATTCCCAAGATATTTATTTATTTATTTATTTTATTTATTTATTATTACTCCTATTACAAAATATGCTTTTAATTATTTTTAAATTATATACAATTATCATATTTAATATGAGCGCATTTGATACAAAACGAACTGACGTCATTTACGCTGAGCAATATGGCGTCCAGTAAGAGGCGTTTTCGTCAAACTACGCGCGAAATTTAAAAAAATAAAATTTAGATGAATTTTTGTGGCACTTATCGATTGAATAAAAATTTTGTTTATTTTTTTGGTGGCATATTAGCACTACAGAATTACATTGAGACACTTTTCAAAAATGGGTGTAATACCCTATTTGAATATGTGGTTAGCGTTATACTTAGGACTTTCATCGTAACATGATGGGCATGTACGTGCCAAATCATTTCAGTCTGTCTGGGATTCTTATTTGTCCCTTGTAGGCGTAGATTATGTCTAAACGCTATTTTTAAACCTATTCTTTAAGTTACTAACTAATAATCAATACAACATCATAACAGGTTATTTGTACCAACGTTGTCTTTTCCAAGGCGTTTGACATCTTGTCATCGCCGATATTCGTAAGCTTTCGCTAGAAGACAATGTAGTACACGTTGTCAGATAAATACATCGCCATAACAATACAGTAACACAATCTCCAATGATCACGATTGCGCGTCCTACCAGCCACATTGCAACCCACAAGCTGCTATGTAAGGCTTGCTTCAATAGTATCTGGTTGGTAACCACTAGTTTGAATGTAGTCGTATAAGCACAATACGATGCTGCTGCAGGTGCCACAACTATTAGCTACCGTAGAATCTTACGATAATACTCGTAGGTACATTGTTTGCATTGTCTTATTATTGAATTGTTCTTGTTCTTGGGTTCTAAGGCTTCTTGGTTACTAAATTGAAGCTATTCTTTCTTTCATTCTCTGTGCAGCTGTCTTTAAACGTGTTTTCACCCTTTTCTCTTAATTGGTAGATCCTTCAAATGTATGATTTGCATCAAATAACCGTCTTTCTTTCACATTCATTAAAAAAAAAAACAACCGCTTTATCGCGTTAACTGGTCGCTACTCAGGGACAAAGCGATTCTAGCGGATGGAATGGACCATTCAAACCCTTTCTGTGATACAAAAAGCGGTTAGGGGATAACCGAGGGATAGACACGGACGGGGGACAGGACAGAATCGATAGTATTAGCATATACCGACACTAACGCATGGGTAGTCTCCGATGACCATTCCTTGGCAGAATTCAAAGCTGAAATTATACAAGTATTTGCACGACATGGCGAAAAAAAGGACACAGACTATTAGCTAGTATTTCCAGCAAATGACGTAAGTACTTACGCGAATGTGCGTCATCGCGGATTTCGCTATGAAATAGTAATTGGATCCAGTCGCCTGCCCCGTCAGCATTACGTGGGCTATTGTCTAATTAGCAGCTAATTAATACGTGGCGCAAGCGTACAGGTTTGGTGGCGCTTGTAATTTAAGCTCTATTTTCTGAGCCTTACGGGACAGCACAGGCATGGATGCAATTGATAAAATTAAAGAAACGGCGTGAGAAGTAATAGGACAAATCTATACTAATATTATAAAGCTGAAGAGTTTGTTTGTTTGTTTGGTTGAACGCGCTAATCTCAGTATCTACTCACTGGTTAGAATTGAAAAAATCTTTTTGTGTTGGATAGTCCTTTTATCGAGGAAGGCTATAGGCCCATGCGAAGCCGGGTCGGGTTGCTAGTATTTAGATAAAATTAGAATTGAAAAATGACTTGGGAGAAGTTAGTGTAGTGTAGAGAATGGGGCAGGTAAGAGGGGAATTTAGTTTAAAGGTATTAATTAATTAAATCAGTCTACAATATTATTATTTATTTATTTTCTTTGTGTAAACCGCCTATTTTTCGCACACGCGCTAAACACTCCCACACCCATAACACACTACAACTACAACATACATTCACTACACTTAACACTATCACAAAACTTCTCAAAAATTTCCCATACACAATCATCAAACATTTGCTCTTAAAGAATTCACTCTTCACTTTCTCGCTCTCCATTCTCTAATACCACAAGATCAAAATGCAACCACTTGACACAGTCCACTGGCACGTCTGCCACAATATAATTATATAAGCATACCCTATGGCGGGACACTGCCCCCTAAGATACAGGCCTAGCCTAGTTTAGGGGACAGGGTTGAACCTATAGAGTACAATAGCATTAGATAAGTATATCTAATGCTAAATTAAGAGCACTAATCTGTATACAGTGCAATGTACTTGAACTTTGTGCTAATAAAAAAAAAATTTATTATTATTATTATTTTGTTCTGCAGTTAGGTTTCGTAGTTTAATGTTACAATATTAAAAATCACGATCATAACCGTTATTGTTGTTGCATATTAGCTAAATCTCGGAGGTTATCTTTACTATAGTAAGTAAGTTTCTTATACAACTTACAAGTTAATAAAAACAAAGCGACTTTGATTTCATTAGGTGCAAAAGAGAGTTATGTAAAATCTTAACCAGAAGTGTCTCAGACTCAATGTTAAGATTGTGTGCTAATAAATCAATATTTTGAACATCAGCGGTTCTAATATGTTACCGGTATTGGTGTGTTACCAAAACACATGTAAGTATTTCTTTGTTTATTTGCAGAGAAACAATGATCCTGAGTTTTTGTGCAGGGCACCCTAAATTCACTTATTTACTAATTTCCTAACTAATTTTAAAATACGGAACAAAATTTTTACAAGTCCATCGGGCAGTGCCTCTTTAAAAAAATATAAGTATGAGTGCGAAAAAATATTTGAGAGCTGTAGAAAGAGAATGCTAGCAAAAGCTAAGATTAATAATACCAGGCTCACCAGGCTATAATAGCTACACTTTTTCGTCCTAAAATCTAGCTTCTGTAAATAACAGTAAAACATGTGCCGAGCCTTGCTGTTTTTTCTGGAAGCGAGAACCCTAAGTGCGCGTCCAAATGAGAATGAATGAATATAGGCCACAGCGACGCCAAGAAAATGGGAATATTTTTCACGAGAATATGTTCATTTTACTAACAAAAAACATTATCTATCTACCATTTTTGGTTAAACCTTTTTTTAAACAACGAAACACAAAATGCTTGCCTAAAATTGGTGTATAACAGCCAGACTTTCAAGGTTTTAGACACGAAACCGTTGGCAACAGAGCACTAAAAATTCCGCTTTTCGTTTATCCATTAAGTTTTTATGTTCCACCATAAACTCGGGCTGGGATTAAGGTCAGAATAAGTTCGAATTCTGTCAGCAATTAAAGGTAGTGTCTTCAGAATCCCACGTCTAATGCGTGGGCAGGTTTTGGTATATTCGAGACCCGCCTTTTCTCGCGAACAATGGTCGTGGATCACTGATCTCTAGATAGTAGTAATGAAGAATTTTAACCGTCGAAACTGTAGCCTACTTCATTTTTTTTCTTTCTGCCAATTATCACTTTAATAACTGCAGCCATAAATAAAACATTTCCTCTATATATCAAAGGTGGACAAAGGATTAATAACAGTGCGAGCAATTAGAACTTTTTGTGAAGGATATTATTTTACGATGGCAATTAAACGTGAGCTTGCTAAGAATAATTATGATACGCGCTGTGTAAATCTTAGTCCGATGCGGTACGGTAACAAAGCAATAAATACTTGTGTAATTTACTACTACAGTCAAGAATTAGCATACACACCTTGAGCGTGTTGTAGATCTGTTCCTATTTATGTAGAGGTAACGATTTTATCAGGGCGAAGACTGACACCGAGAAGACCGAAGTATGAAATAAAAGAAAAAAAACTTACCTTATTAATCATCAGCTAAATATAAAATATAAACACAATCTGAACGCTATGACAGATGTGAAGTTTTTTGAAGGTTGTGCAACCCTCTTAAGCAATCTAATATCATGAGGTAATGATACCAGGGTTGCATAATGCATAAAGCAAAACATTTACATTTCTCCCCCTCACTGGAATGAGCAATGCACATAAAATGATGACAGTGTTCTTTCCACACCTTCAACAATTCATTACTATTGCATGGACAGTTGGTTCGTTCCCAGAGCGCGTTTTACGTGACTGTTTGAAACGACTTGGATACATATATACTACTTGTTACTTATACACATAAAGTTTTCGCGTCATAGGTCGACTAGTAGCAAGACTTTATACTTAAAGTATAAAGTTAATAAAGGATCATAACTGTTATTTAAGGAACCAAGGTTGAATCGGATCGTGGAAATATAAATCAATGGAAATAAAGAATGTGGGTTGTATTGATGATTTTTAGGGTTTCGTACCTCAAAAGGAAAAAACGGAACTCTTATAGGATCACTTTGTTGTCCGTCTGTCTGTCTGTCGGTCTGCATACACTAAGGTCTAAGGCCGCTTGAAGCTGTGAAAAAATCAAACTTCTAAGTTAACGTGAAAAAAAGATACGGCCGTTTATGTCGCAATAAACGTACATTTCGACACTCTTAAGGTACTTTCCGTTGACCTAGAACTATGAAATTTGGCAAGTATTATCGTCTTATACTATAAATACAGGGAAAAGTCTGAAAACTATGTAATGAAAAACATTTGTAATGAAATAATTAAAAATATAATCTTTGTTTAAAATGAGGTTTTTTCGCGACTTGGTTCGTGTGAATGTCGGTTATCGCGGATACAGGCAAAGTCCCGGATTAAAAAGTACCCTATGTGCTTTCCCAGGGTTCAAGCTATTTTCATACCAAATTTCACCAAAATCGGTTCAGCCGTTTCATCGTGGAAGCGTAACAGGAGTTACTTTCTCATTTATAATATTAGTATGGAAGTATGGATATGTATTATGTACGGTCCCCAAAGGAGATAAGTATCCATGTCGCCGGAAACAGTTGAAGTTTACTTAGAAACCAATAGGTTTTTATGAATAAAATAAAATACAATTTATAGAGAATAAACAGTTCAATGATTTAATAAAATTTCATTTGAAAGCCCCCATTGGTTTCTAAGAAATCTTCAACTATTCTTGACGACATGGATACTTATCTCTTTTGCGTACTGTACCTACAAATTTGTACGGAACCATCGGTGAGCGAGTCCGACTCGCTCTTGTTCGGTTTTTTTTTTAAACATCTGATTTGGATACGTAACATAATGATAACATTAACACCTTTTATATTTTTTTATTGAAAAGGACTACTTATTACCAGGTGGTAATATTCTCTATCGGAGTAATCATCCACGCGGGTTGTCTGACCGAAAATGATGCTCAAACAGAGAAGTAGCTACACTTCACATTTCATCTTCTTACGAAGTTGTATGTGAAAAATATAATTCACGTTTATCCAATACTATATTGAAAGCACTGGCTTGATACATTTGTTGTAAAGATAAAAGATAAAGAAATAACCCCATAGAGCTCGCCAGTCGTAAAAGTCTTGATATCATAAAGATTGGAGGAATTACTGTTCTTGTTCTCACTCTTCATTAGTTCTAGCTATAGGTACTACAATTTATAAACTTTATCGTCAAAGCAAGAATTTCTTACAAAATGTGATGTTACGTATATTATTAAAGACTGTGATTGTTATCTTTTACGTAATACTCGTCTATTATTATGCCTCACTATAAGTACATGCTCGTTCTTCTTGCTATAAATACTTAGTTTCCTTGTTATTCCGGATTTCTGTGGTACCTATCATTATCAACACTTTATATAATATTTGTAATTTCATGAATGCTTATAGCTGTAACATTAAACAGGAGTTCGTCCTGCATTCCTTCTATATAGCTCTAGTACAAACTACTAACTTAATTATTCCGATCCGGTTTGAACCAGTTGTGTAACTTTGTACGCCATGCATTGATAAAGCCCAGCGGACGGTGCGTATGATAAGTATGCAGTATCCAATGAATGTTGAATTTATTTTAAAATCTACGAGTATTTTTGTCGTAATATCATATTACGTAGCAATCTTAGATTCAGATCAACATATTGAAAATATATCAGACACCCGGAGGTAACATTTAGTGACTTATGTAAAAGACCGATGAGAACTAAAGATAGTAATTAATATTACCAACCAAAATAACAAATTCGCTAAGCAGAACAAAGCCGGGGATTAAGCAAAGAACTAGAATACAGATTACGATTTAAATAGAACAGAATTATTTAAATAAAACCATTCTTTGCATGAAGATAATTATTAAACAAGATAACGGGATCCAAAAGGTAGTACCGGCCCAAATTAATATTAAAGAACTAGGTATAAAGAATAATAATAAAGAAGAATACTACACAAGTAAGTAGAAACAGTAACACGTTGATCTTAGAACTGACAATACAGTGAAGCGACAACAAGTCCCAATGAAATGCGTCGTCGTCGTCGATTTGAATGAATTTGTCGTGTCCTTACTATCGCTGTGACCTACATAAGTAATAATGTGATTGTTCGTATAAATTATAATGTTTTGAATGAAGACTATTTCATAACACATTGCTGAACAAAACAATTTGCGTAACGTGTGTACTATGGTCTTCCTGTTATCGTCCGGCTTCTGTGTTGTTTAGATATAACACAACGTGCCGTGTTCAAGATAGTTTTGTTATGACGTTTGATTGAAGAACTTGTCAATTATCTTTGCTAGTAATAAATATATAGAAGCCCTTTTGTGACTGTAGATATATAAGAGTTCTCAGGACTGTCATTCATTCCGGAAGACCCCACGTTTTAATGTTCTAAAGTTATTGAACTTCGCTTTACCGTAATTGTCTGTTTGTGACCCAATTTGTACATGTTTACATTTAAAAGCTTCAATTTATCATAGTCAGAAACAGGTTTGACTCAAGATAATATTTTGGACATCCAACCTAAATATGGCTTAGTTGCGGACACCTACATTGGTCTAGAAAGTTCCGCCTAAAGCATATCATTTCGAAACAGACTTGCGATCCCCTCGGCTCAGGGACGGCTACTGAACCGTAGACCTCAGGTGCTTCTTCTGGGTTCAACACGCATGCGCACTGAGAACCAGGTCTGCAAGCAACCAACCAACAACATTTGCGCTGCGTAAAACCCCCGCTACAGAAAACTGAGCTTTAGCTCCGTAGATTCAAGGTATTGATTCCATTTTGTAACGACAACGTTTCCTGACTTCTTTATAACCCTTCGTAGATGTTATGCAAAACTGCGGCCACCTATTTGGAACGTTGTGATCAGGTGATGGAAACAACGTGATAAGCATCTCGGATTCAGGTTCTATTTGAACAAGGAGGAACTAAGCCTTTTTGTCGAAAAGTATTCGTTGAAAGCTTGCTATCAACTGGGGAATTACGTGCAATTAAATATTTTCAAAAGAAACGGGAGATATTCTCTCATTTAGGAACGAATAATATTTTTAATGTAGACAACGATGAATTGTGCACTACATTTGGTCGTGACTTAGCGGAAACGTGGGACAGTATCAAACTAAGTGGGAAATGGGTCATAACCACAGGCTGATGTCATGGCAACATTCAATACGCCGCGGTCGTCTGAGTAGGAGACCGAATGTAAATATTATACGATCGTGAATGAAACCGACCTTCGCTAATTCAAATGAGTGGCGGCTCTGAACCTTGGGAATGGCTGAAATTGTAATAAGTCTAAATTGTCAATGGTTTATATGAGTGCGAATAAAGGACGCTGATTTTTAAGCGTGTACAGATTTTGCGTTGTTTGAAACATTCCTTTTCGTAACAATGTTCCCAGTTGTAAATATTAGCCTCAAAATGTTTTGTAGAATTGAAATGCGAAAAGGTATCGACGAAAGTATTTCTGCGTATCTTAGCTTACAAATATTTTAGAAATTTGATATTATTTTTATCGTAATAAGTTTTTGTAAACTCTAATATAATCAATTTTCTGATTTAATCTGAATAGACACAGCGAAAACGCCTCGTAAATTTTCCAAAATTATTTCCAGACAACACTATCTCTCCTTTGCGACGCAATTACGTCTAAAAGCAACCCAATAAGAGGGTAATAGATACCAGGCGGGATGCAGAGCCTCAGCCAACAAAAAGGGGAGGAAATTGATTAAGGAATAGCTTCTCTGTTTACATTTTAATATTGCATGCACACATAGCAATCCAATAAGGTAGGTGGTTCAAAGAGCCTTACCAAATTCACGTTTGCTTAAACAGAAAAACGGAATTAAATGCAGAGTAGGTTGCGTGCGTTTATGTGAATCATTGTGGTTAGAAAAAGCCGAGATAACCCACAGGTTTAAACATAGAATCAAAATTGTGTGTCATTATTACTTTGGACTCGATCTAAAACAGGTCTAATTTATCTTCAGATTCAAGCATAACATCAGTGAGTGAGGATAAATAAATATAAAAATAAATGCGAATGATCTTCAGTCAGCGAGTCAGTATTATAACAAAAATCGCTCAAAATCTAATCTTGGATTGTTTCATTACAGACAAATGCTCCCGGTGAGGAATTCTTTTTTGTACTGTATTAATAAGAACAAAATTAATTAATTACGATCTAGCCTAAAAAACTAATAACCAATTTAACTTTCAGTTAATAAGTCACGTGATATATTATGTTGAAACTAATAAAAATAGTGTACATTTGGAATTTCACACAAGTCCGTATCCGTAGCACTTTCGAGTCTGATGTAATTAAAGCACTATGTTCATGTATTGTGTTACATGTGTAGCACAACATTGTTTGTTACTATTACTATATTAGGTATTAGTTCAGTTTGTACACTACTTTAATTCAAAGGATATTTACGATTTTTATGAAAAAGTATAGCATGATATTATATCTGAGCTAGTCTTATACAATTATTATCATTGGACTGACTTCAAGTAGGTATAGACAAAAATACAATGAGTGCTGCGACGAAACCTATATATACAACTTTGTATAAAGTATGACCTGTCTACATCCTGTCTCGATCGAATGTTTTCATAACAAGGGAATGGAAAATATCTTCTTTCCCCATAGAATTCTTCGACAGAATTACTTCACAACTTAGAAGCTGTTTATAATTCCTCATTAAGGAAACTTTGTAAGCCTTTGTGGAAATATTGGCGTTAATAATATTCATAATATGAATTCAAAACATCCTGTTTGGGTTAACACATTGGAAGGATTATAGTTATGGCTAGGCTAGCAACATAGGTCAATGGTCTCAAATTGCGCATTAAAGAGGTTCATAATGAATAGCAAAGAATGAGTACTGGTGGTAAATAGGTTTATTTACGGTCGCTGGCAATGAATGGAATGTAATCAATGATTGAACAGACTTTTGAAGAAGTCGTTGTGAATACAAGCCTTAACGATATCATGGATGGGTCAATAGTGTCAGTACTATGAGATGTAACTGCTAAAGAGAATACACCTAGCATTTATACATATACATTACGAATGATCTTCGAATGATCGTCAGTCAGTGAGTCAGTATTGTAACAAAAATCGCTCAAAATCTAATCTTGGATTGTTTCATTACAGGCAAATACTCCCTGTGAGGGAGTACCTTTATGTTTTTTTTTTGTAGTGTATTAATAAGAACAAAATTAATTAACAATTCTTATTAAATTTATTATTAATCTAGACAACGTTTATGATTTCTAGTGGTACTTCCCGATCCCAAGATATTACATCGTAGGGCTAGGTCACAATAGGTGCAAAATTTAAAACTCTTACAGACTATATGAGTGATAATACGTTATAACTATCAATAGACACACACACACATATACACACATACATTTACACACACACACACACACACAAACAAAAACACACACACGCACTCACAAAGAGTCATACCAGTATCTTTATCTTTAATTCATTTTGTTTTGTTTATAATACTTAAAATAGTTATCGTTACCCAAAAATATATTGATCCTAGGGAGAAGCGGAACCACCCAATACAAGCATAGCTACAGGCTTCCTGGGTGGTTCCAGCCACAGAATATAATGATGTGAAAGGTTAATGAAATAAACTATTTTTTTTTTCGATCGGGCATGGTTACACAAGCTATGCTTACCGCAGTCGGTCCCTGGATGGGTGACCATCCATTACAAACAGATATCCTTCCGAACCTCAGAGAGGTACGTATAGCCGATAGAAACGGCTCTCATTCGTAGATCTTTAACAGTCGTTATGGGTAGTCAGAAGCCAGAAAGTCTGACAACCAGTCTTACCAAAGGCTATCGTGTTACACAGTATCTGGGTTGTGGAGGTCAGTCGCTTCGTGTAAAACACTGGTATTCAACTGTATCTGGTTAGACTGGGGGCCAACCGAAACATAGTTAAAGATGATGTTTAATACAAAAACATTGAGTATAGCCATTTATTTGTCACTAAATTTGCTACAATTTGGTAAATTAAACCCAACCACGATTTACTTTGAAGATCTGAATTCTCAACATTGTTTCCAGTGGAAGTTGGAACTGTTTGACTTTCATGCTACTTCCGATTGTTTTTGTTACGACTTTACTTGGAGTAAAGCTTAATCAATTGTTTGTGTTAACGGAGCTTTGAATCAGGGTGTAAGAGAAACAGTATGGTAACAAGAAGGTACTTTTGCTCAGTAAATTCTACTTCAAAGTAGGTATCTACTGGACGTTAAGAAGTTTCAAGTGTGAATTCCTGGAAATAGCAAATGCTAAGGAGTTTAACTCCTTTAACTCCTTATCATTTGCTATTTTCCACGCAAATTATTCTATCAGAGAACTAGCTATGCCCGTGGCTCATAAGTGAATGTTGAAAGAGTGGGTTACACTACCTAATTATTTAAAAGTTCATTTGAAATCAGGAAAAATATCTTTTCCTTACGTTACTGTAAATAGGAGAAATTCTACCTGCGGTCACAATTGCTTCATGAAACCGTGTGTCAAAAGATATCGTGAAAGTCAAGCTTTTAGTAAATCTTTGACTCATGACTATCGGCTATTCATCTACAGAAAAATAACTGCAAGGCAAGTTTTTCCGGTTCGTGTGGTGTCGGACGTAAAGAATAGTACCATCCCATATCTGCCCGTGGGTGTCGTAAGATGCGACTAAGTGACTCACCAGAGAATCGGCAGCAGCGTTCTCTGTGCCTTTGTAACAACCATACTGCGATCGTCAACCCGCCTGCCAAGCGTGGCGATTATGGCAAAACCCCCCATTTTGGTGGAGGCCTATGTCCAGCAGTGGACGTCTTTCGGCTGAAATGATGATGATGAAGTTTTTTAGGAATTAGTCAGATGATAATACAGTAGGTACTCTGTTTCAGATTTGTGTGGGACCAAAATGCCATTAAGTATTAAGTTCGTGTTCCGTCACGCATCCTGGGAAACCGGTGTCATTAAACTATATATTTTACATTTCAACAATTCTCAACAGCTTGTAGTCACAATTTAAGGAGATGAAAATATGTTGTTGAATATAATAAATAATATGGTGTTTATCACAAAACAATCAATAAGCTTTAGTAGATGAAATTAGAACACAACACAAGTAAACCGCTTTACTCCCGATATAGAATCCGTTTCCCTAGTTACCTGTTCCAACAAGGATAAACGACTATTTTCCTTATCATTTTGGATCGACAAACTTTCATAAACAGTTTACGAATCAAAAATTTGTATCGGCAAGGACGTGCCACGCCTGTGTGTAAAACTTGAGATGTTCACACCAACTTTGTTTAGCTCGAAACTGTCGTAACTTTGTCAGAGGCAAGATACTTTGTGTGTTGTTGTTGAAAGAATACAATTCTGAAGGTTTAAATATGTAAAATATTTATTATCAATTTAGAAATGATAGTAAGAACAAATAGAAAGAAGAAAAATATAAACAAAAGAATAGGAAATAGAAAAGAGAAAGAAGAATAAAAAGAGAACAAGAGAGAATATTTATGAAGACATGGACTTGGAGCACTCAAATCGGAAGATTTTGTTTTGGCGACCATGACGTTTCAAAATCAGTAGGCGTAAATAATAGTTTTAAAGTAAATAATTTTACAATTTATGCATTCAATACTTTTTTAGTATTTTTTATTGCTATCTACATATTTCCTGATTAGGATTCCGATACGTAGTTTAATTGCAAATATGTACGAGTATATACAATTACATTCTAGTCTGTGTCAAATTCCTCTAATTTTTTAAAACTTGTTTGTCTCTGAGTAAAGGTATCGTCTAAATTTTGATCAGTTTTATTTACGAGAATCGGTCTTCAATTATTGGCCAGTCAACCTTCTGCATGTGCTATTTTACTTTACAATACGGCCCTACTATTTTTAGTTTGCCGTTTAATTAAAAAAGCTGTCAAGCGTGAATTGCACTCTCGTAATACGGATTTCACATCGACAGCAATTTGTTTGTGGTTGTATTATGTTACGTGGTGTTATGTAACTATTAATAACTTTATAGACTTGATCACAGAACACATTATTCAGAACTGTGTATTCGGCGGTGACCATAAACATGTCGACGATATCCATATAGGGACCTATATGTAGTATATTTGTCATAGCTTTAGACAAAAAGAGACCAAATTAAGATAGTATTGAGGTTATGTTGAAAAGCTGTTTTCAGTGATAATTTTTAAATTCATACCTATTAATATTATATAGAAGGTAAAATTGCTTTGTTTGTTTGTTTGTATACAGGGGGGTAAAGGCTGAAACTTATCATCCGATTTTAAAAATTCTTTCACCAATAGGAAGCTTCGTAATCTTTGAGTGCTAAACGCTATATTGCAAAGTATTAGTGGGTAATTTTACATTGCTTTGTATTTATCGTGAAATAACGATAGCGGGGTCGCAATTAATGTGAGAGAGCGCGTGAAAAAGTTTTAATTTTATTACTCTTTTCTTTGTTTTTTCTTTTTCATGCTATGTGTGTGTAGTATTCTATGTTTTACGCTTTACTTGGTTCATCTTACATATCATGTATCACAGTATGACCCACAAATAGGCACTTCCTTCAACAATGAAGATATCATTTAGCGCGTGGCTACACATCAAGCTATGCATTCCCAGTATAAGATAATCTCTTATTGTAAGGAAATTCTATACAATGCGAGATCAGCTTATTGTGGAAATTATAGCTAGATGTGTAACCGCGTGTACGAAAAAATATGCACGAAATAGGTATACAAACGTAAGTTTTGTAACAAACAAAACAATATGCTTTGATTAACATTGGTACTGAGGTACTACCTTTGCACCAATGTTAATCAAAGGATATTGTTCTGTGATCGACTTTATTGCCTAACGTTTAGTAAGCTCTCAGAGGTAGTGACGTCATTACTGTACTTGGACTATGACCGTGTCGCTATCAATGGCGCGTATCTATCATAGTTAATGTACATACATCTATACATAGGTCTGTACAATATATACACAAAATTGTTTGTAATGTCCAAATAACAGTTTTTTACTAAATGCATAAGAAAGTATCGGCACTGCCTCAGATTATCAAACAAAAGGCAGATAGACCGTGCGGAACACTGCGAGTGAAGCCACAAAAGCAAATACAAATTAAAAAACGAATACCTACAATTCGCTTCGCGCTGTAGGTACTGACAACAAACTACAAATAAAAATTTAAAAGCGAATACAATCTCGAGATTGTAGGTATTCGTTATTGAATTTGTATTTGCTTTTGTGACTTCACTCGCTGTGTTCCGCATGGTCTATCTGCTCTTTGTTTGATAATCTGAGGGCACTGCTATCAAAAAAAACAATTTTTAAAGTGTTTGTCTGTGTGTTTGTTTCCGCTAAGCTCTGAAACGGATGTACCGATTTTGACGGGACTTTCACTGGCAGATAGCCAATGTTATAAGTTAGGCTACTTTTGGTTCAGAAAAAAAAATTGTTCCGCGAAAAAAATTCAAACTCCGCTGATAACCGACAATCGCGGACGAAGTCGCAGGCATCAGCTAGTATCTAGTAAAATTGTAGTTGTTACGACTAAAGACTGGTCCCAAATAGTACCTACTCATCATCATCATCATTTCAGCCGAAAGGCATCCACTGCTGGTCACAGGTCTCCCCCTAGGGGGGATTAGCCGTAATCGCCATGCTTGGCCGATGCATGTTGGCGATCGCAGTAGGTGTTATGAGGACGCTGCTGCCCATCCTCTGGTGAATATTCCTCTGTGGCCTTCTACGACACCCACGGGTAGAAATGGGGTGCTGCTATTCGCGGCCGGCACCACACGGGACCTAGTACCTACTAAAAAGAGCGAATTGCGAGAAGAGCACGGAAACATTTGCCCAGCAATGGGAATTTCTGGCTGATAATAATAAATGTAGTCAACGTCAAGTAATCAGAATTATCGGAGAAGTATAGATCTAGAACAACGGATTAACTCACTGTGTTGTCGGGTTCGTCCGCCTAGTTTCAATGGCATACGGCCACCTTTTGGCCACGTTTCGTTTAATGGAAAAAAGTATACATCTATTTTAAATGTCAGTAGACAGGAAGATACTGTTTAAAGGTTGCATGCGTACTATTGCGTACGTATGGCATGCTGGGCGAAAGCATCGACTAAATGCTTCGTCTAAACTTACTTTAGATACATTCCAGAACCTTTTCGCGTTAGTCCGTTTTTTACACGCTTTTTATTAGCTTCACCTGTATGTTTGTATGTTTGTTTGTAACCGACTTCTTTGGCCGCGATTTTGCCCCACTTTAAACGGCCAGATTTCGTTCAAACTTTGTAGATTTATCGAGGACCGATGACAATACACTAATTTGTTAAAATTATTCCATTTTTCAAACTAAAAAGTAAAAAATAAATAATAGTTAAAAAAAACTAAAAACACGTTTTTTATAGAAAACCAAACTAAAAAATAGAAATAAATTTTAATAAATTTAAATTAAGAAAAGTGTTTTAAAAATTTCAATAAATATAAATTAATAATAGTGTGAATAAAAAAAAAAAAATATTTTATTAAAAAAAAAGCGTGGGGTGCTTTTTAAGATATTATCAAAATGATAATCACTCTACTCGTATCTGTCAATAAAATATTTATAACTATTGACACCATGCACCCCACGCTTTTTTTTCTATAAAAAAAGCTTTTTACAAATAAGACAACCGCCTTCAAAAAGTGAAAAATAACTTTAGCACAGAATACACATTGACACATTGACCACGGACACTCTTTTAAATCAAGTTTTTTACAAAGTACTGGTTACATGATTCTTGCTACACGCTTTTGTTACAATTGACGCGCGGTTGACCGTACGGACTGTCGTTATCTTTTGCGCATATCATGCGGTCTATATCGTGACCACTAAGTATGGTCTCGAATACAATTTAATTGTGAACTATGTTGACAAAGTGAGGTACCTATTGTGCCTAACACTAAGCAACCTCTGTAAGGACATACCTAATATAACGTCAGCAACATCCCTTTGTGCCTATTGACCTAGTTCTGTTCTGTCTCTTGCTTGATATGTCTGTATTTTCTTACTCCTCTGTTCTTTTCTGGTTAATTTCATTGCGGTATCCGACACAGTTAACTCGAGAGCTCGTCTATGTAAAAGCCGCACATATCGATCGGTCAAAGTGCTACGCTTCCCGCGGTCGGTCTGTGGAGGGGTGACCATCCATTTCATACCAAGCTCCCTCCGTGCCTCGGAAAGCACGTAAAGCCGTTGGTCCCGGCTGTTATTGGTAGATCTTTGGCAGTCGTTAAATGTAGTCAGAAGCCAGACAGTCTGACAACCAGTTTTAAGCCTAGTTTTCACAGGCCCAGTAACCGGCGGACAGTGGAGGACGGTTACTGTCTGGCAGCTACTGGGTCCGTGAAAACCAAATTTCCTTGGTGCCTGCGAAGTCAACGGGGCGGGGTAGAGAGCGCTTCCATCTTTTGAGTGCAAGCAAAAATGAACTTAGCGGTGGTCAGGCGAGTGTGTCCACGATAGTACAGTTGTTGACTACTGTGTGATCAGAAACTGGGCCTGTGAAAACCAGGCCTTACCAAGGGATATCGGGGTAGAACTACGTGGCTAGGCAGATGATAATAATCCAATACAGTTGAATCGTTTCTTCCGGACTCGTCGAGCATATAGATGTATAGATGACAAACTAAAATGTGACCAACATCGCAAAGTACGTAAGGCTGCGGCGCGCCCGAGCAGACACCACATAGAACAAACCGCCATTTTTCGCACGCACACATTGACATTACATTTATAGGTATTCTCAAGCAGTTTCAAGCAGACTTCAGTCTCACTGTCACGTGTTGTCTATATATATATTGATATGTGTTTCCTTTATCTTATGTATGCCTTCAGAAAGAGAGCGTGTGCCCTCACTTTGTTTCTTTATAGGTATTTAGAGTGTTGCCACCACTTTTATCTACATATAAGCTTCTTGGTCACGACTACATGACAGACCTATACGTAATTCCATAGAGTAGTAATTCGTAGCTTTTAACTAAAACCGAGAAGACGTTTTTGTTTCTTCCATCTTTCCATCTTTGGAGGACTTTCAATCTCTGTTTTACCTGTGTTGCCGTTCCTTAATGGATTTGGGTGATAATGAGGCACTAAAAAGTTAAAAATATAAACTTTCTAAAAAAGAGAGAACCGCCTTCAAAAAAAAACTAAAAAGTGATAGTGTTTTTTTGAAGGCGGTTCTCTTTTTCCATAAAAGTTTTTTTTTATGTTACATTTGGATCGCCAAAGGTAAAAATTTCTTCTAAAATGGGGTAACTAGACGATGACGCTGTCCGTACCATAAAAGTAGATGACGTCAGTATTTTAGTAGTCTATGCATAGAGACCACATTGTTATCACCAGTGCATATCTATCAGTGCTTTATCATTGTTAGTTGTGCACAGACTGTATAAAGTGTAGGTGGAGCAGTGAGCTTGTACCTATTGTCTAATACATGATGTGCCAGTAGATTCTTATTTCAGTTTTTACAGCAAAGGGAATCTTCAAATGTGAAGGTTCTCAGATGATGTCAATCTTTAGTGCTTATGGGGCGTCTCTCGACAGACCATGGTATACCTTTTATCTTGCGCCACATGTCATGTCACCTGGGCCTCAAGTCTGCTATTACAATAGTGTCAGAATAGTCTATCATTGATTTCATAATTGTTGATTTTGACAAGTTCGGTAATCTACTAAGATAATGGGGTCATTATGACTTTCCAATGGTCAACCATTGACACGCCATTGAAAGAAATGATAAGAATGGTAATCTCGTACAAAATGACAACTGCATGACTGACTTAGGCGGTAATCTGCTAAAATTTTGACAGTTCCTTTGATCAGTGACCTACCATTAGAACGTCATTGTGGCAGTCATTGCTTTTAATTCGACCGACCAATGATCGACCATTATGAATTTAGCAGATTACGAACTTTTAGCAAAATGACAATGGGATCGTGTTGGAATGACGAAATTATAAAAATAGCAGACTTGGCCCCCTGCTCATGTGGAGGACCTAATGACTAATCAGCGGATGGCGTTGTAAACAAGGCATCTGACAAGAGCAAACACAACACAATTCACACTTACATACATACACATCCACACACAAATGATACATATCATATATGTATGTATTTAAAAATGTATTTGTGTATGTATATCAGCTGTCTGACACCCATTGCACAGGGTCTCCCTAGTTTGGGGTCAGATGGCCGTGTGTGAAATGTCCCCACATATATTATTATTATTATTATTATATCTGTGTTTGAAATCGACACGCTAAGAAGAAGCAAGGTGGTACTTTTTGGTTGCATATTACTTTCATCCAAATCTTGGGCTTCTCTTAGTATATAATCTGGGGCTATCTGCCCGATTACAGTACTTTTTAGGGTTCCGTACCACAAAAGGAAAAAACGGAACCCTTATAGGATCACTTTGTTGTCCGTCTGTCTGTCAAGACCCTTTATCTCGGGAACGCGTGGAGGAATCTAGTTAAAATTAAAACCATATACTCTAGTCTACGGTCCCTTGATGCTGTAAAAAAACTCTATGTTAACGTGAAAAAAAGATACGGCCGTTAATGTCGAAAAAAACGCATTTAATATTAAGATGATTAAAGTATGGATAGTAGGAATGGATTAGTATAGAAGTATGGATATGTACCTACAAATATGTACGGAACCCTCGGTGGGCGAGTCCGACTCGCACTTGTCCGGTTTTTGAAGTTAGAACTTAGAAAAGACAGACGTCAAAACGTCAACCCTTAACCAACCTTTATCTTCAAAAAAAAACAACTTGAAATTTGTCCTGCATCGTCGTGGTTGCGTTTACACATATATAAACTTACATACACAAATAACCAGACCAGGAACCTACAGGTTATAAAACTCTTCGTTTCGAGCGGGAATCAGACCCACGACACGCAGCAGCGAATAGTTTAGCCACTACGCTAACTGTGTTGTCTTTGCTTTTATTTGCTGGCAAGAACTCACTGAAGATTACTGACGTCATCACTAACCAGTCACTAGTTTACGCACACGCGCAGCGACCTCCCGGTTATCATCAGTGCATATCTATCAGTTACATCATCACATTACTAACAGTCTGCCAGTATTATGCCTAACGCTTGGCTTCCTTTGTGAGGACACGCTATGTTGGTCGAACATTAAAATTTGAAATGCACCGCTGCAGTTGTGAATGTAAAAGTACGAAGCTACCACCAGCCGCCAGTCGTTTTACACCTGCAGTCTGTGGACGAAGTATACGCAGCGTACATACAGTGCCCAATGTAACAACTCGTTTAGGGTGTTGTTCGGGCTGCCGCGCCATTGCAGCGCTTCAGCAATGTTTGCGGAAAAAAGCGTGGACGGTTTTCATGCCATCATGCGAAAGCGTTGTGCCTCATTGCTGTTGCGCATGCGCGTCAGCTCGAATAGTATCCTGAGCGTGTTTGTAGACCGCTGGGACTCGCCGATGTGGCGACACTGGATGCGGCTACATACTGCAGGTGGTCGCATCCTGGGCTTGGCGTAGGTTTGTGTTCCTGTGTTGTATACTTTTTGTTTTTGTATTTGTTTTACTAACACTAGTTTGTAAGGTATTTTTGTATTACTAACCAGTTATGGACTCATAGTCTGAATTAAACGTTATTATTATTATTATTATTATTATATTCCATGGTCTGCAGTCTAATGGATTACGTTCTCTAAGAGAATACGTATGAGTTCATCGCTGTGATCGAACTGTCTACCAACAGTATTTCGACTTTAATTTGAAGCTCGTGTAGGCGGTGTGTGATCGACAGACCGACTATGTTGAATAATCTGAAGAGACTTCTGTGAAAATGATTTCTCTCTCATTCCTGTACGTTGATTCTGAAAAATTCAAACAACAACTCGCATCTCACATCGCTATTCACTCTCACTTCGCATAAGGTTAAAAATCACCTTGATATATTTAACACTTTGAATCGGGTTCGAGTACGTAGTGCGCGTCGAAGTGACGGGGAAATTACCTTACAGAATGCTACTTCTAACGTCATCTCATACTTTATCTGTCAAAATCTCCCTGTCAATTTAGTTCAACTCGCTGACACGCTCGCAAGGGTGGCGCTAGGTGGTTCGAATTATCAACCGAGTTTTTAGAATGCCAATCAAGAAACTTACAGCGGATTCAGTTTCGAAGTTTAGAATGAGGACTTACAAAATCACACCCCTGTGCTGTTTTGGTTTGGTAACATCATTCGAGTAATCATGATTTTGAGTTTATCGATATCACAAACATAACACAAATTACTCGTGTCATACGCTGGCACTTCACTTGGCGTATTTGTGCAAATATTCACCTTATTTGGATAATACAAATTCTACTTTATTTCAATAACCGTAGGGTAAATTTTGTATTATTCAAATAGGCAAATATTTGTACAAATACGCCATGTGAAGTGCCAGCATTACAAAGATAGATTTCCAAAACGTTAAGATTTGATTGTTACATCGCTGTTCACCGACTGCTATGTCATACGTCAAAAATAGATTGATAATCTTGGATCGTTCATTCTTCGGAAGAAGCAAACTGAACAATTCGAGACAAAGCATATTTTCACTCACTAACCATAAAGTTACCCACGCATAGCACTGACCTATCTACTGACTGATCTATGTAGTTCCCGATCTCCATACAATGGGTGGGGTCGGCCGCGCGGGCGCAGCGCGCATTACTACGGCTGGCTGCGCGCATGCGCGCTGATCGACACCCGCCACGCATTACAACGACGCACATTTTCCACGAACACGTATAAATAAAGTCGTCGGAGAATTGCCGCAATTTACTTAGCCTTCTTTGAATCGGGATTAGGGATTAAGCAATACATTAACCGCAGTTCTCATAAAACTAGTTCTTTGGATAACTTGCAGAAATGACAAAAATGCGCAACGAAACTAGATTTAAATTCAGCCATTTTTACAACACTAACGAAGATAAGTGGTCGTCTTTCCCTCACCGCAGTATGAAGCTTAATTACTGTTAAATTAACTACGGGAAAAAACAACTTGAGATACTTTAACATTTTCGAGATAACGAAATTCTCAGAAAAAGACATAGTCATGACTTCAAACTAGCTGGTGTTTATTTTCGATGCAATCTACGATAATCAATGTGGAAAACGAGTGGCGACTAGCACACGGTACCGTGTTGCCATCATCGAAGCTTTGATCATTGAACATTAATAGGTTCTTGCGCGATAAAATTATGAAAGCACATTCATGTTTATAATACCTTTAAATACGATGTTACACGCAAAAGATTTATAGTTATTGAAGAACAGGCGTGACAACAGTTGCCAAGGCAGATATCTCCTCCTCTGAGTTCCGAGAAATTAACGTTGGAAGAACTATGATTAGGTTCTTCGAAGTGTGTTGTTTTCATTACAATGATTTTCGAATGTGAAAGTAAACAAACTGGTAACAATACTATCGGATGAAATCTTTTTATATTGCCGAGCCACACACAAAGGATATCGGTTCACAACTGAAGAGTCAGTCATCGTAGGAAACATAGTTGATTGAGATGAAACACTTTGTAACGAAGTGTTTATGATTTACATTTTTAAACTGGTACAATTTCGGAAGGTAACATCATTGGTTTAGTTGATATTTTGTACCAGATAAGGTAGCTTAGAAATTGATAGATTGAAGAAATCAAAAGTCAACATTGATGGATTACGTGAAAGGATGATTGAAAAAACATGTCCTTTCGAAGAATTTCTTAAGTTTGGAATTTTAGAGTTAGTTTGAATTGGCATTCAGACCTTTCTATATGAGTATACAATGGTTAAAGTAATAGATATTATATACTCTGATTGCCTCGTTGGTCTCGTGGTCGCTAGCTCGACTGCTGGTCCTGGGTTCGATTCCCAGGTCGGGCAAAGTGTTATTCAGTTTTTCTATTAAGAATTTCTCAGTAGCAGCCCGGAGTTTCGAAGTTGACGGTATAACACCCCCATGCCTCGGAAAGCACGTAAAGCCGTTGGTCCTGCGCCTGATCTCTCTCCGGTCGTGTCAGATTGCCGTCCCACCGGAATGTGAGATTGAGGGAAGAGGGAGTGCACATGTATTTGCGCACACTCTTGTGCACTAAATCTTCTGCGTACTTGGCTGATCTCCTTTGAGAATGGCCGTCGAGACCGAAATTCGGTCGGAAGATTACATACTCCATTTTGAAATAATTCTTAATCATTTGAATTAGTGACCTTAAAGAAAAGGAGCATCTGTGTTTCGTTTGTTAATCTTTGCTGAATATTGATTAGTGATTTACAAGTCACATTAATTGGAGCACGTATTTGGCGAACTCACTCGGCGGTCTGACTATGTGGATTGATTGCCTTCACGAAAGGGAGGTGCGGAGCGAAAGATTACATTGATTTAGTTCCCTTTGCTCTCAGAAGTGGCCGAAGTTACGTTCTATATTCCATCCTGTCTGTGGTTCCTTCAGTGTGACTACAACACTTAATAAAAGTCACAAGGCTAGTAATATAAGCCATAATTCATGGGAGAGTATCTCCGTAAGACGCAGTAACGAGGCGGCCAGATGTGTACCGCACTTACGAGATATAAAGCGCACATGACGCGCACTTTTATAACTATAGCGTCATCTATATGACAGTCCGAATGTAACGCGGGAGGCCAGGGTACCAGGGTCATATGAAATTGAAGGGGTTCTAAGGTGAGGTGGTGGGTTGTTTTCTACCGGGGATCCCAAAGCTAATATTGAGTTGAAATCAGGAGAACATTTTTGGATATCGATTGAAATTAAAAACTATCAGGTAGATCATCAAGTCATTCACATTAGACATTGGAAAATTAAGATAGGACACATATTCAAAATAATTTTCGAATGACCTCTATCAAAAGTAGACCTTAGTTCCTAACAAATCCTGCAACGAATTGGTTTGCCAACTGAATTCTCATTTCTGAATAGTTTTGGTCAAACTGCACCGAGCCAAAATTCATCCGGACATTTCGTTCTCCTGTTATGTATTTACGATACCACTAATATATATATTAGGTATTAAAGTATGCGAAATATCGCTGCAGCTGCCAATGGTCGACGTAAAGCGAATGGACGTTTTTACAGCTCAGCGTTTTAGTGCTCAGCCGGGGCTCTGAAGTTATTTACTGGTGGTTATGTGGTGCAAGATATGAGAGACAAGCGGGTGAATGACGTGACGAAATAGCTTTAGAGATTTACATATTAGTCTCAGAGTCCCTTTGCAGCATTATACATGAAATTACATTATGATTTGGTGGAGGTCATAGTATTTACAAACATTTGTAGCAGCGTAATTCTAATCTTCAATCCTAAGTTCATAATGATTGCAAAGTCCAACTCGGAACAGTAAATTAACCTCAGCATCATTAATGACTTCCTGACAATAAAGCAATACTTCGAAACAATATCATACAATATTGCGATTCTTTGAAAAGATAGTATCTACCAACCTAAATAAATGCAGTTAACTATAACCAGAATTGTAAATCGAAACCAGTCGTTAATGTCAAGAGGTTAATTTGGGCACATTCCAGCGGAGATTGGTCCAGTTTAAACGAAAGTAACTAATGTTAAAGTAAGCGATAAAACAGAACCTTAAGCATTGGATTTATTGTGTTTTAAAATGGATTGTCATATTTATTGGATCGGTGAAATATTGTGACAAGTAAAGTAATGCAACAGCTCCAATTCGAGACAAAATTGTGATTTGCAGTTAAGTAATTAAATAAAATCACGGATCTTTTTACAGCACCAACAGTATAACGTTTCACATTAGACGAAGAATACTGATCCACAAGATAAAAGGTAGGTATCCTAGTGTGGAGTACAGAGGCACCTTATTATGATGGATGTAATTCTTCTTGAACAATAAAAATCTTTTTTAACTGAAATATTTGAGTAGGTAAGTAATTATTAAGAATTCTATGCAAAGTTAACACGCCCAAGAATGACAGGAAAATACTATAGGCCCCGTCCTCAATCATTAATTGATTGAAATGAATGGGGATTTCTGAAAAGTGTATGATAGCAAACAATCATTCGAGTGCTTTTAAAGAAGAAATTTTTTTTTAAATAGTTTGTAAGTTCTAGAGTTTCTAAGTCATAGATCAAATCGGTATAAGTTCGTACTCTGCACCGCGTTTTAAACTAAAAATTGGTGGCTGTGTCGGCCCCGTCGCCCGCATCGGTCGGGCCGCACCGTGTTATTACGGGCCGACCCGACGGATTGCCCAACTTTACAACATGTTGTTATTAAGTCATTTTGTTTTGTTCCCCATAGTTTTCTCGCCTACTTCTTATAGTAACTTACCTCCAGTGTATACCGGTTATTTATGTTTTTTAATTAGTTGTATAATTTTATCACGCACCTACATTACATTCCTACTTAAAACCTTTTTTCTCATTACCATAATTTAAGTTTCGAAAATTGTATTTTTTTAGATTGTGTTCATATCCGAAACGCTTTTCATCGAAGTTTTGTTTACAGTAAATAGACATTTTACATTTTAAGAGGAAACACAAGGGCCATTTTTCCATACAAACTTAGTCCCCTGTTTCCTCCCTGGATAATGCCAGTAGATCAATTTTTTTTTTAAATATCCATGGCTACTATTGGCATGTCCCTATGTTTTCCTTTTTCTCATTAATTTATTATTAAAAGAGATATGAATATTCAAAAACCTAAAAAATTGGCATGATTTTCCGCTGTGTTCAAACATTCAGAAAACAAATTGGACTTGATTATATAAAAAATAGAAAACATAGGAACACGGCAAAAGCTTTGCTTTATTTTTTATTGAAAAAAGCAGTTAAATCGGTTAAGTTTTGGAGAAGAAATCAGGGGACTACGAATCATTGATTTTGTGTACTTTCAATAGGTATTTTCGGTCAAAGCTGCAGTTGTCTCTATCGCGCTCTGCGGTTCGTGTTCGGGCATCGCGCGACAGCAATAGATTTTAATTTTACAAATACCTAATTTTCAATTCTCTAGCCCGTGGTATTTCCTCTTAACAGGAACATAATACGTGAATTTGCGAAAAATCAACAAAGATTTCAAATTCCGTACCGGACGACAAAAATAATGAAATGTTTTCACATTGCCAATTTTGGCGCCGGAACACGGAACTCTAAAAAAGACCCGACTACAGTTTCACAGAGAAGTGTTACAATTTATCACGCCCAAGATTCTTTGTTAGTTCATTTATCTAAAATGTTTCTACAAGTAAATTATATAACACGTTTGGTGTTTATAAACGTAACGTTTAGAAGGCAATGGCCGTGGCTGATGAAAGTTGATCAGCTACCTAATTATGCAACTTTTACAATCGATAGCCGCTAAATATGGTTTTACATTTAGGAATTATGTTTAATTAATGCTAATACAGATTTTTGATTTAATCAAAACCCTTAACATTTTAACACACCATTAAAGATTTTTACAGTTCAGAAATCTACATCAATTCTTATGTAAATAACTAGCCACACGTATTTTTTAAAACTAAGCCCTGTTCATAATAACTAAATTGAAATTTATTTGGGTATACCGTTTAGAGCATTTATTAAAAATGACAGCTTGTTTGGTAGTTTTCAATCTATGTTGACGAAAAAAAAGTTAATCGATTTTTAAAGAAAATAACGAACGGTTGGTCTAATTAAGTAAGTGATTTGTGATTCAATCAAGGGTCATCACTAGATAGCAGGATATCATAACTTGCTGGATGCAACTCAAAATATCACAACATGTAAAAACAGAGCTATTCTACACCGAGCACAATCCCCGTGTTCTTGGAAACTGGTATATTTCACAAGTTATCCGTGGAGGCGAGAAGGCGTCTAATAAAAAACCCAGTGGACGTTATGTACGCCATGTTTCCTGCGCGATAAGCCGCTGATGGATCACTTCCTATGGATTAGGGATGCTCGATACAGCTACAATGCACACTGATTCCAATTATATTACCCACAGTCCTGGCGCCTTCTGCTCGCCTAGTACCTCATACAGAAATCAATAAGATCGCTTTCACTTGACGTAATTCCAATGTGGGAGTTGTATGAATGGTTTTCAAATAAAAACCAAGAATATTCGAACCAAAACGTTTGAAAATACTAAAATTACTAAGGTGATCGAATTTACATCTGAAGTACTGTTTGTGCGTGTCTCATAGAATTGGATACTTCGTTTAACGAATAAACAGGTAAGTAAGTCTTGTACAAAAAAGTAATTAGGTAAGTAAATACATGCCATTGATCCAAAACTGAATGAAAAGAAGAAAAACATTACGAAATCCTGCCCACACGCGATGTCAATATATCCTCTATTGACGCAAGTATTTAACCAGTCTTGATAAAACTTTATCAATAATAAAAACATTACCGCACATTTGTTTACTCTAAAATATGGTGCAACGGACTTCGTCGGGTAAGAGGTACGACTCCCGTCCAACGCTGTTTTATCTACTACTTGCATCAAACTTGTACGATCGAAACCAGCAATGGAAAATCTTTAAGGAGATGTGTCAAGTTCGCCATCCAATGTTTATCGGCGATGTACTTGTAGTGTAGGTTTTCATATAGTCAAGACTATAATATTACGATTATTATGTAGTCTCGTCACGATAACAGTCATGTCTATAACACGAGTAAAAACTGATGAAGCAATTAGGGGAACTATTTGAGTGCAATATATCGCGTCACTTGCTGATAATTTGTAGCAGATGCTCTCTACACACATGTGACCAGCGATGACTGCTGAGTCTTGAGTATTTCATGAGGATCAACAGTTACAATAGCAATATTATCTGACGTTAATCTTAGGGTGGCTGTAATACCAACCAACTAGAGACTTGAGTATAGCATAGTCTTAACTTTGTCTTAACTAATCAATTGGCTTTAAATCTATGAGCACGACGAGATTTGTGCTTGAATATCATTCTGTAACACCGGTGCCTCGGAAAGCACGTAAAGCCGTTGGTCCCGGCTGTCATTTGTAGATCTTTGGCAGCCGTTAAAGGTGCGTACGGATAAGAGGCAGCCTCGCCTGAGGCCTGCCCGGCTCGCTCTGTTGCCTCAAGTGAGTACGCACCTCAGCCCGAGGCGAGGCTCGCGCGAGGCAGCCGCGGCGCGAACCATCAGTGGTCGGTTTTTTGACTATGCTCAAAGGCGCCTCGGCTTACGTGCCTCGCAAGTATGGACGTGATTTGAAGCAATGTTTCTGCATAACTATTTCCCTGCCACGGTAGGCAGGGAAATAGTACCTACCTACCCTGGTTTGTCGTGCGGATAGACTGTCATGCGTTATCAGGTGCAAAATGGCGGACAGGACAGACGGAGAAAAAATCTGCTGTAAAGACGATTCGGCGCCATTTTGACAACCCGAGGCAACCCACACACGAGCCGTGCGTGGCGACGTTGCTTAACCCGAGGCTGCCTCTAATCCGTACGCACCTTTAAGGGTAGTCCGAAAGTCTGACCACCAGTCTTACCAAGGGGTATCGTGTTACTCAGTAACTGGGTTGTGGGGGTTCGATAGGCAGTCTTGTATTTAGCTGCATCCAGTTAGCCTGGAAGCCGACCCCAACATAGATGGGGAAAAGGCTAGGCAGTAGTGTGTTAACACCGGTTGTAATTTATATACAATGAAAGAACAACAACATATTGGGTTAGATAACAAGGCTTACACATATGAGAGGGACATGTGAGGAAGAATGAGAATCACGAGATATAAGAAAAAGACGGCTTTAACAAAAGATGGAAGGATTGTGATGGTGAAAAATGACTAACAGAGATGTAAGGAAGAAGAAGGCGTTCGCTGCTAACAAGTCTCCAAATATACTAAATTGAGGGCAACGTTAAGAGAATGATGAATATTAATGACAGTAATGAAAAACCGCCACTATTAAGATCTTTAAAAAATCACTTTTACGGCATATGGTGCCACAAGAACCAACTGAAAATATAGTACCGTGACAAGAACCAACAGTCATTAAAGGACTCATAATTTCTACATCTGCGGTACGGTCGGTGAATGAATAATGTCTTTTTTGGTCAACATAAACCTAACGCGGAGTTATTTAAGATATTCCAACCGTCGATGGTGAAACCAAGAATGCTTCACACCTACCAAAAGTTTGTAGTGACAAGTCTCAGTATTGTCTTAGACTTGTTTGTACAGTCGAACCTTAGTAACGCATTACTAAGGAGTAGGTATATCATTACTAAGGAGTAGGTATATGAGTTTTATCTTCTTGATTTACTTCTGGTTGATGAAAGGATGTTTGTTACTCATTAACGGGTATACGGCACATATAGATATTGATGTAGCTAGTAACACAAGAATTTTGTATCCAGTTTTTGTTTTTCCGTTTTGTGTTTATTATCCTACGGAAACACGATTTGGGCAGTAATTCTGAGTCTACGCAGAAGATGTCGCAGGGCAAACCTAGTATTTTCATAAACCAAAAGTAGTTTCTCACGATACGTTTGCTAATAGCTTTATTATGCTAAAATATGTTTTTTATAACATTAAAATATTCCTTTCAATTTGGCAATAACACTTAGGTATCGATGTTTCGCGTTTCATTTAATTTTCCTTTTATTTCGAAGCGAATGAACGAATTTATAGTGTTGTTTATTTACGATATTATGTAAAAGAATTGTAAGATAATATTTTATCGACAATAAATAGTTTACGTAAGTAGTAATCTTATCTAAAAAAAATAAATGTGTTTCGCTGTTATTCTTTCTTGTTAGTTTTTATTTCAAAAGTAAGACAACATCACAAAAGTGCCTTTCTTTTGTTGGATTTTCAACTGTTAATTTTATGATACTTACTTTTTTAATCTTGGAGCAAGTGTCCTGATAGTGCTTGTTTTACAAATTAAAATATTTAAAGTAAAAATAACACTACAATATCTTTTATTAATTGTAAAACTTATGGCGACGATATACGCCGGCGATCTTGAGCGACCAGAGAATCGTATGCGCTGCGTTCAAAACTCTCAAAGTTAAGTCGAAAAAATTAAATAAAAGATAGTATTCTTTAACTTAAAAAAAGGCGTATACTAAAAGATACTAGATAATAAAATTGTCTGTAAGATAGTAAAAGTTTCGTTTAAATATTCCGGGTAGATTTTGTGTGATTATCAATGTCTTTTCCGCGTCAGACACAACTTCACGATTTAATTAAACTATTTAATATGAACTTAATCAAAAATATTCACATACTAAATGATTAAGAGAATGTTCTAGTTTAACATTTTTTTTTCAAATTATTTACACTATACATTTTGACGTGATTGTCAGTTTAAAATCTGCAAAAGTCGTTTGTTATCCGCCTTAATTCAAAGACTTTCATGACACTTCCCGAACCAATACCTTTTTACCTAAGCCAGAGGCTAAGCATTGCCATCCATCCAACGTGGCAATGCCACCAGTCTCTTGGACCAGTAGATAACGATGCGAAATATTTTTTTTATGCCTTTTTAATTAAATTTTTAAGTTTAGTTTAAAGATGTTATAGGTTATCGTACTTATTAAGTATAAGTAATGTAGATTAAGTAAAAATTAAGTAAATAAAGACACCCGGAGAACTAGCACAAGATAATGACTGTTATTTATTTTAATTTGAGATTAATATTTATCAAAGATTTATTGGTATAGGTTGTGTGGTTGGCCACGAAGTTAATATAACAGTTTGTGGGTCTACTATCTATTTTCTACGAGATAGCGTTTTTATTTAGGGCCACAAAAAGCTCAGAAAAGAAAGTTCATGTGAACTATTTGCTCTACAGTAAGATTTTTAACATGCAGTAGAGCTTCAAATCCCCTTAGGTAACTGATTCTATGCAAAAATAGTGTAGTCAAATTTTGATCAATAAGAAATTAAATTCTACTTTTTGTAGGTAGGATAAGTTTACTAACGCTTGTGGTTAGTTCGATTTCCGTTAGATAACTGAATTTAAAAATGATACGTTAATCTAAATTTCGCTCGACTACTTTTGTATGAAGCACATTGTCGGTACGGTCCCCAAATGTATTCATGAACAACAGTAATAGGAGTTAGGAGTGTTATCTTTTTGAAGTCAGCATGAGACAATGCTTCAAATACCGTATTAGGAACTAACTACACTTATTCAGCTCAATTCAGCTTTTCATCATCATCATCATCATCATCAGCCGGTAGACGTCCACTGCTAAACAAAGGCCTCCTCCATAGAACGCCACAACGAGCGGAAACCTGCCGCTTGTATCCACCGGTTACCCGCGACCTTAACGATGTCGTCGGTCCGTCTGGTGGGAGGCCTACCAACGCTGCGTCTTTCGGTTCGTAGTCGTTATTCGAGAACCTTTAACCTTTCTTCCCCATCGGTTATCGGTTCTTCTAGCGATGTGGCCAGCCCATTGCCACTTTAACTTGCAAATTTTGAGAACTATGTATGTTGGACCTTAATTCTTCGGCGGATTTCCTCGTTCCGGATTTTATCGCGCGAAGAAACTGAGCTTCTGTAGGAGGCCAGCAGTTAAGGACCACGTCTCTGTACCATAAGTCAACACTGGCAACACACACTGGTCATAAACCTTCGTCTTCAAGCACTGTGGAATTTTGGACGAAAAGATATCTCGTAGTTTCCCGAACGCTGTCCATCCGAGTTGGATTCTTCGGGCGACCTCTCTGTCGAAGTTGGATCTACCTACACTCGGCGTCACAAAAATCGCACCTCTTTAAGAATTCCCTTCAAAGTCATTTTAACCCTATTAATCAATGGTATACATATGACTATAAGGTATAATTGGAAACGCAATTTATTTAAATTTCAGAATAAATCAATGGATTTGGTTTTTTGTTTACCAGGGAATAAAAAAAAGCAAGCTAATGCAAATGATTAAAAAGTTAAATTTTATTTTATCAGCAAAAATTACAACAAAGTCCTTAAAACTAACTTAAAACCTAGTGTTACCCCCCCTAGCCCTGATGACTGCTTCCATGCGTTCTCTCATGGACCTTATTAATGTGACAACAGTCTCTTGTGGAATGTTGTCCCATTCTGCAACGACGGCATCTTGAAGGTCTTGGAGAGTGGTAGGGGCAGGATTTCGTGCCCGTACTCGCCGTTTCAGTTCATCCCAAACGTGCTCAATAGGGTTCAGGTCTGGACTTCGCGCCGGCCAGCGCATAACAGGGATGCCAACTTCTTGCAGGTAGTCTCTTACAATTAAAGCGGTGTGACAACGGGCGTTATCGTGCATTAACGTGAACCCACTGCCAACAAAACCCGCATAAGGGACAACCTGCTCCTCTTAGATCTCTGTTATGTACCGAGCAGCAGTCAGCGACCCTTGCCCGCGAGCACTTCCAGTCCGAGAAACACACACAAGGTTCGTTTTACCGTCGATTGACATGCCGCCCCAGAACATGCACGAGCCACCCCCGTATTCCACTGTCTCTTGAATACAGGCTTGTGCGAATCGTTCCCCTTGCCTCCTATACACTCTTCGACGCCTGTCGTTGCAGAAAAGACACACCCTCGTCTCATCCGAGAAGAGCACAGCCCTCCATTGGTCTATTGTCCAATCCACATGGTCACGGGCAAATTGCAACTGGTCTCTCCTATGCTGTGCAGTCAATTTGGGCCCTGTAGCAGCCCTATGAGCTGCAATTTTCTTCTCCCGCATTCTTCTTCTAATCGTGGAGACGCTTACAGAAGTTCTGCGAGCTGATCGCAGTTGTTGTTGCAGCTCAACAGCATTGGAGAACCGATTACGTAAAGACGTCGAAACAATGAAGCGATCGTCTCTTTCGGATGTGCACCGTTGTCTTCCAGATCCACGTCTTCGGATATAGCCACCAGTCTCTTGGAAACGTTGGAACACTCGTCGAACGGCAAAACGACTCAAGTTCAGTTGCCGAGCAACATCACATTGCCGCATCCCTGATTGCAGTAGTGCAATGACTTGAGCGGCTTCATCTGCAGTGGTATCCATCTTCTGGGGTATTTTTCTTGCTGTAGCTGTTCACGTGTGTTCACTTCAAAGGTTGAATAGCGAATGACCCACATTTAACCCGGGTCGCCCGTTTTATACCCTTGTAGGGAGGTGCAATTAGTGGCCGTTGTAATGCGTATTTTGACAACATTTTTTTTAACGTTACGTGCTAATGAGATCTGTTGTGTTTAGGAATTCTAACTGTTGTTAATTTAAAGCTCGTTAAACATACTTTTAATTGATACCAATATTAATTGGGTTTAATGTATTCGTTACTGGCGGGACATGTTTTAAACTTATTTTCGAAAAGGTGCGATTTTTGTGACGCCGAGTGTAGTTGGACAGTTTGTCCAAGGTAAACATATTGCTCGACAACTTCGAGGGTATCGTTCCCAACAACTACCGGTACGGGTGGAACATGAACATTCGATTTTCGTCTTGTCCATATTCATTTTAAGACCCACCTGTTGAGAAACGTTACTGAGGTCCCTAACCATAGTGTTAATATCCTCCATCGACTCAGCTATGATGACTATATCATCGGCAAAACGGAGGTGAGTGATGTATTCGCCATTGATGTTGATGCCAAATCCGCCCCAGTCCAAGAGCTTAAAAACGTCCTCCAATGCGTTAGTGAACCGTTTCGGATAAATGACGTCTCCCTGTTTCACGCCCCTCAATTCAGCTTTTGTCTATAGAAAATACCAATTTGTATCGCAACCGTTCAGACGCACGAAGCTGAACGGAAACGTTTTATGCATCTTCATACTAAACCGGTGTTTTCTATGAACAATGGCTGAATTTGGCTGAATAAGTGTAGTTAATACCTTGTTAGCAAGCTAAATATTTTAGCCGTATATTGAAGCCGTGTGGTGCCGGCCGCGAATAGCACCACCCCATTTCTACCCATGGGTGTCGTAGAAGGCGACAGAGGGATGTTGACCAGAGGATCGGC
Organism: Charanyca ferruginea; assembly: GCA_947361185.1. NCBI lineage: Eukaryota > Metazoa > Arthropoda > Insecta > Lepidoptera > Noctuidae > Charanyca > Charanyca ferruginea. The sequence continues at coordinate 2,403,754 of OX376066.1, read as the reverse complement.
AGCAGCGTCAACATGCATGGGCCAAGTATAGCGATTACGGCTGAACCCTCCCTTAGGGGAGATGTATGCCCAGCCGTGAACGTCTAAAGGTTGACATAATGATGATGAAGTATTTAGCGAGTATGTAAAGATTGAACCATTTCGCACTTTTTCGTCGCAATTTGCAGTCTTCAAACAAATGTCCTTTAAATGTTTTAAAGCTATGTATAGCGTTGGCTTTGAAAAACATTTACACCCGGAACTCAAAAGCAGTAAAACAAAAAATTCATTATAAACGTAATCTACAGAAATCAGTTATCTACAAACGAGAATCATTTCTCAGAAACATGGAGCTATCATGTTTACTGCAAAGTCTCGGAAAGTTGTTTTATCACCATTATTATTTACACTAGGCTGCTTATCTGTTCTGTGGGGGGTATTAGGATTTTGAGACGACGGGATTTGGTTACTGACGCCTTAATTGGTCTTGTGAGGTGATAAGGTTCTCAGGTTGGACATGTTATCTGTCTTGCTGACTTGGTTATCGAAGGATCATTTTTTAGGTGACCAATGAAAACCAGGGCTTTGCTGTGGTCCCTCATAGCAGAGTTTTATGCTGAGTAGAGGTTTCTGTTCTGTATTTTTTTATATGTACATATATTTCTGTAACAATAAATCTTTCTTTTTTGGGTTCCGTACCTCAAAAGGAAAAAACGGAACCCTTACAGGATCACTTTGCTGTCCGTCTGTAGCTGTCTGTCAAGACCCTTTATCTCAGGAACGCGTGGAGTTATCGAGTTGAACTTAAAACCGTATACTCAAGTCTACGGTCCCTTGAAGTTGTGAAAAAATGAAACTTATAAGATAACGTGAAAAAAGATACGGCCGTTTATGCCGCAAGAAACGTATATTTCGACACTTTTAAGGGAATCAAAACTTATAGGGTTCTTCCCATTGACCTAATTTGGCAAGTAATATCGTCTTAAAATACTATCTACAAATACAGGAAAAAGTCTGAAATCTATATATTTGTAATTAAATCATAAAAAATATAGTCTTTATTTAAAGTACAGACGCCAGCACATCAAGCCATACCTAACTGTCAAATTTTCCCAATTAAATAATGAACCTTATGCTTTTGTTATAAAGTTGAAAATCTATCAAAGAAATTTGATAGATTGTAGTAGCTTGATGTGTTGGCCTCTGTACATATTCAATCATCGAGGTATGCGCGGTCATAGGTAATTATATGGGTGACCAAATCATAGAATTTGAACGGAACCCTCGGTGGGCGAACCCGACTCGCACATGTCCGATTTTTTTATTATCTATCTCCACAGCTGGGCAAACCACTTCATCTCCTTATTCCCCACATTTCTGTCCGCGCTTATTTACTGTCGTCTGTTCACAAAATTCTTCTTATTTGAGTAAAACCTTTGTAAGGATTAGGTATATTTTGGGGCAGATGCATAGACCTTCAGATAAAATACCAGAAGTGTACTAGATCTTCAGTTGCTGGACAGAGCAGAAAGTTGCAGGCAAGAAGTGTTAAGTTCGCTGTTGTTACTATTTGTGTAAGTAACAAACTTTGTTTAAGAAAGTAATTTTATAGGTCTTATGATATAATTTTTAAATGAGATTGATAGCTATTCTAAATAATTTTTTATAATGTTTTAGTCTACAAAATATTGCCTCGTATTGCCTTTTACTACTCATATGCTAGTGACTAAAATATTTCACACAATTTTACCTGAACACGCCAAATTTCTGTGAGCCATATTCAACTAAATTAAGTTAAGGCAAAATTTGAGGGAAAATTTAATAGAAATATCTAGCTCTCGCATGTTTGGGGAGCGAGGCTGACATCATCCTGTCCCAGGGGGCTGAGAGCGCGTGCCGAAACAGCTGATTGCCGAGCGACCACCATAAAAAATCGTATAAAACAATCTCCACCCAAACTTCAACCTTATCCCAACAGTTCACACTCTAATTTACCATGCTGCTGCCCAAACGACCCTTAATATGTGTGTCTCTATACAACTCTCAACTCTAACATATAGCAGATGAGTCTAAAATCGCATGCTCTCTTTTTTCCCCGTCCACGTCACCTCCAGAATAAAATCGGTGCTGCTATTAAATTTCGACTCTAACACCGGAGCACACGCCGAGTTTTTGTTCGTTCGGGATTGTTAATGAGATAAAACAGAATGGATTTTGTGCATTTCACTTGGTTGGAGGCCGGTGCGTGCCTCGAGCGATCAAGTTCTGCTGCATTCGGCTCCGCTGGCTAATAAATGAGAATATTTCGTACGAGAAGATGAATCGTTCGTAATTGTTCAGATACGGTGTTACTCGTAAGAAACACACAAGATTTTACGCTACGTGATTCAATAAAACATCGATGTTTTGATCACAGTATAAATATGTAGTAGAAATGATTATATAACAAGGTGTGTTATTAATTTAAGTAGAGCTATTAATATAAGTAATTATAATGGTCAATTAAGTGGTATACCTGTATCGAGGTTGGTACACAAACGTAGTGTAGTTGAAGTACCTAGTTCGTTAGACCACCGCCAGAGATGATTGTTCACATCACGCAATGTTTTTTGTCTGTTATTATAAAATAACTCATTCGGAACTACAAGTATTTACAACACGTATAATTATATAATTCCTGTAAATGCAAATATTGTTAACATCGTTTTTAAAAGAGTAAGTATGGAGTTTCTTGCCCATTCTTCTCCATACAAAACTACCTTTTGGAATGGGCACCTAGAATCAATTTTTTTTTCTCATTTGACGTTCAAAAGTGCCTTATAATGGTCTAATTGAAATAAATGATTTGACTTTGACTTTGAAACAATACAAAATGTTTTGTCTTTTTTTGTCCCTTTTAAAAGTCAAAGTCAAAGCATTTATTTCAATTAAACCATTTACATGCACTTTTGAATTGTCAAGGAGTCGGTCAGTTAGTCAGAAAGTTGAAGCTATTTGCTCGTTCTAGGTAGGTCTCTATGGAGAAGAACGAGCAAGAAACTCCACGGACACTCTTTTAAATCAAGTTTTTACAAAATATTGGTTACATCATCCTTGTTGCTCTATATGTGAAAACAATGCAGGTAAATAACAATACAAAACATAAAAAAGAATAAAGATAAAAGGCATGGCAGTGTTGACCAATCTCTACCGACAGCGTCCGTTCACGAACATGACGCGTGGATCAGCACCATTTAACTCAACCATTTTGAAGGAAGCTGAATGATCGAACACACGCGCCACCATCAGCGAGATATTAGAGTGAGCATGACAATCCTCTCAACCGTTATGTTCATTTATGTCAAACACATTTGTAAAATGGCTCCATGGTATTAAACAGAACTAAACTAAACTTAAACAACCTAAAAAACTTTCACAAACACTAGGTTCAAGATGCAGCACAGTCTTAAAATTAGTGCCTTTTTTAATCACGAGAGCTCAACAATTCACAAAGACAATAATATTGAGTCACACAAGATTGAGTTTGGGATCAGAACATAATATAGCAACAAGTCAACTATTTCAAGAAGCCGAAACATTCAAAGCTTGGAAATTCAAGTCACATTCACTACAAAGTTGACGTACAACGTAGAATGTGCACGTGGTTTTGATATTAATATGCTTTAAGTTACGAAAACACCGAACAGTAGGATACTCTATGGAACAAATTGTTCAAACAGTAGTTCGAAACCCAGAAATTGCTTTCAAAGATCGGTAACAATCGGCTATGTCCCGT